>JAOTQQ010000004.1:33658688-33671525 GCA_026546715.1 Gallinago undulata
GAGAAGGAGACTCCACCACCTCTCTGGGCAGCCTCTGCCAGGGCTCTGCCACCCTCAAAGTGAAGAAGTTCCTCCTCGTGTTTAGATGGAACTTCTTATGTGGACCTCTAGAGTCTAACTTAAAGAAAATATAATACATATATATATAAGAAATTATATATAATAATATTGACACAGCCTGGCCCAATGCCATCTCCTAACAAGCAGGGCCAGACCAGCTCCACTGAGGGTGTCCTGCTGGGGAGCAGCAACAGGAAAACCCCCCAAGGGGATGGGGAACCACCACCAACAGTCAAGACCTCTTACCACCTGCCAGGCAGCAGGGCAGGCTTTTCAGCTCTCCAGGAACACCTTCTGGTGGCACCCTAAAACGAGCGAGGAGGACCTCACAGCAGGGTCTTAGATCCATCCTAGGGGTCTTAGATCCATCCTAGGGGCCTTTCAGCGAGGAGATGGTAAGAAATCTGTAAGCCTCAAACCAACGTTCACGTTTACAGCGACACCAGAGAAGGGTCAGGTCATCAGGAGGAGAAAACCCAGCAATTTCCATCGCCCTGTGCACATCCACCGCATCGCCCTGGGGCAGGGAATGGATGGGAGAAAAACAGAGATGTGGGGAGGGGTTTTCTCAAAAGGGGGGAACTTAAGAAGAGGACAACACATGAAGCCTGGAGGGAAGGAAGACACAGCAATGAATGCACAAAGACGGGACGGAGACAGTCCAGCACCACCACGACAAAGCTCCCCGAAACCAACTCCGGTTATTGATATGGTGATGCATCGGGTATGAGCCCCTGGGAAAAAGTACCCAAACATACGTCGGGAATGTATGTGGATACTGACCTGGGCTTGAGACAGGACTAGAGGTAGTAGGCTCAATAATTTCTACAAAAAGGGAAAAGGAAGAAAAAAAGAGAACATTTGGGAGTTAATCACACATGGAAGACAAATACAGAATGAGACAGCAAACAGGCATGCAACAGACACCACAATTTTATTTAAAGCTTGGGCTGGCCACGGCAGGCCTGTGAGAAACATGCAGGTGACCAGACTCCTGAGCCTATCAACAGTGCCCATACAGCCTAGACATACATATATACACATATATACACATATATACGCACACAGCCTATACATCAGGGCCTTTCTGTTCACAGCTACGTCATTCGTGTGTCACCAAATACAGCATCGGGGCCGTCACACTCTGAATATGCAACTATTTTTGCCTCCCAGCTTGGCAAAGCCACCCTTGGGGTTCTCGGGCTCAAAACCATTTCTCCTGGGAATTACTGAAACCTGCCTGGGAAAAGGGGGGTTTTCTCACGCCACTGAAGTTGCTTGATTTCTTTTGATGACTGTAAGTCAAGGTTAACAATTTTGAACACAGAATGTTTTTAAGTAATAGCCTTGTGCTTCGGTGAGCTTGTAAAAAATGCACACATTTTTAATTATTGAAGTCTTTCCAGAAGAAAACATGTATCAAAAACCATCAAACGCATTTTGAAGATGTTTACTTCACCTGGGGCAATCAATAGAAACAACAGAAAAAGTTAAGAGTGCAATTCTCCAGTGTTTCGGTCTAATGAAAAAAATCACCTGTGGCTTTTCATTATAATTTTGCTTCAAAATTCATTATTCTGTGCCTTTTTATGAGCTTTGAATAGTACTATGCAAAATGAAATATCAGTCCCAATCAATCTCGCGCCGAAGCAAGCGACCGCCTCAATGTAGCAATTCAATGCTCTTAATAAAAAAGATTTAACAAAATTACCAAGCTCAAAAGATCATTGACCATATCTTGACTATAACAAGAAACTAATGAAAAAAAATGTGAGGGAGTTGACAACAATGGATGTGCAGGTAATAGCTGAACGCGCTCTCCACTCACGTCCAGTTTTGCATTTTTCCCCCTACAATTACTTTTCAGGTTAATATGGTGCAAAAAAATGATTCGAAGTGAAATATCAGACAAGTATTTTTCCCAAACGAAAAAGTTATGAAGTTTCTATGATTCCATGCCAAATTACCGACGCTAAGAATTCTGCTAATACAGATGAATGTTTCCAACCGTAAAAACATTATTTGACGTCCTGTCAAATACATCATTGCGGCTGATAAATTCAGATCACACTTTAAAAATAAAATGGAATTTCAACTGCATTGCTCCGACTTTACAATTTTATTTGAGATTTAAAAATCCATGTGGGGTTTGGTGACATCTTGAGCAGTCTTTAACACAAAATGTGTTTAAAGTCTAGTATGGAGATTTCCTACCCCTGTTAGGGCTAGTTTATGTTCGTGGCAGTGGGGAGAGGGAGTTGGGGACAGACAGGTCTGTTGGCCAGTCCCCAGATGGCCCTCACAGGTTCCTACTGTGTCAACTAGGGCATTGGGAAGGGCCAGATGGAGATGAGGGATGTTCCCCATCCTCCTCTGGCCAGGGGAGGTCCAGTTTGAAGACCCCACTGCAGCGCGTGGGTGCTGGGCTGTGGGACAGCCCCCCAACAAGCCTGATGCAAAGTTGGTGAAGGACATCAATGATGGCAGAAGATTCTTCTGGGGTCGCGTTGTGCTTCAGACAAAGGTTTCTGCTTAACCATCTGGGGCACAAGCAGGGTTTTTTCCCAGTGACTTTCACAGATATAAAGTAAATTTACCCAAAGTTACAGGAATAATGATTGTACAGCAAAGGCTGATGAACTAAATTGATTTCGACAATGTCTAATTTCAAGAAAACATGGACTTTGCTACATCGGCATGGATTAGGAGACTCTGCAATAGCCATGGCCATGATTTGTGGGTTTTTACTCAATCTAAGTCACCAATTCTGCTTTCTTAGGAGAGAGGCACAGCAAGGTCCTGGCTGATGTCTCCTCACCTGGGGACCCTGCGAGAGCCGGCTGGGGTCAGCCCTGCCCCAGGACAGCGCTGGGGCCACCAGGGGATGGCCAGAGCCAAGGGCCACTGCTTGGCCTTAAAGAAAGGGAAAAGGGAAATGAAATAGCACCAGATGTCTCTAAAAAACACAACCTCTGTGAAATAAAGTTGTCCTCCTGCATGGAGCAAACATGGATTTAGCAAGAGAAAGAGAAACCGTGTTGAAACAAGAGACTGTGGAAAACCAGAGAATTACCAAGAATTCATCCGTTTTGTATTTTAACGACTGCTTCTTAAGTTTTATAATAACCATTCACCGGTCTTTAATTTCTTTCAAATCTTTAAGTTCTGAGAAATAACATCCTGCTCCTCACGTAAAATTATCAGCTTTGCTTTAAACGCACTGTACAATGATGACAAAAGTTATTTTTCTGGCTACCCTAAAATAACAGGATCTTTTCCTTGTGAATGTAGGAGTCAGTCCTTCCTGTTGCTATGGCTTCCAGTAAAGGAAAAGGTTCCTCCTGCTGCAGAGTAACAACATTCTTTGCAACAATCAAGTAAATTAACATACTCAATGAGCACAATTTTTCATTAAAAGGCAAAATACCATACCCAAACCAGCAGGGATTTTACTAGGAATGGGCCTTTTTTGGAAACAGTGCATCTAGACTTAATTGTAGGTGCTTAAGTACCATAAAGTCACAGAATTGTAGCCTCACTGAGGCTGGAGGCAAAGGCGGTAGTATCATGCATTCTTCTTGCAAAAATCTCATTTAAAAAATGCATTATTAGATCAAGGAACAGGAGAGATGGATATATTTCTAGTTTTGAGTTCTAAAACTCTGTGCAAATCTTTATTCATGAAACTGTTCAGGTCTACAGAGAGAAAACAAAACCAGCTGGTTTCCCTATAAGCATGCTAGGCTGCTTGATTAAAATTAAATGGATTAATGACTTCTTAGGAACACTGGGAGGCAGGGATGTGTAAGAAAGAGTGGCTGTGTCTGTGTTTTATTCCGCTGGAGTCCCAATCCTACAATACCAGGACTGCTCAAATTTTCAAGGATGGTTGTGGAAAAATAATACGGAAGCATAATGGAAAAAAACCCTGATATTCCGTGCCTTTTTTGTGGCTTCAGTGGGGCTCCTGGTGCGACCGTGCCGTGGAGGCAGACCTCAGCCCCCCTGGGAACCCGGACTCCTCCGGGAAGATGGGCCAGAACAGATTCAGCCAAACAGAGCTGCACGCTTTGGGAAAAGCTGATTAAAGAGGACAGCTTAATTTTTCTTCTAAAGCATGTACAAATGTAGCTTTTACTGCCTTTTAAGGTTCAGCACTCTTCACAAATACCCAACTGACCGCACGGTGAAAGCTTGGGGATCCTGCTGGAGATGTCACCGTCACATGCTCTGGCTCTGGGCAATCCTGCTTCAGCAGGGGAGTTGGACTAGATGATCTCTATGGTCCCTTCCAACTCTAATAATTCGGTGAAATTCAGTGAAAGTAGGACTTCAAAGCAATGGTGTGAGACAAGCAAGTCTGGAGTTAAAAGCCCCCATTTGGCCATTTTAAGGGTGCTGCCAATCCATGGAGGTCACGAAGCAACTTTTGGGATAGGGTTGGTACACCCAAGGAAGGGTGACGGCCAGCCTCTGGGGTTGAGGTTGCATTCATGAGTGGGACAGCTTTAAGAAGGAAAAGGGAGAAGGCTGGAGAAGCTCAAGAGATATCTTCAACAGAAGGAGAAAGAAAACAAAGTAAATATGGACAAGACAGCAAATAAAATATTTGCTGTCAGATGGATTAAGTGCATGAAAGAAGTAGGAATGCCACCGGGAAGAGCAGTCAGGCAAGGGACGCTGTCAGAAGGGGTGGACAAATCACAGTCCAACCCTGGACACAACCAGGGACAAAGAACAAACCGCCCATAACCAAGGCAGAGAGTCCTGGAGTGGGGCAAGTGTGACCAAAGACACGATGGGGCTGGAGTTGGGGTGGAACAGGGTAGGGAGGGCTCCAAGAAGAGCTGTGATGGGGCAGAGAGAAGTCAGAGACGATGATGTGGGTACAACAAACTGTCTGGGTTAGTATTACTTTGAGAGAGGTAGAGAAAACCCTTCTTGGGACAACACAAGGAACTCCATTGAACTACAAAGTCCTATTTTGATAAAGGCAACCCATTTTTAAACAGAAATGCACCTGGAGGTGCTGGTGTGACAGCCTGACTTCGGGGAGGTGAGGTGTGGGGTGTCCGTTCCGCATTGTCGCGGGAAGAAACGAAACACCACGTTCTTTTAAAATCAGTTTTGGTCACCGCCGGGGAGCGTACGCTGGAGCCACTGCTGGGAATAACCCGGTGCTTGGAGAAATCAGCAGTTGAGTGAGTTTAAATAAAGCGGAAGAATAAACCCCACGGGCTCGTAACTACGGCTCTAATCCTCAAAAGAGAACTCTTCGAGGAGTATAAGCTACCGAAGGCAGCTGGGACAGGGAGGTGCAGTTCAGTGTCAAGGACATGTAACATTGCCTTTTACCAAAAGGAAAGAGATCGTATCTAGAAATTCCTTTCTGATCCCAGGCAGAAAAAAACCTGCAGAGAAAACCTCTTAACGAAATGGGAAAGCACCCCATGAAAGGCTGCACAGAGCAAGGAGGAAAAGGAACTGGCCGTAAAGAAGAGATATCTGGGAGACCCAGCAGGGAGCAGGAGATGCCCCATGCCCAGCTGGATGGCACCTTGAGAGGAAACCACAGCAAACCTACTGCAAAACACACTTCAGTACCAGAGATACCTCAAAAAAACCACAAACCCATGAAAGCACCTCTATTTGCAAAGGGTACAGAAAAATTAAGCATGGACCTAAAAATAATTTTTTTCACATAGCTTTAGCTTAAACGACGGCGTTCTGAAAGACAAAATGGAAACGACCAAAGTTAAAGCAAAATTCAGTCAGCTCAGGATACTCAGGTCAGAGGGATTTGCACTTAAAATTACCACAACCAGAGTGAATTCCTGGGGAGGGGAGGAGAGCGGATACAGTAGGACTGGGATTTAGAGAGAAATACAGGGAGGGTAAGTCACAGAACTACAGCTTCATGGCACTCAGGGCTTCAGGAAAATATGAGGTGGAAGGAGCTATTAAAGGATAGGAGCTATTAAAGGACAGGAGACAGGTAAAAATAAGCAAGTAAATAAAAACTGGCTATTATTAGAGGCCAATTGTAATTACTTGCCTAGAAAATTCCCTTGTATATGATAAAGAGAGCAAACCACCAGCCCCTGTTTGGGTGAGCAAAGGGGCATGAATCTGAGCAGCGAGTGCCTGCAGGAATGGGGGGGGATTCCCCATCCCCTCCTCATCCTCCCCGTCCTGCGTGGGAAAACCCACTCCTCCACGGGGCAGGCCCTGAGTTTGGGGAAGGGAGCAGGTGGTGGAGCAGCCTGTGGTAAAACCAACCCTTCTTTTCCATCCCCAAGAGAATATGAAACACGCAAGAAAAATAAACAAGAGAAAAACAGCCTACAAGCCCCTGACTCTCAGATAAAAACCGTAGCAGCCCCCCCGATGAGCCCCCCAACCCCACTTCCCTCTCCCAACCCCACCAGCAGACACCGAGTTGCCCTCGGGACACCTGCCTGGTGGTTCTCAAGTTTTTCCAGTTAAAAATGCACCGACCTTATAGTGAGGACGCCCCTTTACGACTTGTCCTGAGGGGCAAACCAGGGTCCAAATGGCCTTTTTCATGGATTGGGACCTGTCCCTCACCCTTTGCCTCCAAGGGAGCCACGTTTCCCTCCCCAGACTCGAGTTCAGCAGCAATTTGGGACAGAAAGTGGCTGCTCACGTGGGCAGCCCAGAGTCATCATAGTGGAACGTAATCGCTGTGACATCTCACAAGGAGCTTGTGACCAGCATTTCCCCAGAATACACTATTTATTTTTTTTTTCCCCTGTGGAATTTACTATGAAAAATTGGAATTTAACACGAACAATGTCAATGCCAAACGCCCGTCTGTGAGAGGAGCTCAGAGATACAACAGGTCTCCAACTGATGCACGATGCTTCCAGAGACAAAATGCCACCCTCTCAGACAGGGGGCCTCTGCCCACGAAGGAAAGAGGAGAAAAACCAGCGAAAACCTCAGCCCGCACTGGCAAAACCCACAAGTTTTCCCACATTGCGAGTTTAAGATAAAATTCATCCAAGAAGAAATTTGGTGAAACCCCAAATTGCTCACGGTGTTTAACGGAGACGTAGGAAGTGACACCTCTTTGGTGTCCCAAGTTAATTTGCACAGCACGAACTGGGGGGTCTCTGACACAGCCCCCAACGCTGGTGGCACTTCTAGTCAGGATTTATTAAACCCAAGAAGAGAAAGGCAATGGGGAAGATAAAAAAAAAAAGAAAAAAAGAAAAAAAGAAAAAAGGAAAAAAAGAAAAAAAAAGAAAAAGTGAAGCTCAGAGAAATCTGGACCACAAGAGGACCCCGCCAGATGTTCACCTTCATTCTCCCCTCTCTTTTTCCCAAGCCTTGTCCTGGCACAAACGCAAAGGAGAGAAAAGGGCTCATTATTCATTCCCATCCCCCTTCCTTCCCCCGTGCCCCCACCTCAGCTTTCTCTGTATGGTCTAGAAAAGAAATACACAGAACTTTTGACAACTTTCCCATTTCTGGTACCCTGCCAGACCCCTCAGTCTTCATCTGCTGCCTCTGCCCCTGAGCTTCACACAGCGAGTTCACTAATTTTTCTAATAATAGATTGGAAATGACAAGAGACGTCAAGCAACTGCACTCAGCACTTGGCGTTCTCTTGAGGTGGTTTTGCCCTTGAAAAAAAAAAAAAAAAAATCTCCTTCAAGGTAACAGAAAGCACCGTGTCCCTGTGGGTATCACTTCTGAGGCACAGTTCTACTCTAGATACTGTGATTAAGGTCATATTAACAATATTTAAAATATAATAATATTTTTCCCCAGTGTATAACAGCTGTGAGGATATCCTCTGCCCATCAAGGGATTTAAAAACCACAAATCACGGATGCTCTTTCCCAGTTCTGCAGAGCCCCCTCCCCGCGGGAGCCCAGCGCCAGCCCGTCACCGGGACCCTTACCCAAGTCTGGAGCTAAAGCTATGAACCCAATTTTTATTTATTTTTTTTTTTCTTACCAAGACAGTTTATTTCCCCACTCTGCAGCTGGTCCGAAATGCAATTGTTGTGGTTGGCGCAATTGATGCTCTTTGGAGGGTGCTAGTTTTTAACAATGAAAAATATTCTGTGAGAAGAGCCCTCTGCCCCACTCAGATTCTGCTGTTCAGAATAAAAAGCAACACCACACAAGTCTTAGATAGAAATTCTTTGTGTTCTTCACTTATTACGGTGACAGAAAGTCAAAACTTATTTTGCAATAACTATGTCAAACAGAAACTATGGAATGTTTTAATTGTTCTCTGTAGCCCCCAACATTGTACCATCGCTTTCTGCCACTTTTCAGGTATTTTGATCCCAAGTGTGAAACGACAACTGGAACAAACCCAGGGTGCCTTCAGCTAAAAACTTGTGTTTCCTAAAATTGCGTTTTAGGATATGAGACACACGAGAGCACAGAAATCCATTCTGCTCAACAGGATTTTCTTAGTAAGACTGAGGAGTCGGGTACACAATCAAGAAAAGAGACACGTTTAACAAAACCACAGCATTGGAACCTATTCTAGGTTTTGGGGTTTTTTTCTTAACATCAGATTATTATCAGATTTCCTAACATTCTAGTTTATTCTGGTATTTTGCAGTCTCGTTATTAATCATCAACACTCTAAAGAGCTTCCCTATTTATATTCGGCTTAAAATCCCATGAGTTTTTTTTCTTTCAGATAAATGCTAATTATTTGAAAAGGTACGATTATTTATTCATATCTACGAGAGAATGGCATTCGCATACACTGGGTAAGAGAAAGCACAACTATAAGATATTTTATTATAGGATGGAGGCAGGTCATTAATATCAGCAACATCTTATCTAATGAGAGAGCGATTTCCAGATCTGAGGAAGTGTCAAAGCCCGATGCTACCGGAGGAGCCACTTACGGATCACGGGGAGAGCATTTTGTAACAGGAGAAAACAAAAAATACTGTTTCATTTCAGTCTGCATCAGTAAAATCTGGCTGTAATAATGTTTAGGCTTCCCGTGTATCGGAGGGATCAATAACTGGTCCAAATTACAACTGGCAATTACATGCAAACACATTAATTAATTTAAATAAAACCCTCATAAATATTATGACCTTTGATAATTAACCAGATTTATTTAATCTAATCTGCCCTGGGCTTCACCAGCTACATTAAAGATTAATGATTTATTTTGAAATGAAGGTCCTTAAGCCTAGGTAAGCCAGAGACTGTTTGAGTAAATGGAAAAACGTATTTAATAATAAATCTTTTGGATGGAAAGTGTAAGTGGATTGGGAAGAGACATGACCTTAATTTATTCTGTGTCTTTTACTTACCATTAATATTTTGCAATTGCAGTTTGAGCTCATTTACAGGTTTGAGTTATTACACCTTAATTGCCTAGTAATGGTTTATTTTATTTAAATGGTTTGTTCTTTTATTACAGGATGATAAGTATTTAATAGCTCAATGTCTACAAGACAATAGAAAAAAATAAATCATATTAGCCTCGAGTCTGAGACCCGAAATTGCCAAGTTGTTTACTCGCTTTATCCTTTGGCAATCCTCACTGCTCTACACCTACAGTGGTTTTGTTTTGCTTTATAACAGGAATTTTTCAATAAAGATTCAAATATTTAGTAGAAAACCCCATTAATGACAACTTTTAGTGCATTCTTTCTAAAAAAGTCCAAAATCCATTTCTGTGGAGCACCAGGCCCAAGCACCACACGTTCTGAGCTGGCACACAGAATGGGATGAATTTAAAGTTTTACTTAAAATTTTAATGAAATTTGATTTGAAAAAATCAAAGAAAGATACTAAAATAATGCATTTTTTTAACTCTGGAGTCTACTAGATTCTTTTAATTTATTTAATTTTTAGTAAGTTCCAGGATGAATAATAATATTTTATGTAGGATGAACTATTTTACAGTGTGGAAAAAAAAAAGTTTTAAATTTAATTTGACTGAGGGGGAGTGCGAACAACTAACAAGTAAAAATTATATTTCCATTAAAAACATTCAAAATTATAGTTAAAATAAAGATCAGGCAAATGGTATTCTCGCCAGTGAGAGTACCCAGCTTCCATCCCCGCTATCACAACCATTTCCCATCTAGAACACGTTGATATGTGCTCAAGGCTTCACTTTTCACCAGATTGCCTGTACTTTGAGGAAATCAATAAATCAGGGAAATTTACCCTGAGAGGAGGGGTTTTGGGAAAAGCACCTATTCATATTGCAGTCTGCTTTTTGAATATCACAAAAACATACCCACGAGCTTTAGGTCCCATCACTGGTACCTCTTTGCACGAGCATTCACGAGCACTGAACTATTCAACAATGAAAGAGCAAAGCAAAACAACTTCCAGGAACAAAAATAAAATTTGAGTAAACGAATAGTGAAATTTTTCAGATTTGAAAAATAAGTTTGAACAAAGAAATCTTTAGGATTTCAGGATGGACCTTGGCACTCGCCGTCTTCATCAGTCCCGTGCAACGTGTGGCTGAAGAAACTCCCCCACAAGTCTCAGAGGAGAACGTAAAACAAACATAGGTGTAGAGAGAAACCAAGAAAAGGCAAAGAACCCCCAAACCAGGTAGAAATACCACTCGGGATTTCAGAGGGAAGGGAGCCAGAGCCACTGGCTGGTGAGGAGCTCTGCTCTTATCCCAGAGCACCAGGGCCATCAATCCCATCTGCTCTCCCCAGTATTAAGGACACACCATTTCTCCCACGTAAAGCCACGTAAGAAAGTTTTTTTTCCAAAGAAACAGAGGCCCCTTTCACAGAATCACAGAATTGTTGGAGTTGGAAGGGACCTCTAGAAATCCAGTCCAACTCCCCTGCCAAAGCAAGGTTGCCCAGAACACATCACTCAGGAGCATCCAAGGTGAGGCTTGAAGGTCTCCAGAGAAGGGGACTCCACACCCTCCCTGGGCAGCCTGTTCCAGGGCTCTGCCACCCTCACCCCAAAGAAGGTCTTCCTCAGATTGGAGTGGAACTTCCCATGGTCCAGCTTGTGCCCGTTACGCCTTGTCCTGTCACTGGGAACCACTGAGAAGAGTCTGGCTCCATCCTCCTTCAACCCACCCTTTAGATACTTGGACAAAGTCTCCCCTCAGCCTTCTCTTCTCAGCCTTTCAGATGCAGAAAAATGATTTTCCAAGCACCCAGCTTCTAGCCGAGGGACACCCACTGCAGTTCATAAACTACAACTTTCCCAACCATGGAAAACCTCCAGATTTCAGCAGTTCTGCATTCTAAGAGGATCCACCAAAGGGGCTCGTTTGATGTCGAAGAGCGTTTCTCTCAGCGCTGAGTGTCTGGTTACAAGACACTGCCTAGTATCATCAGAAATAAAAGATAATAAAAGGCACAACCAATTTGCAATCTCTGCCAAGGATCTGTGATTATGAAAACTTCCATGTGCTTTACAATCTTTTTTTTTCTTTTTTTTTCTCGTTAACGTTTATCAGAAAAGCACTGCTGAGGATGTGATTTGTGGCATTCCCTTCCTCTGAGAACCTGAGGCATCTCAATTTCTCAATGAGTGGCCGCAGCCAGACCCGGGGCAGACTGTCTGCCAGCAAGGAAAAAGAAGCTGTTTTAACCACGATCGATTAAGGGGAATTTTGTGAAAGCTTCCTGGTGCAATCTAACCTGTTCCCCCGCTGCCCCACCACCCCTTTTCAGTTGGTATGTTATGTTGTGGTTTGCCCATCAGCCCATAAATGTATTTGCCCATCAGTCCACGGCCCCGCTCTGCTCGATCAGTCAGTGTGTAGCAACCAGCCATGGACCTTCTCGTAAAAAAAAATAAAAAATAAAAAAAGCGCCTTAAAATAAATCGCATGGTTTTAATTCAAATGAATGTAGGAAAAAGAAGGGCTGTATTCAGGGAAGAGAAGAGAGAACGCGTTAGGACTTTCCTGAAAGTCATCTCTAAATGTTTAATCAACCCTTCCCAGCCTGTCGCTCTTTAAGACCCAAGTTTATAGAACAACATTGCAAAATGGGCAAAGAAACAGGAAAGAGACACCCGAATCGTCAGGGGGGAGACACCGACCGTGACCTTGTGTTGATGTCAAGGGTCTAAGGAGGCCACTAATGAGTCTGCCCCTTTCACCGGGGGCTGGCTGTGCCTCAGGCAACACAGCCAGGGCTCAGCAAACAGAGAAACCTACCGAATTTCTGGTTCCCATCAACATCTTAGTTACGTCTACATCTCTAAAGTTACATGAAATACAATGTTTATATTTAGTTGTTCAAGTTATAGCATTACAAAGGGTAAACAATATTGGCTCATTTTCTATTTCTGACTTTTTCCAGAGAAAACTGCTGCTTAAATGACTTTTACAGCTGCTGAGACCGTAACAAAATGAAGAAAAAGTGACAAAGTAGTCAGCATCCCTTTAGCTTGGTCTTTCATTTATATGTATAAATAGGAAGCTCATGAATAATGTAGACCCAGAAATCTGCTAGCATTTTTGCTGTTCAGAAACATATGATTAGCATTGCTCTGACTCCCAATAATTATATTCTTGTTCTCAGAGGTCATTCTTTAAATCTGCACAACTGTCGCTATATTTCTAGGAGCAAATAAGGAAAAATATACATTAGAGATGCAACACAACGCAGGTGTGGTGCTACCTCCCTCCTGTGTGTATAGCCATATGCTTACGACTCCTGCCACTTTTTAAACAAATGCTTCTGCCCATGACAACAGGCAGGTTTGTTAATGTTGTCCCACTTCTGAAGGTGCACAGCTCCCACCAGAATAACCTGGA
>JAOTQQ010000004.1:33672001-33686578 GCA_026546715.1 Gallinago undulata
GTGCCCATTCCCTCTTGTCCTGTCCCTGGGCACCACTGAAAAAAAGCCTGGCCCCATCCTCCTGACACCCACCCTTTGAGTATTTATAGGTGTTGATTAGACCCCTCCCCAGCCTTCTCTTCTCCAGATTAAAAAGACCCCAGTCCCTCAGCCTCTCCTCGTAAGGGAGATGCCTTATGTTGCTGTAGAAACAGCCACGTTTCTGCCCTTTCTCCTCCCACCGACTCCCAGCAAGGACTTGGGGCTGGGACTCCCACGTCCCATGGGGCTGCCTTGGGCTGAGGAAAAGTCCTGAGAGCGCAGGCGACCAAGTGACTCCTTGTCCTGATGATCAGAAAACAGGGGAATCTGCCTGAGTTACAACGGAGCAACAACTTGGACTTAGGGTTGACTGGGAAGAGTTTATACTAATTTTCTGGTACCCAACCACATCACTAACATTTGGGGTCCATCACCCCTTTGGAGATGCTCCTCCTGACAAGGAGGAGCTGGTTCCTGCTCACACCACCTCCTGGTTGCCTTCCTCTAAGGTTCCCCAGGTGAAAGTCTTATCCTGCTGCTTCCAGCCCTGAAAATACCAGCACAGGCAACTCTTCCCACAATAAAAGTCTCATTTTCATTTTGATGAAGTTCTTGCCTGATCTAGGCACTACTGCTGTGTTTAGAGGGAGCACTCCCACCTCTCAGCCCTCGTACGTATACAACACATACCCAGAACTGCTGATATTTGCTTTCACTGGCACAGCAATTTGTGAATAAGTTATTTAATAATTACTGAGTAATTATAGTTCTGCTGATCCCTGATGAACTGAAATCCACAGACAATGCCTATCAAATGAATCATTACGAATCTCTATAAATTACATGGTGAAATGTGCCAATGTCATGATGAAATTCATAAAACGTCTACAATTTCTGTAAAAGGGGACTTAATTAAGCTGGAGTTACGGCTGCACGTCTCCATCCAGAGTTTAAGGAGCAAATTATAAGACTTGACTTTGAACTTTCCAAGAGAAATAAAGAGCCACATAATGCTACAAGTCAGAGAAAAGAAGAAAAAAAAAAAAGATGAATACAACGATGAAGATTAATGTGGATTATTCCAGTTACAAATGAGTCATAGAGACTTTGGTAGAGATGTATGTCAGAAAACAGGTAGGACACGAGACAAACCCTGCCTGGCCAATCTATGGGACATGTCATCGTGCGAACACTCCGAGAAAGGAAAGGCATTTATTGCCTGGGGAGCTGTGAAAAGCTGAGGTCAAGGAGCAGAAGCTGCTGCCAACAGCCTGCCCAGAACACGGGCTCCAACCACACACACCGTGGGGTTAAAATAAACAACAAAGTGTGCCTCTCGGAGGATTCACTTTTCACCTCCCGCAAGGGACGGAGACAGATCAGACTGGGATGGCTCTTGTCAGACCCAACAACCATTCCCTGGTCCAGGCAGTAAGATTTAAAATATTAGATTACCTATTATTTATGTGTTGGGACCCCACCTCAGGATTGCACCCAAAGGGAGGAGGGCTCCCTGCCAAGGTCGCAGCCCGGCTGGCTTCGCTGCTGATGCTGAGTCAGCAGAAACTCCTTAAGGCAAGCGTCGCACTCCAGCTTAGACTCTTGTTGCACAGATGAACTACTATTAGCATGTTATAAGCATAATATCAGCACGCAAGAACTGAACGCATTATTTCTGGAGATAGAAATACCTTCTCCACTCTTAGATACCAAATCCACTGAACCCTGGCTGAGATAACCCTGGGCTGGTCCCCGCTCTGCTGCATCCACCCACCCTCACTGCATCACCCTTTCACTGCTTTAATTACACACGGGACTAACTGTCTTCTTCTAACGTATTGAACGTGAAATAAGTCTTCATCTGCAAAAAAAAAACAGGATCTCTTCAATGCAGAACTATAAAAAAACTCTTAAAGAAACCTAGATGTGTGAATAGCGAGGAAGAGGGGATGAGGTAGGATTAGAGCCAGGCCAATTAATGCCAACCACATACCCCACTCGTTAAACAGGGTAATAAAATGAAGCCAGCACTGAATTCCTCTGTGAAACTGGATTTTCCTTCTCTTTGCAGCAAGATGTTCATTGGAACAGCAGAAAGGGAACTGTACAGAAGAACTGCATCTTCCTTTTTGACTTTTTTTTTTGTGTGTGGAGCAGACCTGAGACTTTGGGTTCATTCCTTTAACACTGAGGACAAATCCCGTTGATAAACTCGCTAAGTTTCATGGTGGAAATCATTTCGGTTGCTTGCCCCATTGTCCTCTATTGAAGACTGCTGCAGAACCCAGCTGCAAATTAGAAATCCTCCTCTCCCAGCTGGGATTTATGCATGACGGGTCCCTATCCATGCATTTTGGGACTGGCTTCATTCCTTTGCCTTTGCAGTGATTTTCCCAAACAGTGCTTTATTGCGCTGATTTAGGAGTAGAAAGAGCCCGTGCCCAGCCTTCGCCTTGCACCACTGTGCAATTGTTTTTTCAAGGGCAATTTCCTTCCACCTTGTTGTCATCCTGTGCAGCCCCGCAGCCAGGCACCGGCCCCAAAACCCTGGGCAAACTGCGCAAAAATTCAGAGTCATTAGCAGTTCCATAACGAGCTCTGAGCATCGCCCCCTTCCTGCTCTGGCTGGTGTCGGACCAAGGACACGAGGTCGGACACTCCATGTTCCTCCTCACTCCCCTCCATCCACAACGAGCGTTGAGAAAGTATTTCTATGTCCAAAAAAAGTCACATGCAAAAAAAAAAATTCATACAAATTGTGGAGCTGTGGCTTCAACTACTGGCCTGGGAATTTTATTTCAAGTAATGCAAGTTTTCAAGGTATTTTTGATCACAGCTATTGCCAAAGACCTCGCTCGCCTTGACACTTGTGTGTCCTGGACAGGATGATCTGCTCAGGTGGCACACCAAGTGTTGGAACAGTATTTACAGAGCCCGGGAGCGGATTAAGGGGCTGCTGGTTGGGAGTAAATGCTGAAAGGTCAAGAATAAGCCTTTCATTTGCAAACAAAAACCAGACAGCAGGATTTCTTCAGTAGGAGAAACCACGTGTCAGATGGGTGATGTGCTGGAATTCAGACGGGACGATGACAAGCCTCGCAGGGAAACCTTAATCCTTTTTTTCACATCCTAGCTCAGAAATCTGCATTCAGGGAAAGCATTTTGTTATTTTGAAAAAAGTACTTTTTTTTTTTTTCTGCTTCAAAATGTCAACCACTTAGTCATTAATTAAAAGTACTATTTTAAATCAGACGAACCTTATAGAATTGTCTAGGTCGGAAGGGACCTTTAAGATCATCTAGTCCAACCATCAACCTAACTCTGATAAAAAACCAAAAGAAAACCATACAACCCCCAATCACTACACCATGTCTCTACGCACTATGTCAACTTGTCCCTTGAAAACCTCAAAATATTGATACATATTATACATTATACTGCTCTGATAATAGCAGAAATCTGTATTTTTTTAAAGTCAACTCTAGGTTAAGAAGAACTGCGAGGAAGATGAACAGCACAGAACCACCTTTAGCTGTAAAATCTTGCTTTCTAAACATGAAAATCTGTATTGATTTAGGTAAGACATTGTTGGATCCTTAGTCCAAGGTTTGTTTCTCTGGCCTGATGGACATTTTTTTATACCGCTGCTGTGCTGTGGAAAGCTCAGCCATAGCGTTAGCAAAGAAAAGGGGCTGGGACCAGATGTACCTTTTATTGGCTAAATAAATAAAAGCTGTACATCCCGGCTCTGTTGTGGTGTCCCTTAGTTTGTAGTGTGGTTACTTCATGAGATTTGCTGCTTTCTTCCTCCCATCCCCAGTAATTTGAAATGAAATGTTTTCTTCTTTCTTTCAGAATAGTATTTTAACTGAGTAAATAATCAGAGTTCAAATGATCAAGTTCTCAGATTTGTGTTTTATCTTTAAATAAAATTCATGAAGTCTAAATATTGCTTCGCTAAGAACCTAAATATCTTTTTTACTGGCCAAGGTCTATAGCAGTAACAGCACCTTTCTGCACAGCAAAATTCAGATTACTGTTGTCAATGCTTCAGAGCAGAACATTTTAAAGTCAAGGAATCAGCTTTGTTACTCATGATAATATGTTTGTAAAAAAAGTACATTTCTGAAAAATTCATCATCAGTCTTTTCCCTGAAGTATTCCTAATACTGAAAGCAATATCTAAGAATCTGCTGCCAACGTTTTTCACCTGAGGTTTGAAAAAGCCCTGAGAAGAGTAAGTTTTTATACTCAATTTATTATTTAAAATTCAGTCAAAATCTCAACATACAAACTTGTAGGTGGATTTTAGAATAACATTAATTGAGTTTCACAATCCCATGCTGACACAGTTGCGTTTCAAGCGACTGCTTTTGTTAAATAACCTAGAATTTATTTGGTCAATTATCTCAGTCGTGGTATTTTCCAACCTGTCATTCACTTAAATACCGAAGTCTTGGGTTTCAAATCTATTCTAAGATTTTTATGAAAATCCTTGATATCCTTGATCAATGGCTAATTCCTTTTAAAAGCCCCATGAGCTTTGATCTCAACAACTTGTTATGAAAATAAGTTCTGCACTTAATAATATTTTAATGAAGAAGCGCTTTGCATTAAGTTTAAAATTTGCCACCGATCAGTGTAAGTGAAAGCTCTCTGAGGCTTGTTTTATGAGAAAACTTCCTAATACACCTTCTCCAGACCAGGCAATATTTCAATAAGACCTTTTTCCATTAGGAGATAGACAGTAATCAGCTTTAATCTCTCGACATGGGAATTGTCTCATCCTTTGTTGTCACCCCTTTATGAGCCTCCCCCTCCTTGCTGCAAAATTCTGGAGGCCAAGGCTGAAGTCTGTGTTCTGGACTGAGTTGTAAAATACATTTATATTATTACATTGTAGAAATTCTAATTCTCATCCCGTTTGTTACACGTGGTATTCTTCAGATCTTCAATTTTCCTAAAAAGTTAATTAATTTACTTCAATTACAAAGAAAAGAAACACAAGCTCAAGAAGGGCTCTGACCCACGGTGCTCCTCACCCTGACGAGGGCACGAGCAGCCGCTGCCTTCAGCAGGATGCTCTAAATAAATTCCACAGATGACCTTGAATGTTTTAATCATCATCATTAACTGATACCTAAGACGAACATTTAGACATGCTTCTAGACGTGCTTCAACCTCTCTGATTTATCCAGTTCAGGAAGAAAACGCGTCTAAGCATCGCTAGCAATGGTTATAATTGCACAGTTTGAGAATATAAACACAAATGCAACAAAGCATAACACAGAGGCAGCTTCAGTAAGGATCCATAGCAAAAATCAGTGGGGGTTTTGTTTTGTTGTGTGTCCCCCCTCACCAACCACAGATACACTCTCAGGACTTTAAAATTTCTTCTAAATGTCAAGGAGAAACACGTTATTGGCCTTGCTCAGATGAGTTATTGCTACCTCGTCCCATCTCAGTCCCTTATTGTCATATAATTCAGAATAAAGCTCAAGCTGGAGAACGGATTTAGAGAAAATTTCTCCTTAACTCTCAATAATTGTTACCTAGAGCAGCAGTTGACACCCGTATGGAAGCATCTCAAACCCAACAGCTAACAGAATTACTATGACTTACATAAATGGAGGATTTGGCCGTTTATCTTATTCTGTATGAATACATGAATTTAAGGTGCTGTGTTTTTAACTCTGCTGGGCTCCTTGTCTCAGCAATATCTTATGAAATTAGTCCCCCAGGTGTACTTATGATGTAAAGAAAACTCTCTGCTTTAGTTGTGGGCTGTTCAGTCGCGTTGTTCATCTCCATTTCACCCTCCGTGAGGACAGGGAGAGAAGAAAGGTTCTTACCTTGCCTGTGAATCCCATTGGGGATGATTAGAGTTGTTTTCCCTTGGGAACATGGTCACCCAAAATGCCCTGGATCAATACACCTTGGTCTTTGAGAAAGGTCCCTGAGGAAACAGCTCCCAGGTTTATAACCCTGCTGCTCTAATTCCCCAAATTTCAACACGCTCACTAGGAGCTGGGTATCCATCCCAGCATCCATCCCCCAGACAGGTCCTTTCCATGGTGGATCACCTCTCCTGTAACAGACAGTCCTGTTAGGCCAACTTGGACATGGTAAGCGAAACTGAGGACGCAGACCATAAGACGCACCAGTGAAGACAGAGCTCACATAGAAGGAAAAAAAAGAGCTAAATCACTTTCAGTCAGGAACAGAAGAGCTACACCACAGACGTCATGAGCTTTCACATGGGACAATGCATCACACAAGGGTCTGGTTTTGCTTTTATAAAGGGTCTACCACAAAACCCTACAAATGACTCAGAAGTTCCCAGTATGGATTTCAAATCTGCTTGTCCCCCATCATCCCTCATGGGACATGGAGGAAGAGACTTGCCCTTCACACTCAGCAGGAGCTGGATGAGCAGACCAGGTCCATGGCTTCACCCTTGGGGACAGGACTGGATGCCTCCAGAGAAAAAATTAGTCCATAGCACCAGTTCTCTGCACAGTGATGTCTACAAGAACTTCTGGGCTTGTTCCAAACCTTATTAAATCAATAAATGTCTTTTGGCTGACTGCAGCAGCCTTTGAGTAGGCTGCTAATGAGTACAGGTACCTTCATTTAAATTTTTATATATATATAGATATATCTATATAACTATTTTGGTCGGTTTTTTTTTGGTGCAGACCAGTCCCCCCAGCTGAGACATAACACAGAACTATGCAAATTTAAGTTTGCTTTTCCTTTGCAGGCTGGTATTTGAGAGATAAAATAGTAAAATATTTCTTAAGTAATTGGACAACTGCAGAAACTGTGGACACGAAGGGAATTTCCCTGGAGAGTAAATTTCTTCCTAGAAATGTCAAAATTGGTAGGCTAGGCAAAGCTATCAAGCTAAGCCTTAGCAGAAACCTGTCACATATCCAAATACACTAAAATACGATTCCTCAGTCAATAAAATGAAACTGCTGAGCTTAACGATGACACCAAACTATACGAGCAGAAGACAACCCGAGCAGTCTTTGCAGGAGAACTAAAAGCCATGCAAATCACTGATAAGAAGGGCCACCTGCAGCAGCGCCAGCCTTGCAGGGACCACGTGGAACCCGGATAATATGGGAAAACTCCGGAGGGAGGTCGGGATGGCAGTGCCAGGGAGAGGGGAGCATGGCCAGAGATGTAGCCCAAACCTCATCTGCGTCAGGGTAATTTAAAAAAAAAAAAATCAGGATAATTTTAAAGAAAAGAGAAAATAAGTCTTGCTAAAGCATGCATAAGTGCATACTGAGACCTTTAAGGTTTAGGAAGAGTCACTCCAGGAATATGGCTTCAGCCCAGCCACCAGCCAACCTTAAATCATAGTTGCAGAGCAGGAAGGGTACCTGTCCCAGCATCATCTCTGCTCGGCCACCCCGACCCCATTATTATTGATGATGGTGGTGCAAACACATGTGTTTAATGGTACATGGAGTTACTAATTCTGGATCATTCCCTGGCTTTTTTTCAGGAGAGGCTTTTATGGACTCGTAGCCAATTATTTTGCCCAGGCACTGCCCTTGCCTCCCTCTGCCCAAGATCTCATCTCTTCTTACCCCTGAGAAACCCCACTCCCTTCTCCTTCCCATGGTGACTATAATGGGTGGGAACAGGCTTCAGCTGCAGTAAGAAAAGGTCTGTTTTAAACAAGAAGGACGAGTTGCTGATGCAGGAAAGAAGCATGGCTACAACCTGACCATGATGGATCACCATGAATGGAGGGAGCAGGTCCAGCAGCTTCCAGGAACAATGGCTGCCATCATGAACCTGCCCTTGGTCAGATGACTGAGGTCATCTCTCACATCCCCTTAAGCCCTGGGT
Source organism: Gallinago undulata (assembly GCA_026546715.1). NCBI lineage: Eukaryota > Metazoa > Chordata > Aves > Charadriiformes > Scolopacidae > Gallinago > Gallinago undulata. Next base: position 33,679,892 of record JAOTQQ010000004.1, read on the forward strand.
TTCCTTTTTTTTTTTTCATGACTTGGAATAGCAGGAAATGACCATGGAAAATGGTCCTGTCCCCTGATTGAGAGGACGTGTCAAGCAGACACCCTCAATACCTCTGGGTCTTTGTAGGTCTTCCAGTGCCACACCAACTATACCTAGTGCCACTGAGGAACATGCACATCATTACATCACGTGCAATTTACAAGGAGTTAATTTAAATTTTTGGAATAATATTAATTAATTTAATTATTTTTTTTTTCATTTCATACACAAAACCCAATGTATTAAAACTATTAATACAGCAGTTTAATTAGGAATCCTCATGTAGGGACCGGGACACAATGCAATCAGCACACATAAATTGAGGGCACGGTCTGGCGCTTCCTGGCATGTAGGAATGTCTGAGACGAGATTATAAGCGTGTTGCACTAACCAGGAGTTCACAGTTGGATGCTTATTCAATAAAGTGGTTCTGTTTAGCTGCAGCAATTAAATTAGCCCAGACCATACTACCACAGCTCTCACACACCTTGCCAGGGCTCCTTTCCCTTCCAAGAGTCACCTACTGACCTCTTCTGCAGCTCCTCACCATCGTTTAGGTCCTTGAATAATTACTACTAAGAAATCTAAGATTTCTGTGTAAACCTGAACATCAGTAACACCTGTGGATCATACAACCAGCAACTCAAAGGACACAATTTCTGTGGCAGCTCTTAGCAACGGGCATGGATGCTCCCTCTGTGTTACAAGTTCTCTTGAGAAAGGTCCCACTTACCGGACACGTTATTCCTAGCATTCCTAAAAATCCTAGGGAACGTATAAGAGGTGCTCTTCAGAAAATGAAAACAATTCATTTACTTAAGAATAAACACACACATATCTACTAGAGAAGAAATGATTGTTTTCATCTCCTGCCAGGTGAAAGCTTATGTGAATCCAGACTTTTGCGGGTATCTTCAGGGGACACACCGAGACCACACGCGTAGCAGTGAATTTAATGCCCCTACGAACAGTCTCTTAAGTAGAGCTGTTGTTTCTACAGATGTACAGATTAAATGCACACGCAGAGCAACAATCACTTGCTTTCCTGCCCTAATTTGACAAGTGCTCAGGCAGAGGAGAGACGAGCTGAGGAGAGGCTGGGGTTGGGGTTGTACCCCTGACCCAACCAGGACACCAGAAGATGCACCCTATGGCCTGACTCTCAGAGCCTGGATCTGCAGTACCACGGGGCAGAGCTCAGCCCCATCCCTGGCCCAGGATCTGCAGCAGCTCGTCAAGGGCTTGTGGTGGCAACGTCTCACCCCACGTCTCACAGCGGGGAGCAGGAGTCGAGCACTGGCTCCACCTTCCTCCTCATTGATGACAGGCAGGAAAAACCTTCTGCCTCGACTCAGCTCTGATAAGAGAAAGTAAGAATTCCACTACTAAGCGTGGCTTCTGGCCGGGAGACATCTCAGTAAGGCCAGTGCTGCTTTAGCAGCAATAGAGACCATCTCACTTTTGGCTGCTTGAGAAAAACAGTGGAATAAACCGACTTTGCTGCCAATGGTTAATGATAACTCCCTCCCCTCGCAATGCCCTTGCAAATTTGTTTGTAGAATAAATGCCTTTTGTCTTGAATTGAGATTGCAGTAATCAAAAAAAGCAAAATCTGCTTAATTAAAAAAGGGCTATTACATTCCCCGTTGGCTCCTCACCCCTGGAGATGGAACCTCTCACCCTGGGCACAGACTATAGCACCCCATCTCCTGGGTTTAACGAATCAGCAAATCCGTGCTGTATTTACAGGAAAGGGCTGCATTCTTATTCTTCTTCTTCAGTACCAGCAATCCTGGGAAAAGCCAGCGTGGGCAGTGCTAAACATCGGATCGACTGGGCCCGTAGATGGCAGGATGGGACTGTCCAACCAACACTCCTCCCGTGGCTGCTCTGGGAGGATCACGTGCTTCATACCCACAAAAAACAACACATTGGGATGATACAGAGGACTTAGCCATGAATAATTAGCAAATTGCCATTCATTATTAATTTATTGGAACCACCGCTTCTCTGTATTTTTCCCGCAAGGCTCAGTCTTTCTATTTTACAGCTGCTGGATTTATTATTAATAGCTAGATCTTAGGCATGGCCAACAAGTCTTCACTTAGGGATATGATAAATTTGTTACGGGATCTGGGGTGTTTGTAACTCCCCAGACGTGAGGTTCTCCTGCAAACTGACCTGGGCTATGCATCCCAAGGACAGGAGGTGGCTCTGTGTGACCTTCTGCTGGGCTCACAGCAGCAGTGGGGTTGTCCTCTGGCCATGGGAGAGCAGCCATACCCCAGGCAAGTCCTTCCTCTACCCCATCGACCCCACAGGCACCATCAGGTCCATTAATCTATCGCTCAGTCCATGTCGCAGCCACACAAAACTCAGCTTTTACCTCGTCCTGACATCCCTTGGCCCGCTTTATGACTTTCTATTAGCTCAAGGTTGCTTTTATGGATCACAGAAAGCCAGAGCCCTCCTGGTCATAGAAGAAATAATCCTTTTTCTGGTGTCCTTGAGTTTTGCATCTTCCTGCGATGCAGACACCAGTAACGGTGAATAAGCTTAGCTCTGCCCCCAAAAGCTCCCGGCTGGGCACAGCTACGATGGCATTTGTATATCACACAGGGATGTGCAAAGAAAGAAAATACAGATTCTTCTAACCCTGCTATACATATTTTTCTTTAAAAATACCACAAACCAACAACCCAACAGCAGACAGCAGCAATTACTTAATGATACTGGGCGAGGTGCCTGCACCTGACAGCGGAGGTGCTGGGCACCCACGCTGAGGCTCTGAAACCCTCCTGTGGTACCTGCACGTTGTGGCAGCATTTTGACACCAGCCCCCCTCTCCATGTCTTTGGGCACCCGTTTGTGGTTTCCCAGGGGAGCACGGGGAGGGGGGGGTGTCCCAAAATAGGGGTCGTTACCGGCAGCTGCGCTAACGATGCTATTCCAGCTGCACTGCATCCCAGGCTGTGTTCCACCAGTGCGATTAACAGTTCAAAATACACGCTGAAATAAGGTGCCAACACCTAATTTTTAACATTTGTCAAGTAACACAATGGTCAAATTATACTTAACCCTGTATTGGACCAACCAAGTGTTGCAACCGACAACTGCCTGCTGGCACTTCCCCCACGCGTACCTGAACAAGCGCGTACGTTCAGCTGTCACTGCCAAAAAATAACATGTAAATAGCTTTTCACAAGAGAAAATTGTCTCCGAGGGATCAAGGAGTCGATACTTAATAAGTTGCTTCCCTGTGATTTTTCTTATTTTACTTTTTAAAGCGATACTCTTTCTAGATAACATCATTGCAAACTAGGAGCAAGGAAAAAAACTCCACCAAATGATCTTCTTTTCCAACTGAAATCTAGATCACCACCTTTTGGAAACCTCTCCTTTTTCTGACTAGATTGAAATAAAAAAACCACAGTATAAAATAAGACACTTCTTGGTCTCTCAGTCAAACCTCTGAGCTAACACCACCCCCATATTTCGTTCTGTGAGACCCAGATTCCAGTATTATCTCTCAGACTGTTCTGCTTCACACATCCCATCTCTTCCATGATGGAGAACATCTATTTTTATGATTTGTAAGTACTTGGTACTTAATTTGACGTTTTCCACCCCTGCATCTCCAAGTGCTTCTCAATGGTGGCTACGTGGTACCTCAACAATTTCAAGCTGATAAAATCCTGGCAGGAACTGAGAGACAGATTCAGCTCCACTCTGTTCAAAATTAAACCAAAACCTTCATTTTACCTTCTCTGAATTGCAAATACACCAAATACTATCTGCTTCTGGAATAATATTCCTTTGTTTTCACTTCTTGCATTTTCTGTTTAAAATAAAAGTAACGCTGTTTCCACGTCGTTAGTGATTTCTCAAATATTAAATAAAATGGCAGCAGAAATATCACGCTATTTTCTGCTTATTATGTCTCTTCTGCAGTAATTTAGAATAGCCTGGCAATACATATCATACAGGAAGTACATTCAGAAGGAAGTTTCACGGCAGGAAGGCAACAACCTTAGAATTTAAGCAGCTGAAAAAAATCTACATTTCCACTCAAAAAGGAATATTCTTATGCAGAGAAAAGCACGTAGGGTGAATTCTAAGTTTTGTCTTTCACTTTTATCACTATTAAAACAGATTAACGCCGAAGTTCAACTACAAACATCTCCGGGTGCCAGTAGCAGATGGCTGGATATTCAACAAATGCAAAATACTACAAATGCACAGACAGAAATATCTTTCGAGCAGGACACCGGAGGCCCGTTTTAGGTAACCTTCATGCTAAGAATCTCAGAGCTTTGCTTTTCTTTGCCTGATACAACGCTTATCATCTTTCCCAGAAGATTTAACTTCAGGTCCTCATGACTCCTCTGTGCCAGGGGCCAAGGAGGGACAGACCGACCCGGGAGCGGGGCTCGGGCAGACCCTGGCTGTCCATCTCAACATCCTCCTTGGTTTTAACTTGATTTACAGCAGTGCCTTCACCATCCGTTACTGCTGTTCTCAGCAGAAAGGCTGTGTCATGCTAATCCTGTTTCTGTACCATGGCGGCGGGTTGGGTTTAGTTGTGGGTTGGATTTTTTTTGTAGATTTGTAACTCATTGATACCCCCAAAATGTGGCATCACCCTTCTGCAGCAAGGAACAAACAACCAGGTGTGTTATTTCCCAGTACTGAGGAACACAACGGTATTTATACACCATGTGAAGAAACCAAAGGGGGAAAAGCAAACTATTTTTGGGGGGGGGGTTTATGGCTTTTGAGTCCACGTATTTGGAAACAACCAACCATGAATGTTCTCCACATGTCCCCATTACTTACGGTTGAGAGGCAGGCTGGCGTTGGTCGTCCCTAGCTTGTTGGCAGCGACACATGTATAGTTGCCAAAGTGCTCTTCTGTCACATTGGTAACAGTAAGAAGTGATCTTGTACTATAATTTTTAATAGTAATTCCTTGTTGGCCATTGATCAGTCTAGAAAGCAAAAAGAAAATGTCTGTAACTCATATACCCTAAGCAATAATTTTTTTTTTCCTTTTATTTTTTATCTTTTGTTTTCTTTTTACAGACATAACTGGTAGCACAGGAAGCCAATGTAGCCTGTCGAGCAAAATTATCCCAGTGGCTGACTGGCGAGGCCATGGCAACACCAGAGCTGGGGGGGAACACCTTCTGCCCGTGAGAACTACAGCCGAGAGAAAATACACTTGGACACCCACAGCCCCCCCTGCCTGGCCACAGGGCAGGACATAGACTCTCAGAGGGAGAGATTAGGCTTTAAATTGGGCAAACATAACTAAAAAAATTAAATACCCTGTATTTGGGGCGGAAAATTGTTACGGTCAATCTTTCAGAGAGTGGTTTTTTCAGGTGGCAGGTGAGGATTTGGGCAGCCAGAAATGTGACTATGTAGGATTGTGACCAACGTTTATTTCACAGGCCTCTACAGCAGCTAATTAGACTCCTGATTAGGAAAGATGTGCTCCAGCAGCCCTGCATCCCGAGACAGCAACCCGAAGAGAAACCAGGTAGGGGACAGAGCCAAACCAGGGCTCTTTTCACCCGTTTTGGTTCCCCTGGTTTGAGCTTCCCACCCCAAATCCCATAGGAAGGAACTGTGTGGGTCTGATGGAGCTTCCAAAGGGACGCCAGGAACACGAGGTAACCCATGTGGAGGTAACCCACCTCTGATGGACCAGCGAGGAGAGACGGGTGACCGCGTTACACACAGCTGATTACTCTTAATTCCTTACATTCCCCATAAAGAGCAGAGCTCTGCATTAAGTATACAATTTTTGCTTGATATATTGAAAGATATCATCGTATATATGTCCTGGGGATGAATGCAATCTTGTAGCATTCTGTCTAAAAGCGTTTCAAGTCTGTCATTAATTGCACTTCTGCATATTATGGGTAGAACACTCCTTGTCGTTCCTTGAGTGCCTCTGTTCCCCTCCAATCACTGCACGCCACTGCACATCCAGGGGGGGGTCTCTCCCCCGTGCAGCTCGTGCTCTCGGAGGACTCACTGCCGAGGACTTTGCTCTGCTCCACAGAGCCCACCGGTGGGGGAGAGGACAGAGCATAGCCCGTGGACACCCGTGGGGTTTGCAAGAAAAGTGAAGAATGGAATTGAAAAGCCTGGTCTGAACTCATGAAGTTCAACAAGGTCTAGTGCAAGGTTCTGCACCTGGGCTGGGGCAATCCCAAGCACGTATCCAGGCTGGGAAGAGAAGAGATGGAGAACAGCCATAAGAAGAAGGACTTAGGGGTGTTGGTGGATGAGAAACTCCACAAGCCCCAGCAATGTGGGCTGGGAGCCAGAAACCCCCCCCCTTGCACCCTGCGCTGCATCCCCAGCCGTGTGGCCAGCAGGGCTGGGGGGGGATTCTGCCCCTCTGCTTCACTATGGGGAGACAACCCCCCCCCGACCAGTGCTGCCTCCAGCTCTGGGGCCACCACCATCAGAAGGACATGGAGCTGTTGGAGTGGGGCCAGAGGAGGTCCTGGAGATGCTGGGAGGGCTGGAGCCCCTCTGCTGGGAGGGGGGGCTGAGAGAGTTGGGGAGAAGAGAAGGCTCCGGGGAGACCTTCCAGCCCCTTCCAGTCCCTAAAGAAGGGGGGCTCCAGGAAAGCTGGGGAGG
>JAOTQQ010000004.1:33686776-33697797 GCA_026546715.1 Gallinago undulata
GGGAGGTGTCCCTGCCCAGGGCAGGGGGGTTGGAACTGGATGATCTTTAAGGTCCCTTCCAACCCAAACCATTCCATAATTCCATGATTTTTTTCTCCAGAAAACAATGGGTAGTGGGGTTTCTGCCATCCCTACCTCCCTGCCAGCGCAGCTGCAGCAAAGAGACGGTGTCACCATCCCTCCATGTCCCTTTTAGGAAGTGGCTGACACTTGGGGGGGGACCAGAACTGGAAGTGGAGTAAATTAAATCAAAAAGCCACATAATTAACGGACCGAGGAGTCAGCGTTAGTTAGCATAAACCCAGCAGTTTTGAGGGTTTCCATTTGCAGTGGTAAGAACCAGATGCTTTTACTTTTCAATTAATTACTCCCGCGTGCTGCTCCGCCTGCCTTATTGACTGGGCACGGCCTGCATTACTGGTTTGGGTTTTTACCAAGGTCTTTCTTGGGCTGGAACAGCGTTTTACGTTGTTCTGCAGCCACCCTACCCCTTCCTTCACCTTCCGTGCTTCTCTTATTCCAGAGAGGATGCCTACGCATCCAAGGAAGATCCTGCATCGGTGCCACCCCCGAGGGGTCCCTGCCCATGAGCTTTTGTATCCGGATACCTTCCTGCTATTGGAATACGTTAAACCACTATAACAAGTTCTGTTATTTCAGATGTAGCCTTGTTTGCTTTGTCAAGGATGAGGGAATTAATATTTTCAGACAGGCGGCTTCTGGGCTTCGTCCCTGGGGCTGTTTAATGTCTGGGGTGTAATTTCTGTGTAACTCTATCACCTCACACACTTGAGCAGTTGTGGGTTCCAGGAACTGGGAGTGAGCACCAGTTTCTCCTCTCTGCAGGGAATCCTTAGAGTTTCAGAAGCCACGCACTTCTTGCAATTTTAAGATGCTTTTACCAACTTTTCCCCAAATTTCTAGTCCCTTCCCAGCTCACCCCGGCTCAGGGGCTGCACAGCCTCCTGGCAGCTCCACAGTTGACCCCAATCACCTTGAAGACCAGGAGATTTAAACAGGGTGTCTTCTGATTTTACATTTAGTTTTTAATGGCTAGTTTATGGTGAGATGATCCCTGGAGCCTGGGAACTGTGGGTTTGGGTTTACATTGATATAAGTAACAACAATACATTTTACAGCCCCAAAAGGCTCACTTCGCACACTGAACATGGACTTAGGGTTTCAGATCTACCTCCCACTCTTCATTTATTCAAGAATTGATCACTTTAGATCAAAAGATCTAAAAAAAAAAAGTGTCCCAATCCAAGACTAACTGAAGAAAATGGGGTTCTCTCTATTCTATTAGCAGGAAAATCAGCAGGGTGTGCACTCCCAGTATCGAAATTTAGTCTTGTACTATATCTGCAAATTATCTGCAGGATAATGTACACGCTTCTCTGAACCACCTACGGAAGCTGACTCTCCTCAGTTTTGCCTTGAAACAACTGAGCTGTCCCAGGCTTGTTCATGGTGGCTTCCCATCGCCCAGACATACAGAGGTAATACTGGAAAAAAAGAACCTCCACTTATATGGGGTTTTTTCCCCTCTTTCCCGCAAGTGGTGGAGGTTCAGAGATCCCCAGTACCTCTGTAGTCATATATCTCTAGCATATCTGTCAACAATATCCTTTTATAAAAAAGGATGGACCATCAGATCTAGCAGGAGGACACAGTGGGACAGCACGTTTCTTGCCGGTTACAGCAAGCCCCGGGTGATGCACCGACTGAAACAGAAAACAGAAGGCACAACTTTGGGGTCCAGAAATGCTCTCTCCTGCTGCTGCCGTGGCACTGAACGCGCTCAGGAGGAAAGGGATCGGCCGACGTTATAAACAGAAAGGTGATTATCGTGCTGGAAATGGCTAATTGAATCCACAGCGGTAAAACCTGAGCCACAAATACTGTCCCCATAAAATACATTTCTGCTGCAGCTCCCTCCCGACAAGTGTACAATATATTATGTATCTTTGGAAACTGGATGCACATTAATTCCTCCTACAGAAGAAGAGCATTCGCTGCTGTATACAGAAAAGCCTAATTATATTGTTTTCAGGAATACTTTAGGATACGGCCAAAGTGCAGTAGCTGTGGCTGCTCTGAGGACGCGGGGACATGAGCAGCTAATGCTCCTCAAGGGGAGCAGCTGGGCAGAGAGAAATGAGCTGACAGATGGCTTTCTGTGAAAAATGGTCATTAATATTCTCATGTCAGCTCCCAGGTCTAATGGGATGTGCGAGCTGAGAAACCCAGCGCTGGGAAGGCAGGAAGCTCCAGAAGCTAGGAGGTGCCTATGGACAGTGGTTCACAAGGGACAGCATCCACTTACTTTTGCATTGATACGTAAACTTCACAGAAACAAGCTCTTAGATAAGCTAAGAGCTGCAAAATAAAAAATTTCCTATTGAAAAATACATATATTTGCTTGTCCAATGAGCTGCTTTTAAAATAAAGATGACCCCGCAGAGGTGGCTGTTATCATCAAATAGCGCTAACGACCTCAAAGTGAAGCTGGTTGTCAACAACCCAAGGCACATGGACAGGTTTTAGGTTTTGAGCAGAGCGCGCCCCCCGAGCCCCTCTGGGATGCTGTGGTGTGCAGCAGCTCTACTCCAGCCTGAGGACAATAAACCTGTGGTCTAGACCCCTGATGGCACAGTTGGCTGAAGATTTGTAGACCTTAAGCTTTGGTTGAAAGCCTTGCTCATGAACCAACACCCTGAGCAAGAAAGCCTATTAAGATTAATTTTTTCTTTTTAAATAATTTTAGTAGACTTTTTCAGTGCATTTCTGGTTATTATACTTAAAAGTCTGTAATTACTAAAGTAATTTTAAACATTAGGCTCATTATCACAATTATCGGTATCATGGCCAGACCGATAACACCTCATTTTGGAGCGCAGAAAACTACAACCCCAAGGAAACCCAGAAACTCCCCCAAAAGCATGGCTCTCGGTAGCTGACACCTCCAAGCACCTGTTGCTCAAAGCTCAGGACACATTTCAGGAGAGAACCTGCTGGACTTGTCCTGAACCTGCAACCTGGGCTGGTGGGAGGTGACCCTGCCCAGGGCAGGGGGGTTGGAACTCCATGGTCTTTAAGGTCCCTTCCAACCCAAACCATTCCATGGTTCTATGACTTGTCCTCCGGGGGGTACAAGCCCAACCCGGTGGTCTCCTCTCTCTTCCACCCATGGCATCCCCAGAAGCTCGAGGGGGTCGGCGAGCGCCGGCTACTTACTTCCTCTCTCCTTTGTACCACTCAAAGACCGGGGCAGGAACTCCTGCACCTTCGCACCGAATCAGTCCGTTCCCTCCGAGCACCACACCGCTGGATTTAAGTTCCTGAATTGTGGGGGCAACTGGAAAAAAAAAGAATTGTAAAAAAAAAACAAAACAAAAACGGACATTTGCATCTGGATACGCGGGTTTGCCTAAAGGCCGGCGTCTCTTCGGCGCGCTCCGCGGTGCTCGACGCCGGGTGCCCCTTCTCCAGCTCGGCTCTATTCCACCACGCCTCCTTCCAGCAGCACGAAAAGTTATCCCACACAGCAGATTCTGAGATATAGATTTTTCTGTGTATCTGGTGTAAAAAAGACACAACTGAGACATGAAGAAATATCAAAAAAAAAAAAAAGCTGGTTTTTTTTTTTCCCAACTCACTCAACATGAAGTATAAGTATTCGTAAGCGTTAATGTCATACAAGTGTATTTTAACCCGAAAACCAGCAAAAAGCAGATGGAGCCCCGAGGGTGCTGGGGGGGTCTCGCTGGGTTTGGGGTCAGGATGCGGAGCAAAGACAGAGTCAGCACCACTCATCTTCTGCATCGAGCCTTCTGCAAGGACCCCAGAGACCACATAAGTGGCCCTTGAGACCTTGTTTCACACATTAAAAGAACAGACTTACCTTTGCAATTATAAACCACGCGTAAATAGCATACAACAGCACGGCTTTTCCAGCACTGCACGGAGTACAGGTCCCTTGCAGGAAATGTATTTCGTCTTTTTAAATTGTAAATAGCAATAAACATTTTAAGCTTAGAACTGCAGGTACAAATAAAGATGAGGAGTGATTGTCAGTTTTTCCAGTTGCCAGAGAAAGGCAAGCGTAAGCTGAAAACAAAGCACAACAAATTCCGCAGGAGAGAGACGATCAAAGGAAAATCTGAACAACAATTGCCTCCTCCCTGGAATTTCTTTTGCATTTTCTGTTCTTTAAAACCATAATTTATGTGCATCGTAAAATCACCGTAAAAACCGAAGCACAGAACTTATAAATAAAAATCTGTTTGTTTAGGGGTTTTTTTTTGTGTTGGTTTTTTTTTTTTTTTTTTTTTTCCCTCCCAAGCAGTTTTCCAGATGTTGCTGTAAGGTGTTTGTGTGCAGGTGAAGAGCCAGCTGCCTCTCGTCTGCCTCTCCCACCGCCCGGCGCCCCGTGTTGGGAGACCATCACCTCTTACAGGTGCCCACACACGGCTCTCGGTGCCCAACAAAACCGTTTTGGGTGGGATTAAGCAGGAAACTGGTTCTCTCTCGCGTCCTACCCCGAGTCAGGCAGACAGACAGACAGACGGACAGCAATTTCCCACGGCCAGCAAACACACCCTCTGCTGCCTTCCTTCAGCATTCTCTTCCCAATGACATCTAAATTCATTAACTTTCAACCAGCAACGTTAAAATTACAAGTGGATAATGAACGTGTAACCAGTTTAACGTGCCCACCTCTCCAAAATCTGCAGAGGAAAATCATCAGATTTTTTCTGTTAGCGCATGAAAATAAGAGGGACCCAGAAAGCTTACTCCTTCCTGAGAAATCAAGCCATTCACGCAGCCAAGACTTTTAAAAAAATTACTTAAAGCGAGCCCGATCACACGAGGAGCTGTGAAGTGCTCACGTTTTGCCTCTGCTTCTAGAGCACCCTGTGAGCAGCTGCTCCGAGCTCGGAGCTCAGCTGGTCCTTCTGGAGCACCCAAAAGAATAACCCTAAAACGGTGCAAGCCCTTTAATATCAGGAGACGGTACCTTATTCAACCCCTTTTCCACATCATCACGCGGCGACTCCTCCGAAAGCTTTGCAGTAAGAGGTAAACATCGTACAAAGGGAGGGGAAATATTTAGGTTTGGTTTTTTTTTCCTAATTCAGAGTGGGTAGGGTTATTAGCAAAAAAACTGAGCTTGGAATGAATACGCCGCGCTGTGTGCCCACTACACCGACAATATTTAACTCTCATGAGTTAAGCAGAAAAGAGCAAATACAGGGCCAGCAAAGGCCTGACTCATGTAGAAAGGTCATCTTTATTTTTTTCCAAAAAGTACCTCCTTCACACTTCTCAGTGTGGCCTGCCCACCTTTTGCTTAGCAGGGTTTTTTGGGGGGGATTTTTTGTTTGTTTGTTTGTTTGTAAATAAATGCAGAACATCACCGTCAATAAATTTTAAAACCAGATGAAGGATAATAACGTACAGTTTGCCGATGTTCTTCCCTGCGGGAGCCCCAGGCTGGTGGGAAGGGGGTGCCGGAGGGGTCCCAGCTCCACACCACAAATCTGGGCTGTGCTGTCCAGCGAGGCAGAGCTTTCCTTGGAAAAGTACTGAAAGGCTTCTGAAAAGAGGCTCTCTTAGATCCCCCCCCCCCCAGAAGGATTTCAGCTGCTGTTTGTTGAGAATAAAAATAAAAATCAATATTCTCTGCCCTAGGAAATCCCCAGTTAAGGCTGGAATGGAAAGAGAGACCGAAGACAGCTTCGAGCCACCGTTCCTGCAGATTTTTCGTCGTCAGGTTGTTTCCCTGCTTTGAGCCTGACCAGAACTGGTGTGATGCTGGCCCGTTTCTGGAGCACTGATTAGTAACGTGCCGAGCCAAAAAACCCATCAGAGCCCCCCGCTCCCGTCGGCGGGGACGGCTGAATAACTCCAGATGAGATTACACACCGAAACACCCGCTGCTGCCGGTTGCCAAGGTTTGTTTTGGAAAGGAAAGAGACAAACACCTGGGAAGGGATTCTGGGGCCTCCGCTATTTCATTTTTTTATTTTTTTTTTTCCCCAGTGTTTTTCCATGCAGTCTGCAAAGGCCCGTTTTTGAGGGGCCACTGGTGTCTGTCAGGCGGCAGTTCTCCGCCTTCTTGTGCCCCCGGGGCTGCATGTGTTTGATTGTGAGGTCACAACGACCAGCAGACGGACTATATTGAACTAAATACATATAATTTGGCAAGAGGAAAGCTCATGTATCATGCTAACAAGTGCTCAGAAGGTTCAAGTCAACTCCGCCATCACAGTTACTCAACATACATGGGTTTTGTCATAAACAATCTCCCCAACACCCGAGCAGCCCAGTGCCGTGGGATGGAATGGAATCATAGACCGTCATAGAATGGTCTGGGTTGGAAGGAACCTTCCAGACCATCCAGTCCAACCATCAGCCCAGCACTGCCCAAACCCACCACTGACCCATGTCCCTGAGCACCACATCTGCCCGGCTTTGAAACCCCTCCAGGGATGAGTGAGATCAACCAAAGCACCCAGGAGAAGAGAGGAATGGAGGCTGACAACATCCCACCTCCAGCCAAGGCTGGTGGGCATGGGTTTGGGAGAGGTTACAGTAAACGTGCAGAAAATAACATTATTTTTCCTCCAAGGCGGCACCCCAAGAACGTAGAAAATTCCCAAATTCATGTGGCAATGCTTCCCCCACCCTGTTCCTGCAAGTTCCCCAGCCCTGATTACCCCCACCTGACCTCCTCCACCTCATTAGATCCTTCTGCAGCTCTTTACAGCTTATTTTAGTTTTTGTATTGACAATAAACTTGCCAGCACCTTTGTTTAGGGTGTTATGAACAGCACGGGGGGCTTCCTGCCCCACGCAGGGACCTGGGCGGGGGGGTAGAATCTGACCATCTTAAATCACTGAAGGGGACGATTTAGGACCTTGCTCAATCCCAACGGCAATTCGAAGCCTTCCCAAACCCCTTGGCTTCCTGTAGGGCCCTTGTGGCCACCACACCAGTGCCACTGCCCGCGCTGGGGGTTTTACGGCTGCTTAGGGAATCGATGGCCAGAAGAATTATTGACCATCAAGGAAAACGTTTCTCATCCGTGGGTTTAACAACGATGGCTTAAGGCATTACAGAAAATCATTTGGTATCGTTAACGACGCAACGCTGCTCTGGTCAGCCGAGCGATCAAAGAGGGGCTAGCAAAAGTCCTGGGTGGGCAAGAGAAGGCGAGGGATAAACACCGATGGACACCAGCTTAAAAGCCCAGTGAAAGTTTAAAAAAAAGATGACAAGAATGAACAGCTTTAATACATTTTAAATATTACGACTACACCTGGAAAAACAGTGGAAAAATAAGAGAAATTTTGGTTAAAGGTTCAACACAAAAGAAGCGGAGGCCGAAGGGAGGCAGAGGGTAGGCATGGCTCCTGACAGCCTTCCCTCAGCCCCCACCAACGAAGCCTTTTCCAGGCTTTTCCCTCCAAGTGTTTTGGGGGAAAAGGTTCCAGTTGTGTGGCAGAGACACAGAGCAGCTTCCGAGCGCGTGCAGAGCATTTCGTTATAAATAATTATAAACACACAAGTGAGCAAGAAAATACCAACCGGTCTCAAAGGTACAGAGCATCAGTGGGGAGTGGGACCGTCCACACGGAGGAGCCTACGGGGGAGGAGGGAGGTGACAGCCACGGGTCCCCCAGGGGCCGAGTATGACAGAGAAGTCATTGGTGTGACAGAGGATGCCGCGGGAAAAGGGAACAGGGATGTTAACAAGACAACCTCATGTAAGACTAACAACTTTAAACGTATTTGTCATTTTTATATTTCCTAAATAATGGTTATATAAAATAACACAGGGAAAAAAAAATACTATTATCTGTATCTGCCAGCCCTACTGGGCTTTAGTGACTCTGATTTGTAGGTTTACTCTCCCTACAGCACATCCTTGCTCAGTCCTCCCCCACAGTTCATCCCTGCAGAGCAGAGCACTTCAAATAAATGCATCATTCCTGACTTGAAAAATAAATTACTGGAACTTACTTAACATCAGCTTCTCAAATACGTGTAAGTGCTTTGCTGGGAAAGGCTTTCTCCAGCGGGGGGCTCAGAGACTGGGCTTCACGGGGGTTTTACCAATGCCCTTTGGTGTTTGTCCCCATGTGGAATGGCACAGGAGGTAGGGCTGTTCTTGACCCCAAAAATACTTATTTATTATCCCCATGGAATACATGCTTATTTTTGGATTTCCACGGGAAGAGTGTGAGAGGGGCTGGAGCTGATGTGATCCCAGAGCGGGGCAAGATGCCACTGCGGGTTTGGTATTTTCTATGAAATTTTGGTAATTTCATAGGAATCAGGCAAGTCCCTCCCAGCAGAGCACAACGTGCCCCTACAGCACCCACCCCCCAGCCAGCTGAGAGTTGGTGCTAAAACAGCACGGAGGAAGCAGAGCTACTTATTCCCCTCCTTATTTAGGAGGAACAGAAAGAAGCCCCACAGCGGGACCAGAGCACGACGCAGTGTCAGCCAGAAGAAGGATGCGACGGGCGAGTTATTCCTGTCCCACGACCAAATCTGCCATGAATCCCTTGGGAAATTCCCTTAGTTCAGCGTGGGAGCCTCGGAGGATGCGTTAGAGGTTCTGGGAGAGCGGGGCGATACACCCAGTGCCTACGCACACTCCCACGCGTGAAACTCCCCTTAGTTTTAGCAAAACAGTTGAAATTTCAATAAAGACCCCGGGTTCAGCCTCACCTGATGATGCCAAGTGCTCACCCGCTCCCAGAGCCCTAATGAGAAGGACGTGAAAACTCTCCTCCCACTCTCAGAGAGCTCCCCCGTGATTTTCTGCTCCATTTCTGCTCCTCTGAGCCCACCAGCACCTTCTCCTGAGTCCGGCCTTTCCCGGGGAACCCAAATTCGGAACCCTTCCACCCAGAAGGGATGGTGAACTGCTGCGGGGTCCGGGTTCCCACCCAAATATTTTCATCCTGCTTTTAAATGTCTAAAGGAGCGGTTAAAACAACCTGGGGCAGGCACAGCAAGCCCGGGAAACAAACCCCCAGCTACAACAGGTTTCATCTTTTAACATTTTAATGAGCTTCGGGGCTTTTATGCATATTAGTTATGTTGCCCTAATTACTCATTATAATTCTAATGTGCATTTTATATTTAATTACAATGCTTATAAAGATTTGGTATGGACAGTAAATTATTGTAACTAGCATGTGCATGACGATTATGAGCTGAATTTATTAACTTTTACACTACCATTCAGGGCTGGCAACTTTCAATTTCACCTTTGTGATTAACCATATTGTCTGATTAAACTAACATTTTTGTGGCATTAATTGCAAATGTCAAAAAAGTCTTTTATTTTCCCGGTTTTCATCAGATTTTAATTTGGCATCCAAACGTAGTCTTTTGTGGGTGAAATTGCTCTCCAGTGTGCTAAGATAAAGACTTTCAGGTAAGGAAACAGGTTTTCTGAGATCTGTTTTCTGCCTCAGAAGAACCGATATGAGCAATATTCAAATATATCCATTTATATACACACACACACAGTGTTTTACCAATAAAGTAAGAAATCTTTACAAGTGAAACAGTATTGCTTGTACTTCATATAATTAATCTGGTCTTCCAATAGTCTAGTTTATTTAATTTCTCTAATTTATTCAGAGCAGCAACCCTCCCTATTCCCCAATTAATGGAGTGGTTTAATAAACGCCTCTTCACATTGGAAACTTCTCCAGTGTGTGGCAACATTTAAGACATGCCTTTGACAATCACTGAGCTAAACAAGTAATAAGCTTATTTTTTCCGCCCTCTTTTCTCAAAAATCCCCATATTCAGTGGGGATGTGTAAATTTACATAATTTTTTTATGCATGGTATTTTTATACACAAGGTATCAGTAAGAATTCAGTTCAACTCCTGCATTTCTAGGTAGAACCCAGCGACTTCTTTTTTGTGGTTTTCCCTTTCCTTTACAAACCAGTGTACTTTAATTGTTTAATTAATTAGCATTTTTGTAGATACATTACACTAGCTGTCAGCAAAGGAGTGGATTCTTGAGCATCCCCTGCGGGCAGTCACAGGGTGCATCTGAATTTCCCCAAACCTGCACCTCCCTCAGCTACCCCTAACGCACGGCATTATTATATTATTATATTGCTGGCTGCTGTGCAATTTGTGTTTTTCAATATAAAACCTCCCAGCGACGGGAGGAAAGCTTAAAATCCACAAGTAATTGTTACGTGGGAGAGAAAAAAAAAAATGAAAAGAATCAGCAACACAAAATAATAGTTAATAAATAATAGGTGAGCAGACAGGAATTCTCAACAATGTGTTTTACAAGCATCTGAGTGACAAGAAAGAAGAGGAAGAAACTTAACAAAGGCTCCCCGAGCCAGCAAAGCAAACAAAGGCCCCCGGGGAGCTGGAGGTGGAACCACTGCTTTGGTTTTCTGTCCATCAGATTTTATCTTCCCGCTTCAGCTACTTAATCCTTCCGTTTTCCTACACGGTGTTTTTCTAGCCGTGATCCCTTGAAGGTAGCTCCGCAGAGGTGGTTTGTCCCCCTGCTGAAGGAGCTGCTGGGAACACAAGCCCCGTCCCGGAGCAGCTCGTGCTGAAGGTGACAACGTCCAAGGGACACTCACAGGCATCTCCCCTGTGTCCCCGGGGTAGGGAACCAGGGTCCCCACGGTCACTACACGGACGAATACTTGTGTGTGTGCATTGACAGGCTCACACCAAACCCTCTTCAGCCACGGGTGAAGGGTGGAAACAGCCTCTGCACCATCAGGGGGTGGGTGCTGCCCCAGGGGGGGGTTCCCGTGCTCCTTTTAGCCCGGCTGGGGTGACTCACCATCTTTTTGCAAATACAATGGTCTCGGTTGGAAGGGACCTTTCAGATCATGGAGTCCAACCATCAGCCCAGCACTGCCCAAACCCCCACTGACCCATGTCCCTCAGCACCACGTCTGCCCGGCTTTGAAACCCCTCCAGGGATGGGGACTCCACCACTGCCC
>JAOTQQ010000004.1:33697897-33712161 GCA_026546715.1 Gallinago undulata
TTGGAGAGAGCGAGAAGGTCTCCCCTCAGCCTCCTTTTCTCCAGGCTGAACACCCCCAGCTCCCTCAGCCTCTCCTCGCAAGACTTGTGCTCCAGACCCTTCACCAGTTCCACTACCCTTCTCTGGACACATTCCAGCCCCTCAAGGTCTTTCCTGTTGTGAGGGGCCCAAAACAGGAGGGTGGGCCCTCGAGGTGGAACCTCACCAGTGCTGTCCCATAGCTATGTCCCCTTTGATAGAACGGGTCCTTACACCATACAGGAATTCATAATACAAACAAAAACCTCAGCTCCGCGTGCTCCCAGCTGTCAGGGACCTCATAAGGGACATGAGAGGAGCTGAGGGAGGAGAGCAGGGCAGGAGCATCTCCTATCTGCCTTTGTCCAACAGCTTCACACTCACCTTTCCTCAGGGGTAACTGAAACCACGATGGGCAAGCGTGAAACAAATCCTGCATTTGCATACAAGACTTGTCGGTAATTTAGAAGGAACAGATGCACAAAACATAAATGGGGATATAAAACGTTCGGAGTTTGGCGTCGTGTTTGATACAGTGGAGCTGGTTTTAATCTTTCATTGGCCAGTGCAGCTTGATTCAAATTCAACTGAAGTCAAAGTCTTCATATTGACTTCAGTGGGCTTTGAATGAGGCCCAGAAAGATCTGCAATAAAAGAGAATTTCACAGTTTTCAAAACAAAAAGAAGTTTTAAAAAAAAAAAAACCCGCAACTTGAAAGAGCACTAGTATAACAAAGACAGCTCTTGTCATGTAATCCCTCTTTTTACACACTACTGCTCTAACTGCTGTGATTTGAGGGAGAAGTTGTCATCAATACTTTCTCATCAGCCAAGAACGGCCGAGCGTCTGTAATTACCCGAGTTGAAAGAACAAACTTTTATGTCTCATGGGGTAAAACACGGTATTGAGGGCACCCAGCAAACCCACTGATGGTCTTTTTTGGAACATAGGAAGGGGATCTATTAGCAAAGGGTTTAAACCTCTCAGTGTGGTATAGAGGGAGGTGGAGAGGCACAACTTCGAGTCCTGAGCCCCACGTGGCCCCACAGAAGAAGCGAGGAAAGCCCGGGATGCAGAACTTTGTGCTGAAAGGCACAAAACAGGGTCTTCTCAACCAACAACTGCCCAGCTTAAATAGTGGGAAAGATAAAGATCTTTTACTCCATGCTGTTAAACCTTGCAGCACTCCACGTCCAGGAGCAAATCCACATCTCCAGGTAACGCTGGAGGAGCAGGGGTTGCCCTGCAGAACAGGAGCACCACCACGGCAGGATGGAGGGGGATGAAGGATGATGTGCCCTCGTGTCTGTCTGGGCATCCTACCTGTGCTCCCCAGCTCCCCCCCCGGGCACTCGGACCAGCACAACTCCCTTCTCTTGGCCTTTCCTACTGGAAAAGCTCCCGCACGACTCTCCTCACTCTCTGCTGCCATTCCTTCACCTCAGCAATTTATCCAGACGTGTGTGTGGAGGGGAAAGGGGGAAAATGGGAATCAGCATCCCCGAGTGGTGCTAAGGAAGGAGGAGGAGGAGGAGGGGGGGGGATGCTTTCATACAGCCCGTGCCAGCCCAGAAGGAAGAGTTGGCCAGGAGCCCGGGCGCCAACAAACGCGAGCGCTTTCTCTCTGCTATTTCTCTCCCTCTAAGGGAGATAAAAGCAGTGGACTTCAACAAATTCCAGGAATTACTAAGTAGATCTTTTGGCAGCAAAGCTGAGGAGAAAGTGAATTAAAGTGAGCTGGTATTTTTCCAGGGAAAGAGCGTTTGGAACAAAAATATATTAAAAAAAAATAAATCTCAGAGCCGGTCAGAAATGCAGCGAGGAACCTGCTTGAGCCCCGCTGGAGGACGTCCAGGAAACCAAAGAACAACAGCAGATAAACCAGGCAGGAGACATCAAGGGCAACTGGACACCACGCCATACCTACGTTCTGAATATCAAAGAAGAAAGTCTCCCCGCTGCTCAGTGCCACCACGAAGCACTCATGGTGGTGCCTTTCTATACCACCACCCTCCCAGCTTCACCCAACCTGAAAACACAACATGATCACTGATCAAAAACCTCAACACTGGGCCCCAAAACAACTCTGGGGACCCACATCCCATTGGCCTGGCAAGGAGCCTTCTGATGACAATTTTCTCAATAGCTCTGCACCTTCACCTTGGACTTTTTTTTTCCTCATCCATGTTCCCCACGCTTGCACCCGTAAGTGTCACACGTCAAAAGCTTATACCTGCCAACAGATGACATCATCTGCCTTCCCCAGCTAAAAATGGGAATTAATGAGACATGATTTGCTGTTGGTGAACCCACAGTAGCTGTTACCCATCTCAGGTCATCCCCCAGGTACAAACACATCTTGTTACAGTTCCAGAGCATGTCTGGGGATGGGAGACACTTTAGGTGACTGACAACAGGCACCTAAGGGCCTCTGTCCCCTGGAGCTCACCCAGCCTTTCCAAGGTCTCAGAAATAACAGTTTCTTCATCATTTGCTTTGTGTAGAACTTTGATTAAGGTTATTATCCTTATCTGATGACCTAAGGCAACAATTAGCTTCTGGAAGACAGCTCTCTATCTACTATAGGTTAGGCTTGGTATAGAGTCCTGGTGGGTTGCAGGTGACCAACCTTCCCTTCTGTGAGCTGGTGGAGCAGAAAAGCAGGAGGCATGTCTGACTACACACAGTGCTGGGGAGAGAGGCCAGTTCCTCCAGGGATGCTCAACAGATGCAACATCTAGCACAAACCACCCTCTTTCTGGGACACCAGCTGAAGTACCAAGCTGAGAAAAGCAGAAGGAATTGGGATTAGCAGAGCTGGAAAAGGCGATTTAGGGATACATTGCATCACTAAGTATGTGAGATGGAAGGAAAAAGGAGTCAGCTCTTCCCCCTCTCCTTTATGGGCCAGGCAAGCAATGAGCAACCAAAATGGAAGCAAGGGAGGGTTAGGTCTGGAAGGCATTGCTGGAAGAGATTGCTTAAGGAGACTGTCACAGTGCTGGTCCTCTTTTTTTTTTTATTTTAAAAGAAAAGGCTTTTGACAATTGAATATAAGCATCCGGACCTGAATTTGAATATAAGCATCTGGATAATTTGAATATAAGCATCTGGACCTAGACAGCAGCAACAGCTAGACTTCTCAGTTCCTCCTCTGGATTGAATTTTTGTGGTCTCCAAGATCCTGAAATTATTAAGCATTAGAACAGTTCCTGTAACAGCAAATTCCTTCACTCATTTCCGTAGATACGAGTGTTTTGCTTAAGGTTATATGCCATTTTTCAACACAATAGGGGAAAAAAAAAAAAAAGAAATTATACCCCTCTCAGCTCATAATAGTAATGGAATCTCTAGGTTCAACCTTAACTACAAAAATGAGCTAAGTGCTGAAACTGGATTTGGAAATAAAAAGAAAAATAATTCAAAAGACAGAAGTAGAACTTTTTTTGCAGAAAACTTCTCTCGTACACATTGGATCTGATTTGATGTATTCTACATACATAACAAAGTGGCTAGGTGTACTCCCCAAAATGATATTTCTAAGGACAGAGCTCATTACTACTGTATAATAAATGGAAGCATAAGTCAGAGTTAGCACCGAACAGATTGTTTGGGGTTGCAAAGACAGCAGCTGTCACAGCTTGACAGCTTTCTTGTTAGTGAATCAGCTTCACTGACAGTCTTTTTGATTGAAAACCACTGTTCGCTGACAGTGTGTTATAGCTGATATACATATGTACCTCACCGAGAACGAGAAAGAGCCATAAAAGGTCCAGGAGCGATTGCTCTATTTTAAAAAGAAGTGAAGTTTACATAAAGGCTTTTTGGTTTCTCCCCCCTCCCCGGTAATCGGCGGCAGATGTAAGCTGATAGGAACAGGACAATCCACACCAGTATGTGACAAGCACGCTCAGCCAAGCCCAGAGTGGTTTTTCTACCCAAAAAGCAATAAAGGCACAGAAATACCAGTTGCTTCCAAAACGCACCCTGGAGAAGTTTGTGTAATTGAAAAAAAAACCAAAATTTAGAACTCAAATTAAATAGAATAAAATTATATTTCTCCAGCAGCCTCAAAAATCCCCTGTGCAAAAGCACCACCACACACCAAGGACAGCCCAGGCTTCCTCGAGCACCTCAGGTAAGGAACCACCCTCCTGGCCATGCCCTGGACTCCTCACTACATGGGTGGGATCTGCATCCTCGTGGCACCAAAAAATTAAGCGGGCTGTGGTGAAGGAGGTGTTGTATTGAAGAAAATACATCTCAGGGTCTTCCTTCGCCCCCCATCTGTATTTCTTTATAAGTTTTCCCATACAAAGTAATTTCTTCCTCCTCAGCTTCATGGTATTTCAACAGACAGAAGCTGATGAACTGGGTATAATGGAGGTCACCTTTTATTCCGAGATCGTATTTTGAAAAAAAGATGCCGTGCTGAGGAAGGTCACAGCCAGAAAGCTAGAGCCATTTACGAACCCCAGAAACAGCCCGGGCTTCGAGGTCTGTCCCCGATGGTCCTTTATATCCCTGTTACAACTGCTCCTCTCCAAAGGATGGCACGTATCTCTCAAGAGGAGACAGCAGACCCCAAGTCAACGCTCGGGTGGGTGCAGGCCTGACTTCACATGAGAAGTCTGGAAGGATGAGATTTCCCCGCTCCCACATTTAATTGCTGCATTGAAAGGTAATTCCCAATTTGCCCTTTTTCTTTAGATTCTCTTCTGCCGTTAATAATACCAGGTGGAGGAGCAGCGAGCACCTGAGTTTTGAGATATTTAATATCAAGCAGAATTTTGTTCAAAATACAGTGGAGATAGGGCATTTTGAACTGATTTTTTTTTTTTTTTACTTTTTTCCTGAATTTGTGAACTGTATTCTTTGGGTCTAGGAATTATTATCAACAGGTATCAAAGCCACTGCAGCATCACGGTCTGCAACATCGCTGGTCTCTGGGAAGCAGCACTGAGCCCAGCCGTGCCTGCAAAGCATCACAGCTTCCATCCCCAGAGCTCGTGTTGGCTCTACAGCTCTAAGGTTAAAAAACAAAATATTTTGAGGCTGATGTGATGTTATTTTTTTAATTGAGGAGAGGCAGAAAATACCATGAGGAGCAGCTTTATGAATTATAATGCCTGAAGAACGACGCTGGCAATTTTCCCTTTCTTTTGCGTCAACAGCCCCGCTTTGTTTTAAGCCCTAAAAGCAGAAATAGGACTTCTCAAAGCTCCCCCAGCTCGGATCCAGCGTCTTCACCACGCGCTCGCTAATACCAACCAAATTGCAGAAGTTATTAAAACCTAATTTAGCAGCCTCACCAGGGGACGGGCAAGCTGTAACAATATCATTACGGTCTTTTCGGGGACGGGATGTCTTGTCGAGGTGCCGAGCGTGGCCAGGGTAGGGGCCAGCGGGGACCCTCGCCGTGGGGCACCACGGCTAAACAGAGTCCTTTGGCAGAACCGTTTCAAGGCAGCTATGGAAAAGAAAAACAACCCCAAAACAACACAACAGTGGAAAAAAAAAAAAAAAGAATCAGGGGATTGAGAATTTTTACAAGCCCGACTCACTGTTCAGACTCATCTTGTCATCACCCCGGTTGGTGTCACCAACCGCACTCAAAACCCCCTTCAGATGGTCACCTCAAAGGCACGGCGCTTGCAAGGGAGAGGGAAAACTAAGCCCAACACAACAACAAGGAATAAGCACAATTACTACAAGAAATATTGCTTTACAACGTGTTGACTACTATGAGAAATATTTTAAGTAATTGTTTTTGCTGAAGAGCAATCTGGGCAAGTGAATACTCCTGGAAGCTGAAGAGCTCTCCATTAATTTTGGCTATAGTCTGGAGTCTAAGGCAGCCTGCTGTACACTTCAAATTGCTTCTTGAAATGCATAAGCTCTTTAGAGATGACTCATCTTCTATTAAGACTTCAATTTTCCTGAAGGGTATTTTAGCTGGTATTTAAAGTGGGATCACCTGGAGGCTGGGGAGGCAGCAGTGGTTCAGGGCCAGGAGAAGGCTCTCACTCCAGGCAGGGGTGCTTTTCCTCAGCCACTGGAAACACATCCTTGCCTTGCACCCCATTGGGTTTGAGGGGGGTGGCACCACACCTGCAGATGTGACATTTTAGCACCTCCAAGGATGAAGGGAGCCAGCAGGGCGTCAGCCCCAGTGAGAGGAGCAAGATCCTGATCCTGCTTCTGCTCCAGGAAAAGCAGCTCCACCAGGGGTGGATGCACCCAGGTGTCCAGAATCTTACTCTAACCTTGTTTTGTCTTTAAAATAGCAGCACTAATGGAAAAGTATACAAAATCTATTAAAAAAAATTTCAACTATTAACGATATACTGTTGACAAAGTTTTTTCACTGATATTAGGAGACCATGTCACGGATGCTCCATTTGTTACAGCACAGTCTCCCAGAGATGCATAAACATAATGAACAGCATTTATTGGTAAACCATAATTATGCATTATATGGACCTGTAACTACTGGCAGAGTGCAAATATGTGCAAATTAGTACAGTTATTTTTATTTCAAGGACTTGTTTTCCCAGGGACAAGGAGCAGAGATTATTTTCAAATGGGTAATCATGGCAGTCCTCAGAATTAACCACTGCAGAAGTGACAAATAATCAGCACCCATAGGCTTCTGAAACAATAAAACCCAGATTTGAATAATAGAAACAATCGTCTCATCACTGGGTCAGAGATGCTGCTTCCCAAGAAAACAGTGCTTGAAAGAGGATTTGTTTGCACAAGCTTTAATAGCTTTTTAACTCCTCAGCGTGGTTCACACGCTGGTGTTGCAGACACACACTTTGCACAGTGAAGGGAGAACCCGGGGTGTTTGGTTTTTTGCTGTCTTAAAACTCTTAATTTGCCTTTTCAGCCAAGAGCTGAGCCATCACAGCAGCAATGCTGGTGTTACACTGGAGCATCATCCCCTCTTCCACTGAAGGAGCCAAGATGTGCCCTCGAGCTGCAGCCTCAAGCACCACTGGTCCACCCCAGACCTTCATGGAGAGAGGAGGCAGCTCATCCAAGAGCCTGTTCTCCTTGAGCATCTGCCCACCACCTCTGCCAAACAGAGGGTGCTTCCCCAAAAGAGCCAGAAAAAAAAAAAAACCCAAAGACCCATTACGCTTGGCAGAGCAAAGCGGGGATTTTCTTTATTAAGATGAAAAACCTTCTAGTTACTTGTTGAAGGGGTATCTTGGGCACTAATGTTCCAGCTTCTTCAAATACAAGACCTCTTTTCATGTTGCCAAAGCCCTTGATTATGTGCGGTGGCAGCAGAATGCCATCTAAATGAAGGAACATTATAATCAATTTTGTCACGCTTCAATATGAGCAACACTTTTCCAAAATGTGCAGTAACTGCACAGTGGTTTGCAGAGCTTAATAGTAAACTATTACACCGCAGAAAGAAATCAATGTTAATTTAGGAGCCAAATTGCACTCCAGTCAGAAACTTGAACTATATTGTTTTAATCTGACTTCTGAAATGTTAATAAAAATACCTGAAGGACATAAAATGACAAACATTGTTTTCATCAGAGGCTTCTTTCCCTACCAGCGAGGAGAGGATATTTTCTTCAACTCAACTGCATCCTTTCCACACCCCACCATTTGAGGTGGTTTTAAGTATATGACCACTTTTTAATCGAATCGGCATATGCTGTTTTTCATCGTGCCGCTACAAGACAGGACATCATATAGCTCATATGAGTGATCTCAGTGATGAGAACAGTTTGCAAATTAAGTAAGAATTTAGTCCTAACGATGGCCAAAAATAACAAAAAAAAAAATATCCAAAAGTAAGCCAACCCCAGCTCTGATTACATTGTACATGATCAAAAGCTCCATTTCACAGGATAGCAGAGAATTTGTCAAGGATCTTTATCTTATGTAAAAAAAAAAACAAAAAACAAAAAACACACCACTCACAAACCACTCCAGTTCTTATTTGCACTGGTTTCACCTGGAGTATGTTTCTCACAGCTCCTCGCCCGGCTGGCTGGACCCAATGACAAGCTCGGTTGTTATCGACTCAAGTCGCCATCAACGCTTTCATCCCCGCTGTGCTGGCACCCCATCTCCTTCAGCTGGAGTGGGTGGCTTTGTATTCTCGTGTATTTGACCCCCCGATACAGAAACTAATTACACTGTTATTTCCCTGCTCCCAGCCGTGTGTTATGTGCCGCAGGAGAGACGTCCTCTCCATCGCTCCTCCAAAGGCCTTCCTACCTCTTTTTAATTGAAATGGCGGCTCAGGTGTCAGAGTTATAACTACTGAATTAGAACATCTGTACAACACAGAGAATCCAATTTTTAGTAGTAGATTAATATAACACTTAACAACAACAGGAAAAACATGTCCATCAAGACCATCTCTTGAGTAATACACAAACCTCTGTGCCCACGTCACTCCTGACCCGCTGGTGTTGCGGGCTGCCAACGTGTTCCTTGAGAAGTCTTTCCATGGTTACACCCAAGAGCACATCATGGGGCAGCACTGTTCTCACCATAAGAGAACGTTAGCACACCTCTCACTTTGATCTTTTGCAACAGCTTTCAGATGAAAAAAGAGCAGAGGGGAGGACACCATCCATCCCCCAGCTCTGTGCAGGAAGGGCAAAACTAAAGGGGTCCAACCCTCCCAGCCTTCTTCCCACAGAAACCAGCACACCTGTGGAAAATGGGGCTGCCTGAAGTCATGCTTTGGATGCAGATCACTCCTGGCCAGGGTCATCTCTTACGTTTACAGGCTCTGGCCCAGCACACGAGTCCATGGTGTGCACCAGCATCACCCTCACCCACATCTCTGAGGCCAAGTTGGTTTGAACAGAGTCACGTTCTGGAAAGGTCACACTGCAATAAGCCGCACTGATCCATTAACAGAATCAAATATCAACAGCAGTCAAGTGTCCAGGAGTCCCCAGTGTGACTCAGCAGCCAAAATCCCAGCTTTGAATGGTAACCTGAGAATTTAGGAAAACGTGTTTCACAGAAGCCAGGAAAACCGCACTCCGGAGGGCTTTTAGCTTTTCAGAGTGTAATTCTGATACTTCAGAAGGGTATTGCAAAGGTCAGTCTTCCAAGGCTCCGTGCACATGGACCTTTTGAAACGGTTGGTGGGAATTGTGGCCGCTCAGTGCCTGCAAATTGCTCTCCCTCGTTACAACACGGGGAAATTCTTGGTGATTGAAGAGGGAGTGACCTACACGGTGCGGTTTTAGATGTGTGAGTTTCAGCCAGATGGATAATACCAACCACTGCAACACCAAGATAAGGTCTTTCTGCTCCACGGTCAAATATGAACGTATGACTTCATCTCATGTGGGTGCAATTCTGTTTGAAGAGTTGACATGACCAAATTTACTTGATATAAATGTCACCGTGAAGAACGGCAGTAACTTCTCCTCCACAGTTTTGTTCTGTCAGAGAACTGGGTTTAGCTGGTCTAAAAGACCAAAAAAAAAAAGAGCTTTGTAATTGGAAGGAAGTGCCCTCACCAAGGGGAAACATTTGAAACATTTGTGCTTCAGTTTCAGGTCCTGCAAGGCTGAGAGGTGCAGCAGCCCTGACTGCAGTTGGTACCATAAACTTCTGGCAAGGAGGCTGCTCCTTCTCAGGCTGGCTAACAAACACACACACACAATACTGCAAAACCAGAGACTCACACAAACACATAGAACTGTTCAATATGTCATCCATGTTGTCTTAAAAAAAAAAAAGAAAAAGCAAAGAAATTGCACTTACGGATCAAAATACATTTCTGTAGCTCACAGGTTTCTCCAACCCCTGGTCTCCTAAAGCCAGTGCTGACCGTATCCCCCAAATCCTAAATTTAGTCAGGGACATGAATATGAAGCTGCACATCTGTAGCTGTTAAGAACTGAAAGAACCAGATTTACTTATTTGTGCTCAAACAGAAGCTCCCCTTCTCTTATTATAAAGTGGAAATTAAAATTGCAAATTGCTGTGAGTAATTTTATACTCGGTACCAAAGCAGAGAAAGATTGAGACCTTGGGAAAAATATTTGGGCCTTGCCTTTTTATTTAATAACACATTCGACTTGATTAAGGGAAATTTCCTTTGTTGAATCCAAAATTAAAAATAAAACTTTGCCAAGGAAATGTGTTTTTTTTTTTTTTCATAGGTCAGCAGCAGTTCACAGCAAGGCACTTTCTGGGAAAACAGAGTCACAGCAACGTGTCTGGTATCAGGAGCCCCAACAAACACTGAAGTCCTATAGCATTTTTTCCCCAGCCGGTTTGAGGTTACAGATATAATTAGGTTAGAGTGGCTTGTACAGTATGTCTGAATTTCAAAGTAAAATCAGAGTATTATGCATAATATTATGCAAAGCGCCATAGCAACAGTAAGGCAGACTTCTAAGAAATGCTAATGAGATAAGCTGTTCTGCAAAAACCCTAACCTGTCCAAGCAAAAAAAAAAAAAAACACAAACACATTACTTAAAATTCATACAAGAAACTCACACATTCCTTCCACAAAACCCCCCACAGCATAAAACATCTCATCACAGCATCCCAGCGGGAGGGGGCACAAGGTCTGTACAGCAGACACCTTTGGTAACTGGCTGCTCCCTGAAATCCCCATCCCACAGAATTTTCAGCTCTGGGTGAAAACCACCCAGGAACACAGATGGCAGAGCCCCAGAAGGCAGGCAACAGGTCCCTCTGCCCTGGACCACTCCAACCTGGGTGATGCAGAACCTGCTCTGAGCACACGGACCTGGCATCCAGGGGCAGAGCAAAGCTTGATAGAATCATAGAATCGTCTAGGTTGGAAGGGACCTTAAAGATTATCTAGTCCAACCACCAACCTAACCCTGACAAAAATCACTAATCCTAATCACTAATCACTAATTCCCAAGGATGGAAAATCACTAATCACAAAATCACAAAAATCACTAATCCTAATCACTAATCACTAATTCCTAAGGATGGAAAAACCCACCAAACCCCAAACCAAACAAGACTTTAAATGATTTACTAAAGAATACGAAACACATCCACAAAAATGAAAGGATAAAAGATGCAGAATTGTCCTAAACACAGAATTTGACCAATTCAACCACCACAATGAATTGGTTTATATCTCAGGCTAAGACAAGGAAGGAATAACTCAGCTTTGTACTTGAATAAAGCAAACTGATACAAAACCAATTGGCCTAATAAACCTTAAATATATTCTTAAGAGCTGGATTAAGCAAATGCAGATCTACAATGTTATTTCTGAGGTGCCTAACAGCCTTCAAGAAGCTTTTTCAGAAAAGGAGAGAGCAACAGGAGCTGGGGAATTAGAACCCAGTCCTTTTATCTCCAGCCACCATAAAAACACCCTTCAAGCAATCAAAGATGTGAAAGCACCTGGAAGATAACAAGGGGAGCAATCCTCAACAGGTCTGTTAAGAATGGATCATGCCGGGTCACCAGTTCCTGCCGGGACCATCAGTGGATGCCAGAGCTTTGCCACCGCAAGTGTCTGACCACGTCCCCATGGACAAACACGCTGGGCTTGGCTGGAGGCTCCCTTCACCTGAGGGCACGTTGTCTGGAAGGCTGTGCTGGTGGGGCTCTGTCCTGCCTGCTCTGCATCACCCCCGGCCTTGTTGCTGGTGGGGGTTTTCATTAATACCATTACTGAGGATGAGAACCCTGGAATGACCTTGATAAATTGAAGAAGTGGCCTGAAAACTGGATGGAACCAAAGAGGAGCCAGTTCAACACTTAGGATTCATTGGTGAGGAGGCAAAATAACCGTTCTGCAGAGATTGACCAGGGCTACTGGGGTAAAAACCTGCTGTCCCAGGGAAGGCAAATGTCCTAGCCAGGTATACGACCAGGCATCAGAAATAATCCCTCCACATCCTTGGCAATGCAACACCTCACCTGGCACGATAGCTGAAGTTTTAAATACCTTACTCAAAAAAGCCCTTCCCTAGCACCAAGTGATCAACAGAAAAGACACATTTAGTCAGTCCCTCAGAAAACACGACCCGAGAATAGAGATGAGATGAATCAGGGCTGGGGAATACGAGGAGGTAAACAAGGGGAACAAGTCCACTGTTTCCAAAGAGATGAAAAGGTGGGAGCGATCCATCCTCCGTCCCCCAGAAGACAGGTGAGGAATGGGGCTGTAATTCTGCGAGGAAGGTTCCCATTACACACTGTGAAAAATGTTCAGTTAAGGGCTGTGATTGAGTAGAGTAGGTGGCCCGTGGAGCTGCCACCACTGGAGACACCTCACCCAGGGACTGGCCGGACATCCATTGGCAGCGCTGATTTAGGGGCACGACTGGCAAGGTTAATGCAGTTCTTACTGGCTGTCACGTGGTCTAGTCGCTTCCATTTTCCAGTATTTTCAGTATCTAATGGAAATATATCTGTAGAAAGAGGTGCTGCTGCATGTAGGCACGGCTCAGCACCTAGAATATTTTGAGTTACCTTTATATTGTTTGTGTTTACTCCCTACAGAATTTGGTAGATGAGCCTCCTCTTCTCTCACCTGAAGGAGGCAGGAGAACTGCTGCAGGTGGAGCCCAGGCCACGCTGGCATCATTCCTTGGAAGCACCTTGTGCCAGGAAGACTTCTTGGGAGTCCTGGCTCAGGCACGAAGACCTGTCCTCCCTCCTGTGCTGCCAGGAGGACCCCAGGGCGGCCAAACCAACAGAACCGACAGGACCAGATCCCACCAGTGCTTCCCAGTGCCAGATGGGCTGCCTCAGCTCAGGAACTGTAATTTTCACCTCCCCAGTAAGCACCGATGAATCTGCCCCTCAATTTGCAGCATGATGGGGGTCATAAAGGCTGAAATTAAATTATTGTCTTTTAATTTCAACTGATTTTTTGGGCTTTTTTTTTCCCTCTCCAAAGCCACCGGACCTTAAATCAGTAAAGTTCCCAAGATCCAGCTTTAAACAGATCTGTTCAAGACACATTTACAGGAAATCAGAGCCTTAATGTATATTATCTGGGAAAAAAAAAAAAAGAATGCTTCAATACAGCTTCACTTAAAAACTCCACATTTGCTACTTACTTATGTAGCTGAAAATTTTAGATAAATTAAAATAAATGCCGGTTTCCTCACGCACACATCCCATTCTTCATCATCTCAGCATGGCCTCCACACTTCTGGACATTCTTGCATTTAGCAACCGCCTTTAATATTATTTTTTTTTAGGCCTGACACTAATAAAGCAGAAGAGGCAGCAAAGGCAGAGCCCCACATGTGCCCTTTCAGATGGAATATTAAAGTGTTGCTAATCCAGCCACCGCTCGCTCAAAGTGGGGTTCAATATTATCAACTACCAGTAAGTATTTGCTTCATAAAACGTAATGGAAAATGCTAATAAGATTTACTTGTGAAATGAAATTGGATTATATCTTATCTATTTTAACTTGATTTGGTATAGTATTCCTTCTTCATAAGCCAGCAGCTTCAATTTCTTTTTTTCCTTTTTCTCCTCCCTCCTCGCTCAGAATTCAGGCAGACAAACGCACCACGGATTCTCAGGCCACCATTTTTAAAAGGGAAATTATGGGGGACAGACATAAATTAAGCAGAAATTGTAGATTATGCAATATGAAGCAGTATAAAGGGGAAAAAAAAAAAACCCTCATAAAGCCATTAGAGTTATAATTTATGTGCTGTAAGGCAGATAGCAAGCCGCTTGTTTATGTACAGTTGGAAGCTGCCCAGCCAAGGAACTTGAAATTCAGAAAGTAATTTAAACCTGGTAATTTTCTTGTACATGCTTGGATGGCTGAACAGCCGCTATACGCGATGAATATCCATATTCAAAATTATGCTTATACCCACCGTAACCGCTCAGGGCTCATTGATACATTCTATTAACCGGGCACAATAAAACCTTGATTTATTCTGCAGTTATCAGGTCTGCAGTAAAGAACGTGCCTTTTAATAACAGGGAGACAGTATTAAAAATTGTCAGCAGCAGTGGTTAAACGATCACATTCGCGGGAACGCGGAGATCACACGTCAAGAGGCACCGCAGGAGACACGGTGGAGGGAGACAGAGGAATGGATGGTTTCTCAGAAGAAGAGACAGGACCGAAGAACACAGAATCACAGGATGGTTTGGGTGGGAAGGGACCTTCCAGCCCACCTCATTCCACCCCCTGCCCTGGGCAGGGACACCTCCCACCAGCCCAGGTTGCTCCAAGCCCCCTCCAACCTGGCCTTGAACCC
>JAOTQQ010000004.1:33713079-33723886 GCA_026546715.1 Gallinago undulata
CAAGCCCCCTCCAACCTGGCCTTGAACCCCTCCAGGGATGGGGCAGCCACAGCTTCTCTGGGCAACCTGGGCCAGTGCCTCCATTCAACTAAGGAGGCTCTGCCCAAGCCAGGGTAACAGAAGGACTGAAGGCTTCCTCTCTTCTCTTACATCTCCCTTGTTAGGATCTTTCCCATTTTAAAACTTTAAAATTAATTTGGTGGACGTTTCTTGTAAATAGCGAGTAGTGGACAAACAACAGCCCACCTAAATGAAGCATTTAGCTTTTCCTGGCAGAAAGCTGTAGGAACATCCCATAAACACCCAGGTAACACAGCTAGTCCCATCAGCAACCCACCCACAAGAACCCACCTACCCTGTTCCCACCAGCAGCTCCACAGCCACCGAGGGATGAGGGGCTTTGCTACCTACAGCACCATCAACAGGGATGAGGAAGAGATACAAAGCTGAGATCTCAAAAAATTGCAGTCAAAGAGGCCACAGCAAATTTCAAACCAGAAGCTGTTACAAATCACAAGCTAGGTAATCACACTTAACCTGAGAAAATTCGTTAAAATGCATGAAAGTAATTATTGCTGTTTTCTTTCCTTTTTTTTCCCCTCATGTTGGAGGTAAAAAGAACACTGTTCTGAGCATTTCATATCATACCAAGTGCTAAACCAAGTTCAGTCCCAAGCCAGAAACACCTCTCCAGGGTTGAAGTCCCAGCAGGTCAGACCTGTCAGGCTGCAGGTACAGGTTACAGGCAACCTTGGTGGTTCCTGGTGTCACCCACCGTCCTCTGAGCTGGCTTCAGCAGGATTGGGCAGCAGCAGAGCCCCCCTTGCCTGCACACCAGGGCAACCACATGCAACAGCTCGTTGCCTCTACTGGGACTACTTCAAATTTCCACGGGGATCCATCACCATCTAATCACCCCAACACAATTTCAAGAAGTTCCTCATCTCCTTCTATTATCGCACAACTGTGGCAAATCAAATCAGAAACACTTCAGCCCAACAACCACAGCACTCCTCAGAAGTTACTCAGATAATTACTCAGAAAATTACTCCAAAAAACCCCACATCTCAACACCACAGAGAGAGCACCTGCTACAAGCCCATAACAGCACAACTGTCCCCTGGCAGACAAAAGGAGGATTTGAACCGTAATCTCATTTTTCCCTTTCTTTGGCGAGACTAACACACACATCAAATAGCTACTGTCAGAGCAGACCCAAAAACACTCCAACTCCACCACAAGCAGCAATTCTCTGCATTAGACTTTTCTTCTCAGCCACATCCCTCCTCTCCATTGAACTTAGTGATTAAAAAACAACATGACTTACAGTTTACTGTGACTTTTACTTTTTTCACATCTGGGACTGAGACATCGTTTTCTGCGCTGCATTCGTACTCCCCAGCCTGGTCTCTCGTAATTCCATAGATGTCCAGGTACTGTCCGCTCTCAAAGGGCTTTGCTGAAATGGAATAATCAGAGAAAGAAATTACTGGAAGCTGAGCACGAAGCATCTGAAGCTTCACCAAGATCCAAACAGCAGCCACAGGGCTTTGCTGGGTGTTACAGGTGACACACATCCAAGGGAAGCTGGGCAACCACTGTAGCTTCTGCGTAGAAACCTCAGCTCCAAGTTGGGCTGCTAACTCCCCACTAAGTTCCTGGGGTTGGCCAAGGGTCCTCTCCTGCCCCACAGTCAGGCTCAGCATCCTCCAGAGCCAGGAGAGCAACTGGCAAGCACAGCTCTGTACCTGCTGGGCTTTACAGGAGACAAGGCACAGTCCTCTCTCAGAACCTTGACTTAAGGGTTTCCGCATCCTTTAGGGCTTATGGTTTGCACCTGGGTGGACATCTGCCCCCCTATAGCCATCAGAAGCAAATCCAGCAATCAGGGCAAGCTAAAGAGACAAACAGCCTAACCCTGGAGCCACCGGTCCACCCCTACTGCTGGAGGCCCCAGCATCAGGGTTTCATCACAGGTGCCCCCACTTTTCAATGACCATTTGACCTAGTAGCTCTTCATTAGGACACAGAGGGTGATAAACCTCATCAGCTGGGGGCGTACTGTCTCCCAAGGGCTGCCAAAGGCTCCTGGAACAACCAGCTGGTGATCATCTCTGATGGGTGGCCATGGGTGCAAAACGGGTGGGTCATCCCACGTCCTACCGCCAGCGAAACAGTAGGCTTTCGGGCTTGCTCACCACACCACTCAGTGCTTATGTGTGAGCCTTAATAAACATCTAATCTTATTAATTAAAAATTAAATAATAGCTTTCCTCTCCCGAAGGACCCCAACCCAATAAATAAGATCCTCAGTGTTTGCCTCCAAACACAGAAATCGGAGCAGTGGGTGTAAGCACTGCTGAAAACAGGCACTCAAAGCAATCTGCAGACCAATCCGAAATACGTGGCTTCTTGGTACCTTGTGTCTGAAGCTACTAATTATTTTAGATGACAAGAAGAATTATGTGATTCAAAAGCCAATTTGTCTCCACTGGGCACGGGGTATCAGCACACACAGGCAGTTCTGTAGTTTTCTTAATCCCAGCATCTCCCAGCTTTTCCTGACTCTGGTTCCCACCTTCCAGCGAGTGCTTTGATTTCCCTCGGAGGAAAACCACTGCCTGGTTCAAAGTTCATCTTTCTTTTTTCCTACGAGCAGCACGCTCAAAAGGTGGGGAGCAAACTAATTGTTTTAGAGCCCTCACAAGGCGCTCGCCACGTAGTAAAAAATGTTAAATATAATTTTTATCTTAAAACAACATATCACAGCAGTCATGACTACAGACACGGGAAATTACAGGCCAAAAGGCTAAAAAGACCTGCTGAAAAAGTTTTCCCCCACAGACAAGCTTTTAATTGACTGTTAATAACTTTGCAACTTATGGAGCAATGACAAAAATCTGAACTGGGTAGTGAGAGCTAAGTAGAAGTATTATGTCCATGTCCATCACAGCGGTGAATTTCATTTGCTTATCTGTTCACGGATTAATGTTTTAAAGTGCACAAGGTTCAAAACATCAATTATAACAGTGCATCGCTTAGCGAGATAGCGCTCATTAATAAGCACAATATACCACGCCTGGCACGGGAAAGAGCCCAAGTCAGCACCGGGTATGTAAAGCAGAAAGATAAGACTGAAATTGGAAAATTATTGTGAACTGAAGTGAACATTCATAAAATGCAATGAAATAATTTATGGGATATGAGAAGTTGCATGAGAATGAATTTTTTTTCTCTTCCGTGCTTTTTGTAGGAATAAAGTACAAAAAAAACCCCTTCTGCCAACAAACCAGCTGTTGCTCCTCACGTTGCAGCCCTCATCCTGCTCCACTTTGGCCAGGTTAAATAATTTTCTTGGAAAAATTTATTTACTGTCACTTTGAAGAGCAGTGAAGGATGCAAAGCCCCTGCCCGCACAGAGGAGAGACCTTCCAACGAGACTTCTTTGTTTCTAATACCAAAAAAGTATGTATAAAATGCAAAATTCTCCTTTGTGCCAGGTTGAAATGACTATTAAATGATGAGATTGTAGTGCTGTCCAATGTCAATACTTCTCTGCATATATGGCATGCACCAAAATATTGTATACTGAAATTCTGGGAATAATTTATGGCGTATCCTATCCCAATTCCCCACATCAATTTGGAAAAAAGAGAAAAAAAAAATCCCCACGTATCTGGAATTGCATAGAAATAGGCATTTGTGCTTTGGAGTTAAGCTAAAAACAAACTTTCTATGCTTTAAACTTTTCTTTTAATGTAAACATAACACACCAAGCGATAACCTGGTTTCTTCTCTCCCAGCTTTCGGGGTTTCAATGATTCTTGGTTTGTAGCTGGGCTTTGGCACCGAAGGGGAGGATGCTCAGCTCAGCCAGGGGCGGTGCAGCCCCACTCCCTGCCCCCAGGAGTGGCAGGTTTTGGTATTTATCACAATTCTGCTACAGGGAGGTCAGTTCCAGGGGCTGGCGAGGAGGCACCCATCCAGCTGGAAAACACCAGCAGAGGACTGGTGTGTGCAGGGAAAGAAAGGTGGGTTCTGGTGGGGGGCTGAGGGCAACGCAACACATTCCCAGTGCTCCAGTGGTGGGCACTGGGTGGGAATTCCCACAGTGACTCCTGGCAGGGTGCTTTGCAAACCCCCCCCCCCCCCCCCAGCACTTACCATAACCCCTGGATTTACAGGGATCTAGTGCTGAGCTATTAACCTCAGTTATGCCACAAACTCCGCGGGCAATTTTTACAGCGCTGTAAACCCCTCGGGTTTTATGCAACTCACAGACACATTTGAAAATATTCATATATGCAGCCACTTTTAAACCCTCATGTCCCCAGAAATTTTGCATCCAGATCACACGGGAAAGCTTTTAGTAAATATTAGAGATAAATATTTTTCTTAGGGAATACACATATACCACGTTTCATCTTTCCTGCTCGTCTGCACAGTATTTCATCTTCTTCAGCTTGTTTTCAGTTCCAGAGATTTCCCATGGCTGTGTGGGAGAACTTAAATCCTGTTATGCGAAAGGTATATGCATAAGTATACGTAAGTGCATTTATGTAGCGCTACATCCACATCCAACTCAAAAAAAAAAAAAAAAAAGGATGTTCATAAGCACTCGGGAGAATAAATTGTGCATGAAGTTACTGGTGAATGATGACGAGCTCCAGGAGACAACTCCGTTTTCTCGCTGTCGTTGTGTGTGATGTCCTACAGCCCAGGGTAACCTCTCCTCGCTCTGCCCTTCTGCAGCCCACATGCATTTTATGGACCTATCAAGACATCAGGAACGTGTCTGGTTGGCTTTTCTGGCTGCAGAGCCAAAAGACTTACCAGATTTGGTCCCTGAGCAAAAGAAATCTGGAAGGCTCATTAGCGCCAGTCCATCAGCCTGAGCTCGTCAGCCAAGATCTTTGATCAAAGGAGGGAAAAAACGTTTGTTGAAGCAAAAAGAGACATAAACAGGGGAGTGCCTTGTGTCCAAGGCCATTCCTGATGGGTTTTTCAGGAGATCTCTTAACTAGATTTACCGAGACACACAATAATATGTGAGGAATCTGCTCTGGACATCTTGGGGTACAGGATCAGGTTCTTCAGCCAGGAAGGGAACCGCCTGTGACACTAAAACTCAAATGCCTATTTTCTGCTGCTGCCACGTGATACGACGCCTGATAAACCATCACACTTGTTGTTCCTCAGGAGGACACACAATTAAAGCTGTGTTTTCCTACCACACGTATGGTATCTGGCACCAGGTGTAGCACACGTACGCGTTGCCATATGGACCAGCGCTCAAAGGCTTGGATGGACGGTTTTTGCAAGGGGAGTGTTCTCCTCCCCCGGTGTTAAACATAAGTCTGGAAGAGGAAAAAGCTGGTGTGAGGCCAGGGTAGCTCCAAAAAACCCCTGAGGACTTCATCTGAGCCAAGGGGGATTTTTTTTTTCTATTTTCTTATTCTCTAGGATATTAAATAACTACAACACAGCCCCAATTTAGGACTGGGAGAGTGGGGGGCATGAGGCTGAACTGGTGCCAGTCCCTGTTTATGAGAGACTCAGGACACTTCAGAGGTGGACAGGAGAGACTCCTCCAAGCAGAGTGAATCATCTCCAAAAGACAGGAGGTGTGAAGATCCCAGAATGAGTCCATCCTTGCATTTGCTGCCTCAATGATAAGGACTGGGCTTGGTATGAGAGGACAGAAGGTGGTGTCCAGTGACGATGCCATCGTGATGCCATCTGATCATCACCAGATGCTTAGAGTAACCTGAAATCCATAAGATCCTTCTTGATCTCAGAGGCTGGGAGGAGACACGGGATCCAGGGTGCAAGGAGGCACCTGGAGATGAGTTGTTGTGGGATGCTGAGAACAATCTAAATTTTAAACAACTGGATTCAGAGAGAAAAATGATCTGAAGCCATTTCTACTACTCATTAGGGATTCTGGGTTTGAAGTTACAGCAAGTGCTGTAATTGGACAGCGTATAGTCCTCTCCAAGGAACTGCAGGTAACATGAACAGCTCGCTGCCTGTTAGGAGAATGGCCCTCTCACATTAGGGACCATTTAAACATTGATCGCTGAAGGCCGTTTCATTTTAGAGAAGACACGCTCCACGTTTCAAAAGAAAAATCACATAAAATGTACAGAAAAAAAAAATAACCCAAAACTGACAGAAAAATTGGGGGCTGGGAGGAGATCTCCCAGCTGACAACACGAAACAAGAAAAGCAAGTGGAGCAATTTTGTAAGAGAGAAATGCTGATAAAAGAAAAGAGACGTGAGCATAGATTGACAGAGTGGAAGGTTTCAGAGGTGGAGACAAACAAGGTGGGTGAATATATGGAGAGAGGTGTCTGGAGAGCTGGGTCTGTGCATAGTGTGGGCAACGGGAAGGTCAGCCAGGTATCAGGAGGTGGGATGTGCAGAGGGAAGAGGTTTGGTCCTCCAAGAGAAGTTGTCACAGTTAGTTTTCCTCAATTCCCCAATTTCTTCGAATTTTCTAAATTTAATCAGTTAATGGCACAGAACCACTGCGATGCTGCACCATGCATCTGAGGTTCGTGGAGTTACAAAGTTTTGGAGGAAATTTGAATTTTCTTTTTTGCAGACTTCATGCCGTGGTCAGCTCACACTCCAGAATATGGACTGACTTGTCTGTCCTTACAGCCAAATATTAATACAAGGAACAGCCAGCTCCATTTTAATACCCGTGGAGAAGATACGGTCAACCAGATGTTACTCCAGAAGAACAAACCCTTGAGATAGTAGGTTTATCTGCATGTTATGTCTCTGGATATTTAGTCTCTCGTGTATCAGACTGCATTCTGATTTTTGTGGATCTGTTCAAACCCCTGTGCAGAGCTATAAGTACAACCTGTTGCAAATGCCAGGTTTTTTTTCCTGGGAAGACCACAGCGATGGGATCATCTCTCTCCATCACGACACGCAAAGTGCCCTTTGGCTGGAGGGGGGTTTTCAGGAGTTCCTCTTACACTGAGGCCACCCGGTCTTCTGCAGCACATAGCTGAACATGAACACCTTCATTTTGAAAACAGCCTAAAAAAAAACCCCCTTTCTCCGCAAAACAAAAAATTAAAACCACGTAGGGAAGAACGGGGCAATGCTACTTTAATAACAAAACTACACGATTAAATCTCACTTGATCTCATTTATAATTCATAGCGCTTAATGTGGGGATTTGCCTCTTGGGAAGGGGATAACTATTCCCAATAAAACCCCAGGCCGGCGGGGGCTTTCGGAAGAGACTTGGTCGGTCAGTCAGCGAGAGGCTGGGGAGGTCCTGGGGCTGGGGAGCAGGAGGGCTGGGGAGCAGCCCCCAGGGGCTCACCCTGGGGTAAAGTACCACGATCACCACTCTTCTGACATCTGGTGGCTTTTTAACACCCCTTCTTCCTGCTGCTGTATCCGGGTGATGCACTGCGAATCACAGGTTATTACTTATCTACCCATTACCTGTTTGGCTCAGCTACATTTGTTGATCCCTCCCATTTCTGATTTTCTGACTGCAGTTTCTCACAACTGGAGGCATCACTGGGGTTAAAAGTATCATTAATGACTACTTTTCTCATATTTTTTCACACCCCTCAAAAGCAACACCATTTTGCGGCAAAACGTGCCTTTTAAATAGAGTTCTTAATACGTTTAAAATATGATTAATTCATAAAAAATGCCCAGAAGAAATGATTCTGAGAAGTAAACCAGCAAGTACTGCAGGTGCGGTGGGATGAACGTGGCATCTGCTATTTTCTTGCTGTCACCTCCCTGGAGCATCTGCTGTCCCCAGCCTGGGGGTCCTGCCTGCAGCCCTCCCAGAGGGGATGTCCACAGGGGCTGACACCCCCTTGTCACAAAGCCCTCCAGCCAACCCCCCCGCTACCAAGTGGGGCAAGATAGAAACAATAGGAACAAAAATAATAAAAAAAATAATAATTAGCACAGTATTTGAAAAGTAATATAGAACAAAGGAGCATCTCATTGGATTTTTGAGATCATCTCTCTAAAAACTTGTGTGAGCCCCAAAATTGTCACCCTCTCTTCAAATGACCAGTGTCTCCCAAAATAGTCACCAGGGACACTACCTGAAGGGAAGGGGAGAGAGGGTGAAATTCACAGTTCCTTGGTTTGGTTTTGAACATTACAGATTTTGTTTCTCTGAATTGTCTTCTACGATTCCTAAATTTCTCACTCAAAAGTGCAGTATTTCTCCAATAAAAATGAACTAATATCTGAGGGAATAAACTAAGCATGGATTAAAATTCTAATTTT
This sequence comes from Gallinago undulata, assembly GCA_026546715.1. Taxonomy (NCBI): domain Eukaryota; kingdom Metazoa; phylum Chordata; class Aves; order Charadriiformes; family Scolopacidae; genus Gallinago; species Gallinago undulata. The sequence continues at coordinate 33,721,367 of JAOTQQ010000004.1, forward strand.
TATAGCATTTCATGAGTTATTAATGAGTTCGTCTACTTTTATTGAAAAGCAAGAAATATTTCCCATTTGTTATTAAATTGTCAGAAAATTCGTATTTATTTCTGTTTAATGTAATTGTACAGTTTTAGTTTGAACCTCTGTATTTTGCTAAGATTGTAATCTTACTCTCATTTCTCACTCCCTTCACAAAGACCCAGTTATTTGACCACTTTCAATACTCTTCTCCTGACAACTGTATTTTAACAAGAATTTTTTTTTTCAGCCTTTTAAAATATTTTAAGAAGACATGAGGATTTCTAAGAATACCTTTAATTGCTCCTGAAGGGATGCTCAGAATTCTGGAACGGTCCTGACAAAAATGCCATTTTTCTAAGAATTCTTCCTCAGAAACCCCCTGGCCACACAGAATGTAGTGGTACTTGACTCCAGAGCAATGGGTTGTGATACCACATGTCAGCTGATTGGATTCTAATACGAAATCTCCCAAGAATGGTACTTACAAGTGTCATTTTTAAAAAAAAAACAGCCAGAAGTCCCATAGCCTGCAAGCAAAAGACTTTTGGACTTGAGAGGTGGGGTTTTGGAAGTTCCTCATTTTTTGTTTATCCAAAGGCAAAGGACAGAATGACAACAAGCAGTGTATATTGAGTACTCGTGTTTGCACTGCTGTCTCTAAACTGTTAATTAATCCCCTCATTTACTCCGCCTGGAGCTCCACAGCATTTCCCCGTAAGGTCCTGGGCGGCTGCCAGCCGTGTGTTTGATAGCAGGGAACCATCGATTTAATGACACATGATGCCTTTACCAACTTCAGGATCGTGGTCCAGGCCATTAAATTGATATAAAATATTAATCACAAATCCTCAAGCCCCCAGACGGTTGTAGCATGGAGCAATCCACCTACGCAATCACCACGTGCCCATCGGGGGGATGTTTAGCCGTCCCATGCACATTGTTTTTCTCAGGCAAGCGCTGATGGAAGACCCCGAGTTCCTCAGAAGCCATCCCATGTCCCAGGGGAACACACATTTTGGACGGTTTTAGGGGAGACCTTGCTTGGCCACGCACAGCTCCGTGTGGCACATTTGCAGCCGAGGAAAGGATCAGATAGGAGCAAGTTGTTGTATTCAGGATGTTCAACCACCCAACGAGCTTTGCATGTTGAGAAGGGTGCATTTTGGAGGCTCATCCTGTATCCCGTTAATTTCTGCAGCTGCACTAATTGCTGGTGGGAGCCCAAAACCCACAGGCTGTGACTCCAGTCCTAACGGGGAACGTGTCAGGCCACCAGACAGGAAGATCTGATTCCTGGAGGTCCCAGCCAGAGCTGCAGAGTCGGAGAAGAACAAGGTATCTCTGTTTGGTAAAAAAAGCAGAGCAATGGGCTTGTGCAAAGTACTGCGAGACAGAGCTGTCAACCCTCAGCTGAGCATTGAGGGGCTTCCTCAAATGGCACAGAATGAAGAGTTTATGTCAAGTCAGAAAAAGGTGGGATGTTCTCCATAAACCCGGCCTAGGAGCAGGACACGAAAGCTTTGTAAAACTCGGTGGCATCTGAGCCTTAAATTAACGTTATCTTGGTCAGTGTAACGCGCTGGCATGGAAGGCACTGCTTCTCAAACCAGCTGGTGCCAACACGGACAACACGTGGCCAAAAGGCACTTTGCAGGCTTCTCTGGTGGCTCAGGACAGCTGAGAGCACGTCCCTGTCCTTGCCTCCTCCTGAAGCCGGTCGGCAGATGCCAGGGGAGTGGAGGAGGAGCCAACAGTGATGTGTAGGACTCCCTTGTTTGCCTCTTCCAGTGCCCCCTCCCCGATCGCCGTCAATCTTAGCCCATCACTGCTGGTCCTCCCTGCCCCTGTCTATCTCTGAAGGTTTCCTGGCTCCTCTCCAAGCACTTCCAGCTCAGTTGCAAGGAACAGATGTTTGGGCTCAGCCTGGAAACGCTTCACCTGAACGAGTTGCCCAGCGCCGTAATGAAGCTGTTGCCTGGGAGATGAGTGATGATGGCATACGGGAGGCTCATCATTGTCACTGCTGATCAGGTTAAATCACTGAATTATCTTACATTCCGCTTCTTAGACACCTGAAGGGAACCAGCTTGGCTTTTGGTATAATGTGGCAATAAATCTACCTCCGTTTAGGGAAGCCGGCTGCGTGTCATTGTCGCTTGGAATACCACGTCTCACCTGGGGCAGGAGCTCGCTCCACCCTGCACATCACAGGGTCCGGCCCCAAAGGCTGGTCTCCTGCAGGACATCACCTCGATGAAGAGGTAGCTCCACCGGGAGAAAAACCTTCACTACCTGTAGGGCTCTTACCAAGCTGCTGGGGAAATGAGATCATAGAATCATAGAATCATTATGGTTGGAAAAGATTTTTAAATTCATGGGAGTCCAACCATCAGCCCAGAATCATAGAATCATAGAATCATCTGGGCTAGAAGGGACCTCCAAAGGCCATCCAGTCCGACCCCCCCGCAGTCACAGGGACACCCCCAACTAGACCAGGTTGCCCAG
>JAOTQQ010000004.1:33723987-33735542 GCA_026546715.1 Gallinago undulata
CTCCCTGGGCAACCTCTTCCAGTGCTCCACCACCCTCATTGGAAAGAACTTCTTCCTAATCTCCAATCTAAATCTGCACTGCCCAAACCCCCACTGACCCTCAGCACCACGTCTGCCCGGCTTTGAAACCCCTCCAGGGATGGGGACTCCACCACTGCCCTGGGATGGGATCACTTAGAGAGGGACACATCAGGAAGAAGACTCCAGGCATTGCAAACCCAAACCCATGAACCAGGAAACAACAATCACCAATTTTATACTACCTTGGACAAAGCAGCTTGGGAGAAATAGATCCAGTAGGAAAAAAGTCAGAATCTTGTGTTTCTAAGACTTTCAGCTTTAAAACTATTTTGAAGCAAGAGATGGAGCATTTTGAAAGGCGAGCTCACACTTTGTACGCACACAAAGCCCCAGGAATCTGATAGTAATTCTTGTCAGTTTTAAGTATTTTCAGCCTGAAAATCCAGGTTCAGACCACTTGCGCTGCAACAAAATACTTGTTATTTCTGTCACATGCGGATAAACCTGAAAAACGGGGGTTCTCTAGCAGAAGTGCAAGCGGAAAGAAAATATTTGGCATTAGCTGTGCTCATATCAAGCTTTGTTGTTTTTTTTTTTCTTAGGATTTAGCTAGAAGATTTTAAACTTCGGGAAAGGTCTTGCAGGGATGGCACTGTGCCCACGGAGGGACCAGCACTGCCTTTTGTCCTGCAATTGGATTGAATGGGCTCTTGGACTCACCCTCACCAGACAGCCCATGGTTTGGGTGCTCCAAGATGTGTTACACCAGTACACGGCCAGAGCGACGTGGTGGTGGTGGTGAACACCATACATCTTCACCGATTTGGGGCTGCCCAGAGACAACGGGACGGGCTCTGGATTCGGATCAGCCACATCCCACCGGCAGCAAGGGAAACCTCTCAGAGAAGGAGAGGAGTCATCACGTGAATATGTTTAAAGCTAAATCCTGGCTAATTGCTGGGAAAATGTAGCTTTCCTCAGCGTTAGTGAAAAATCTGTTATTTCGCATGTGCTAAACAGATCTTACAGGGTTTTTTTTGTGGTTGTTCTTTTTTTTTTTTTTTTTTAAACACTTCAGTGTCACTATTCTCTGGAAATGGGACTGAATGAACACAAGAGCATCCCGGTGCCAGGGATTTGCCTTTCACTTGACGTGGGAAAATCTGTCTTCATTCAGCTAAATTCGTAATTTCTGAAAGTCTGCTCTCCCAAATGCATGCATATTCATACATCCAGCTTATCCTCACGTTTTAGGAAAATAACTAGAAACTAGAGTGGAAGTGATAGGGATAAAACTGAGAAAAGGGCAAGAACTGGAAAATATGAAACTAGAATTGAGCAGGGACGGCGGTGAGGATTGGGGCCGAGCTGTTGCAAAGGCAGAGGAGCTGGTTAGGAAATGCTGCCACACATTATATGCTAGTACAAATAAAACAGGAGATTCTTATGTCTTGATCTTATTTTTTCCTTCTTCTTTTTTTTTTTTTTTTTCCCCACCTGCACCATTGGCCGTGGAACCCCCTGGCAGAATGTGCATCACCACATCTGTCTCCTTGTTGAGCCACTGCTGCTCAGCCTCCACTTGCAGGAAACGTTGGATAACAGGGGTGGATGAGGAGATTCAGGTGATGCCAAGGACCTAACGTGCACCATGTGTAGGGTCTGGGGAGGCTTTGCTTCAGAGCAGATCTGTCCTGGTTGTGTGGGCTGAACTCCCGCTCCTGGCAGGACCACGCGAGGTTCGCTCCAGGAGAGCATCCACCAGGTTTTCTTTATTTGAGGGATCAAGCTGAAGCACTTTGGGTGCATCTGTTCCAGCATTTGACTTTAGGCCAAGAGTGCAATTTTGAGGTGAACCACTTGGTTGCATTTGTGTCTTGCACCTCCCTTGGTGCTGCAGAGCGTCTGTGTGGAGCCCAGCCTGGTCTGTGAGTCCACGGGGCAACAACATGATGCCAACATGAACCTACTAGAGTGAAGACAGTTGTTTGAAGTTTCATCTAACACCACCTGCAGTAAATATTACAATTGAGGAATTAAGCACTCTGAGCAAAGCCAAAAGGGAGGCTACTCTTGCAATCTTTTCATTCCCCTCTCTCTCTCCCTTTAATATTGTTGGTCTCCCAAGAAGCAAGTGATAGGACAAGAGGAAACGGCCTCAAGTTCCACCAGGGGAGGTTTAGGATGGAGATTGGGAAAAACGTCTTCCCCCAAAGGGTTGTGGTGCCTTGGCAGAGGCTGCCCAGGGCAGTGGTGGAGTCCCCATCCCTGGAGGGGTTTCAAAGCCGGGCAGACGTGGTGCTGAGGGACATGGGTCAGGGGGGGTTTGGGCAGAGTTGGTGTCATATAAACCTATCCTGGTCACTGTTACCTTAATGCAGACATCCTTCATTGGAAGCACCTTGTTTCCCCCAGGATCCACACAGATATTTAGCTGGTTTGGCAAAACATAACCATACACATCTGACCACTTGTTCCACCAGCTCTGCTTGCTCTTGCTTCCATCTTCCCACCAGAGAGCTGCTGCTCCAAGACCCCCATGTCACTGTAGTGACAACCCACTGGGATGGGGAGAGACACCTTGCTCCTCTCCATTTGCTTCATTCACAGAATCACAGAATCACAGAATGCTATGGGGTTGGAAGGGACCTCTGGAGATCATCCAGTCCAACCCCCTGCCAGAGCAGGGCCACCCAGAGCAGGTCCCACAGGAACGTGTCCAGGTGGGGTTTGAATGTCTCCAGAGAAGGAGACACCACCACCTCCCTGGGCAGCCTGAAATATATATATCCAGATAGAAACCAATGAAATATCTCTATGCTCTGGCCATTAGAGCATGGTGTGAATTTTCAAGAAGTGTCACTTTGGTTTAAGGGAGTCGGGTAGAAAAAGCTTTGCTTTTTCCGTAAGACTTTTTGAAACTATGGAATTTTACCTATTTTGCATTTCCATAAACCCGGGAAATGCCAGGTTTCCCCATGAAAGCCTTCTGGGTTCCGTGGTGGGAGTGTGCCCCTGCGGCCACATCACCAGCATCCCGGGCCAGCCGTCCCTCTGCCTCGGCAAGTGTCATCGAAACCAAAGCAGGAAAGAGTTTCCATACACTGCACCCAAATTTTGCAAAGCAGGAGGGTTTTCTCAACAGGTTCCTGAATGGCTTTTGTTGTCGCTGCTCCTGGCAACGCGACACACACACACACCTTCTGCGTGCAAGTGCTGAAAGCTGGAGTTATTTTTCAGGCAGACCTTAATTCTTTAAAATTCCAGTATCATTCTTAAACCATTGATGCTGCACTTTGCTCTTAAATGTCAGAACAAAATAAGTAATACCTGCAATTTATTCACATGACATTTCAACAATATAAGATTTTCAGATTACAAACTACGGCCCCGACGTTTCTTAGGGTGTTACACCGAATGTGTAGATTTTGTGAATTTACATAATGGATTTGTATAATGAATATTTATATAATGAAAGCATTTACATAATGACTGCAAGTTAAACGTGCACAATAAAGATTCCAGGCCAATAATTTATTTACTAAGTTAAGAATCACCTCTAAATGCACTTTATTTTTATTCCTACGAAAAGTTCGTTTTGTCTCTTGTTCAAAAAAATGGAATCTGACCTCATTCAAGTAAAAGCTGCATTGATGCAAATCATGATAGCATTTCAGAATTAGTCTACATTGAATCATTTGTATTCAGAGATTTCAGTTTCTTATCTCTTAGTAGCAGCTTTGACAAACAATTTCAGAATATTCTAAATATGATTCATTAATATAATTTAGTGCTGTATTCTAGATGTGATGCTTCCATGTAAGCCTCATTAGTGCCACCGGGAATTACGGGAGAAAACTGGTAGAAATTATAAAGTGCAGATGAAGCTTATGTTTAGATAAAGGTAATTTGCTGCAGACAGAATATAAACCATTAGAGAAATCTGGCGTTTTCAAAGCACTTGCATTTTGTTTTCTAATAAATCCAGGCTTCCCGTCTGCCAGACCTGTATTTAATTGGATGGAGTGCCAGTCTGTGCACCGGAACACGCACCTGAGCACGGGCAGTGGTGCTGAAATGGAAAAATTCTTCTTGATTTGGTCGAGCAGCAGACAGAACATATTCTGTAAATCAGATGTTTGCTTCCATCCCATTTTACAAGCTTTTCGAGCAAGGAAAGTTATTTGGACCCTGTGTTCTCCCACCCCGGAGAGAGTTCTGTCCTTGCACCAGGTTCCCTCACGATGCAGCCCGTGGAACTCAGCTCTTGCAATGAGCTCGCCAGGCCTCAGCAGTGAGCATCTCTGCCTGGACTTCTCCTGCCCTGCCTGCAGGGCACTGTCACCCCTGTTTTTCTTCTCCAGTGAGGTATTTATGGCCGTCAGACAACGATGTAAAGCGGAGGAACACAGGCTGGGGTGGGAGCAGGGGCTTGAGAAGTGGGGACAGCCTGAAAGGAGAGGGCTGGACTGGGTGATCTCAGAGGTCCTTTCCAACCATCAAGATTCTGTGATTCTGTGGCTCTGGGGGTCCTGTACCTGATGGCGGTAAAGGAGATGGATCCAGAATCTCCTCAGAGGTGCTGGTGAGGACAAGAGGCCACAGGTTCTCACTGAGACACAGAAGATCCCATCTAAATGCAAAAAAAAGCTTTTCTACTCTGAGTGTGATGACACACTGGGACAGGTTCCCAGACAGGCTGTGGCATCTCCATCCTTGGAGATATCCAAACCCAGCTGGACGTGTTCAGAGCTGGGGTTGGACCAGCTGACCTCCAGAGGTCCCTGCCCACCTCAGCCAGTCTCTGCTTCAGTTCTGTGATTTTCCTCTATTTTAAGCGTCAAGTTTGTTAGGCCAGTGTTTTGTGTTTCATCTAACCTACTGCTCCCTGGTGAGAGAGTCAGGGATGTGGCCAAACCAATCCAACAAGTTGCCCTTCCCCAAAGAAAATCCTGAAAGGAGAAAATGTTTGGGATTTGCAAGATTATCCCCCAGGATAGGGTATCCCCCAGCCACTTGGTCAAGATGCTCCAGCAGAGAGGAGGAAATAAGGAGCGTTTGGTAAAGGCACGATGATGCTCTCTCCTCGGGGTGTGGAAAGGGCTGAGAAGACAGAACGGAGCAGGTATTGGGGAAGGGAAAACAAGAACTGGCTGTAACTACCTGCTCTTAAATCTTCGGGGGTGAGAAACCCCCCCATCTGCCCCCGACACCCCGCCGTTCGCTGCGCTCGGCGCTTGGCAAGAGCATCGTGGTGGCACCATGAGCCCTTTGATTAACTCTCCCTGCACCACGGCATCCTTGATTAGCCTTTTCCTCAAATTTCACTTTCACTTCTCACCGTGGTAAAACGTAATGGCTCTGCAGCCCAAGGATGATGTTTTTTCCTCTCAAGTCCCCATTCTCAGCCCTTTGGTCAAGATACAAAATCAGTGGGTCCCACTGAAAGCCCTCGTGATTACATGCACTAATTTTGTCTGAATTCAAGATGAGGAGGATGTAATTCCAGGCCCCTTCTCCAGCCAGAGTGCACTCCTTTTCTGCTCTTTTTCCTCTCCAGGAGAATTGTAACAGCTCCTTTCTGTAGACAATCTAATGCCTTAAGCTATTACTCTAAAGTATCACCACGGTTTCCAATAAAATTTTATTTGACATTTAGTTAAAATCCATTTTCTGCTACAACTGAATTTTTTTCCCGAGTCCCCTTGATGGACACTTCAAGCAAAATTCATTGTCATTGTCTTAAAGGTCAAAAGTTGGTGGTTTTTCCCCTCAGATCCTGCTTTGTAAAGCAAACTGTTACTCGGGATGACGAGACGCCGGGTAAGCTGTGACAGTCCATGAAACTGCTCTTCCCCGCAATTACATGGATTTCATAAAAGTTGTGTGAGCAAAACAGAAAGACCTTCACTGCAAAATCAATTATCATTGTAGAATCCCTGTGGAAGAACCAGTGCAATACTAGTATTGCTGGCAAGAGTTGGAACAGGGAGTATTTCCTTTCAGCAACACAAAACCCACCCTGCTTTGATCCCCCCAATCAGCCAGCACAGAGATGCCCAGGTGCCTGCAAATTTAGCTAAAAGTTTTCCTTCAAATATCTTATGAGGAATTAAAAGTATAAATGGAACTATTACATGGAATACTATGCCTTTAGATGACATTTTGCTTGCATTTTTTCATACATATAATTTAATTTGTTCAATAAAACCATTCTAATAAACCATGCTGCGTCATGGAATAATCATTCAATGGTAGACACATTAAAATAAACCTATGTGTTAATGTTTTTAACTTTCACTCCCACTTCTAGAGAGCCCTGTGTGTTCTCGATTACTTCCTTGTTTTGCTGTTAATTGGAATTGTTTGATGCCTGCAGCCGGTTAAAATGAACTTAAAAATATACTGATATTTAGGGCGCCTTCGTTTCTACATTCCCATGTTGCTCCATCATTATATATATATATATTTATTTATTTATTTATTTATAGCAGAAAGCTGCAGGTGGCAGGGGTGCTTACCGGAGGGAGAGATGTGCCTCCAGGAGATGGAAGGCTCTGGCTTCCCCGTGGCCAGGCACACCAGCGTCACGTTGCTCCCCTCGTTCACAACGATGTCACTCGAGATGCGGAATATCTTGGGAGAAACTGGAAGGAAAGAAGGAGGAGGTTGGAAGGGAGAGCTGGGATACTACCCACATCGCCGTGGCTGATAGGAACACGGGCGGTTGGTGAAATATAACCATGCAAAACCCCTGTTTGGCTGCGACCGCACCAATTTCCATCACCTTTGCAGAAGCTCAGCCACGGATTCCAAATGGTACGAGGAAGAAAGCAGCAATTTCCTCTGTTTTGTGCAGGGCAGGCATTGTTAGCGAGTTCCCACCCAACTGCTAATGATGGGTGCCCTTGTTTAAGAGAAGGTTGAGTTTGCTCATCACGTCAGTTGAAAAGAAGAAGAAATTAAAGGTTTCTTGTACTTTTAAAAATAATGATACTTATCACATAGAATGGAATCATGGAGTTACTTTGATTGGAAGAGACCTGTAAGATCATCAAGCCCAACCATTAACCCAGCACTGCCAAGTTACCGCTAAACCACGTCCCTCTACTCTGTGTGTACCTGGAGAGTTCTATCTGAAGACTAAAATAGATTTATTTGGGTTTTAGGCTTGCAGTAGCAACATGGCTAAGAAAAAATAAGCTAGATTTTTTTTTTTTCTTTCATTTCATCAGCAGAATTCTTCACTAAACTCCATTTTCTGTGCTATTTATACATTTGGGCATAAGGGAACAGAGTTCCACATGGATGAAAAATGATGGAAAGCCGTTAAGGGAATACTTTATTTCTCATGATGTTACACAGGGAGCAAAGGAACTCAGGGTCCCAGCAAGGAAGGCAGGAGCTCTGGATTTCAGAATGAATCTTTCTTTCTAAAGAAATACATTATTTCTTTACATGTCTCTTCATTACATTTGGTGTAGATATCAAATCAATGTGGTAACAAGGCATATCCTATTCTCTATACGATAAATAACAAATTTTGTACAAGTATCAGTAAAGGATGCAGATTGTACATCTGGGTGTTCGGGAGCCTTCTTTAATGACTCCTTTAAAATTAAAATGCTCTACAAGGTAAATGGTACCAATAAAATGAGGAAAAAAGAGGTTATGATCTTCCATTTTTCTAACCCAACCGGAGCTTTACTCTCCTGAATCTCACAGTCTTGTCTCATTGATTTGTTCCAATTTATCACAGCCAAAGCCCCACAGGCACCTTTGCAACCTGGAATGCGTTATTAGCATCCCTCCCATGTACTTCTTTAAAGCACAGACCTTTTTTCACGTGCACAGACTGGTTTTGTGTGCTTTGGGATCTCCACCTGCAGATGTTCTCCAGCCCTTTCCCTGGGCCAGTGACTGAAGGTGTTTCAGTCAGAGAAAGGAGTTGGGGTCAGACAGACTTCAAAAAGCTGGAAATCCTCAGTGCTTGCTTGTGGCTATGCATTTTTGAGCTAAGTAAATTAAAAGTCTATGCAGAGTATTATTAATTAGCAGAGAAACATTATCTTTAGGGAAGACAGAGACCTGGGGAAGGCTGACCCTCCCCTAATTCCTAAAGCAGTGCAGGTCACTATTCCCAGCCTTTGAAGTTCAAGCAGGTTTACACAGCCACTCGAACAGAGAAATTCTTCTGAATTTGCTGCAGTCTGACTCACAAAGGTGACAATCACAGAATCAAATCACAGAATCATAGACTGGTTAGAGTTGGAAGGGGCCTTAAAGATCAATCCACTCTTCCCTATCTCACACGGTGGCTACAGAGCATTTTTAGGAACTGAAACATACTGAAGAATTATTTCCATGTCGAGGGATAATTTATTAACCAGATTTGTTGGCAGATCCCTGCAATGAACCCACTACTCTGTGTCCTCCTGTGAGGAGTTCATGGACATGGCCACCCTGCACCAGCTATACCCTTCCTTGGGGTCCCCCATGCTGTGAAACGAGGTGTTGGAAACACAGGTCTCCCCCACTGCTCCTTCCCAGCCCCAGGTAAATATCGTGAACGTTACAGCTTGGCAATAGACAAAATATTGAAAGGAATTCTTATTTCTGTGGATAGAGTATGAAAAATAAATCTACTTCCTAAAGACAGCTGGTGAGGGATCATCCTATTTGAAATGGAGAAATCCATGTCATACACACACACAGTGTATGGCATACACAGTGGCTTTAAGCAGCTACAAAATTTTAAAAATATCTTCCTAAATCTGAGCTGCTTATTTCTTTATCCTTCAAGAACAAACACACTTCCAGAAAGTCCAGTGAAGGAATCAAATACCTCAAAACAGTTCTTTTCACAAGTAAATATATACAATTGGCTGATGCAGTATCTGTTTGGAACTGTGGAAATACCTTCCAGATTAAGTAAATGTTACGGGGTAAGATTTCCAACAGCATTAAACTTCTTATTCCAGGTTCTGCACCTTTGCAGGTAGAAAAAGAGAGCGATTTGCTCATGGTTTGGCGTTAACGAAGCAGCACCATCGCAGGATTTTTCACAGCTACCACCTAAAGCTGTTTATCCAGGTGATTTTTATTTGCCTTAAACTCGTCATTACACACAGAAGATGTGGCTGGACCCTGCTGTGCTGCCACGATGGCAGCCCGGTGCCCAGAACAAATTATAGCAAGTTAGAGGAGGTCTCCTGGTGCTGTGCCGGGGTCTGGGTCACGCTTAGTCTGGCCTCTTCCCTGCATCCATGACCCGAAAATGGGTGGATGAAAGGTCCACTCATGATCCAGTGGTCTGATTTAACTAGTGTGACTGATAAAACCACTTTAGAAAGATGATACCATTAATTTCAGTGGGAATGAGGAGCACTTGGCATGCTCTACTGCTGGTCCTTCAGCACAGCTACTGAAGGTCCCGTGGGCAGAGCACCACAAGGGTCCAGCAGAAAAGCTGGATCATAGAAGCAACTGTAATCAAATTTCCAAAAAATACAAATTTCCAAAGAAAATGCAGTGGCAGTCCTGCCATAGGCAGGGATCTAGAATTGAAGCAACAAGATTTTATTCAGTTCACACAGACAGAGAAAATTTCTTTTCCAAGACAAAGATCAACACGTTCCAACTTCACTCATAAGGTTTTATTTCCTCTCTCTCACTTGCCTCCTTTCCAAGCATCCTCACAAAAATTAGCACTTTTTCCCTAACGCTCAGGATCCCAGCCCTGGGTTTCCTCCTGCAGGTCCCGCTCTCTCCCTCTCCTCCCTGTTTTAGGAGGACTTTGGCTGTCAGTCTCACCCTCCCTGTTCTAGGTTTTGCCTGCCATGTTCAACCCCCCAGAGCTGTAGTATTTTGTTAAATATTTTAATTTTGTATGTTCCAATGGCAAGCCATTTGAAAACCCTTCCCTGGTGATTCTCTATGTAACCCACGGTTACAGAGCACAGAATTTAACATGAACGAAATTCAAGCATATCACCAGATTTGAGCAATATATGGCTGGAGGGGGCCCTCAGATAATTTAGCCTGAGCTCAGATAGTCACGGGCTGTAGAAATTTTCCCAGAAGCCTGACTCAAATACATGCTTTAGAGAGCTGTCCGGTCTTATCCTGGCCATCCCAGGTGGTGCTTGCCCTGCCACGTCTGGTGAGCACTTCCAGTGACTAAATACCCCCTTGCTGCCAGGAAATAGCATCTTAGTTCCAAATTGCAGTCCACAGAATTCAGCTTTCAGAAATCAGATCTTATTATGTTTCTGTCTGCAAGACTGAACATCCCCCTTGCTATCCAGTATCTTTTCTATGACTAAGGACTCCTACGTGATAAATGACCTCTTCATCTTTCTCTGTAGGTGGTTTGAGCACCACGAGCTTAATTTCTGTAAGGCTTCCCAGGTAATATTTGTTTCTCACTTTTGAGGAATATCCAAATAATCCTGAAATGAAGGCATAATAGCCTAGCAAGAGCCTGACCAGTGCTGTTTGCAGAGGTAAACCCACTACTTTATCTCGGCTTTGTCTCCTCTTTCCCTGTGCAGCTATCACTGCCCAGGCCATTATTCCAGTTATCCCTTCAGTTCCTACTGTGGTGGCAGCATGGGACTGGAGGGAAGGAGAGGGCAGGAGGCACTGGTGGAATGAGGATGGTTTTCTGCACGGATCTCCTGCCCGGTGAAGAACACCAGTCATCACGTATGCTGACAGAGTGACACAAATACCCAGAGGGTCCTGTCAGTCACACTGGACACCACCTGTGACTTCCTCCTGAGCAGCACTATGGGAACCTCCTCTTAAATTCCTCCTTAAAATTGCATATTTTGGCCATAAAAACTGGTGTTCCCAGCAGGAGGAGGGAGAGCAGCAGCGCTAGGTTGATGGTTGCACCCAACGATCTTAAAAGTCCCTTCCAACCCAGATGATTCTGATTCTACCTCATGGCAGCTCCAACCCAGAGCATTCTGTGATTCCAATTCGTAGCAGCTCTGTTGACTTTCCTGAACCAAATATCCCCACCAGTGCCTGACAGAGACCTGCTTTGTCACCGGGCAGTTCAGAGGAGCAGTTTTGTTTGACTGGATCCACCGTGTCCCCGAAGCCTGGCTGACTGATGCTAATAAGAATTGAGTCTCTGGTTCCTACTTCTTCCTGGGGGCCAGAATTACGTGTGCCATTGTTTTGCCTTGAGTCCAGAGTTCGTTGCAGGGGCTCGTTTCTCATATTCAAGAGCTGGAATTACATTCTGGGTTACATCCATGAGTACATCAATGATGCAGCACAGTAAAGCCTACCAGTGTAGTGGGAATGACTGTGGGCTACAGATGCTTTTCTAGATGCTTTTGCTTTTTGAACACGGGAAAGGATGCCTTATTTTCACCACAATTTACAATTACCAGGTAAATAATCTGGAGCCTCAACGTAAGTGCATGCAGGTTTAAGGGCAGGTTTAGATTAGACATTAGGAATAAGTTCTTTCCAGTGAGGGTGGTGGAGCACTGGAAGAGGTTGCCCAGGGAGGTGGT
>JAOTQQ010000004.1:33753207-33764030 GCA_026546715.1 Gallinago undulata
GGAGGTGTCCCTGCCCAGGGCAGGGGGGTTGGAACTGGATGATCTTGAAGGTCCCTTCCAACCCAAACCATTCTATGCTTCTATGATTCTCTGATCACCACGGGGAGGGAGGGAGCTTCTTCTCGCGTGATGCCCGTTTAGTGTAAGATGCAAATGGTGCTGCTGAGCTGGTGCTGGGGTGGGAAGAGCATCTTTCGAGAGCCCTTGACACCAGGAAAGAAAAACCTCACCTTCTGTGACGTGGGGAGGAGTATCCCATGCAGGAAGTTAGCAGTTACCTGCTTGTTTACATAAACTAATGGAAACCTTGAATAAGAAATCACTTCTTGTCCAGAACTGGCTCGGTGTATCTATTCTAAGTCGCGTTATGAAGGAAATAATTCAGCGTAGCTCTTGTGCTGTGACTGGAATGGGGTTTAAAGAAGACTGGAAAATTAAGCAATAAACCACGACAGGCTGTGTGTTTCTGGAGGCTGTTCCAGGGCTTTCCAGCCCCGGTGAAGTGCAGCGATCTGCCGGGCACACACTTCCTCCAGCGCCTCCAGAAATGGAAACTGAAAAGGGAAGAGCCAGGTGAGGGGAACCAAACAGATGCGTGTTGGAGGGATGATGAGAAATGGGGCAACTCCTCCAAAAAATGGGCCAAACCACAGCTGCGGAGCGTAAACCAGAGCCCTTTGAAACCCACACACGTGGAAACGCCTCGGAAAAAAAATTATCACAGCAATTCTATTATAATATTAAATATTTTTTGCATCTGCTTGCTAGAATCAGGCTTATACTTATAAACACCCCTGCTATACACAATTAGACTGCATTTTACTGGTTAGATTTAACTTTCCTGTACATTTTTTTAAATATTTTTTTTTTTTAAAATACGCAATGTCAGAACACAAACCAGGCTGAGAATTTACACCACGGACATGTTTTATCTCACTTGAACCTGACCTGACATACAGTAAGTCTGAATGAATATTGGATTTATTTTTTTATGAGTAGCTGGATTCCTAAGATTGAAAAAAAAAAAATAGTTCACATAGAACTGAGAAAGGAAAGGTTTGGTTTTAAGGACTGAAATGAAACACAATAAAATTTCTTTGGGGAAACATGAATGTTTTTCTCAATCTAACCCCAAACCTTGTGTTTCTTTTCCGGGTTACAGAATCCTGTCTGGCTCAAGAAAAGACTGTTCAGAAAAACTGAAAAGCTGAAGGCACCAGACGCTGCTATCTAAAGAGTTATTCCAATTATCTGTGTATCGTTTAGGGGTCTGTTATCCCTGGTATCCCCTTCGGCCAACATTATGTGATAAGTAACTGATAAGGAAGATCCTCTTCAGATAGTGGTTTTAAATCTTGACACTGACTCAGGATTTCAGAAATTGCTTTAAAGCTGCATTATCCTTGAAAAAAAAGGATCGAATGTCTATGGGTGAAACCTTCCCAGCTTCATCATATTTGTGTGAACATCAAACTTAGTTCTCACCTGTCCATCTCGGGCTAAAAGGCACACCTGCATTTTTTCACCGAAGTTATTCAAATATTCCCCGTAGGGCACCAGAGAGGGACAGCTAATCTTTTAAAATCATTTGATCTACAAAGCTGGCTTTGGTAGGAAAGCTTGTTAGACATAAGATATATATGACATATATTAATTTTTATTTTAGACAAAGATTCTATAAGCCGGGGAAGTGTGATATCACAAATAACTGAAATGTGCAGTCTTCAATATTTCTAGGGTTTGAGTCATGGAGAGAAAAGAGTGTATTTGTCTAAGCAAATTGTACAGTCCACTGTGTATTAGAAGAAATTCAGCACCTTATGAAGCTTGAGTTAAATACAATGTCAGGAAGTAAACTCCAGTAGCACTTAAAGACTATAAGTATGATCAAGAGCAATTATTGTAAACCTAAAACTGTAGGCATTCTTCAACTGGCTTGTGCTGAATATCTATATTCATTATATTATAGTATAGTCATACCGATTTTACTACATTAAATATTAATTATGCTATTTACGTACTGATCCTATTCCTCAATTATATTCAATCTTTTTCGATTCAATCTCCTCCTCAGCACCCGAAAGCCAGCAGAGAAGTCTGAAAGGCAGAAGCAATTACAGATGTATCACTTAATGCCATGTTTACATTTTAGTGAGACAGAGTCTCTGCAGAAAATGGTTATAATCTGAAGAGAGAATTTTGGCAAGTACCTTTGAACTGCAAAAACCCGGGGCATTGCCTGTAGACAAGAGAGTCCACCCCCAGCCCTGGCTGTTATCACCTAGAGAGATTTTGGAATATTCATGGGCGAAGCATTCCGGCGTGCTGACTACACTCAATTGGCTATCAAAACAAAACAATGTCTTCCCTTTGAAGTATTTAAAAAAGAAAGGGTTTTTTCCATAAAACAGCCCTTTTATTGTATAATGGAACTGTTGTGTTAATTATAATTCTTTTGCCAAGGATCTATTTTACATAACAAAGCAAATTTGCCAACTATTAAGGAGATTTTTCAGTTTTCTCTTACAGATGATAGAAGGAGTAATAATATAATGTTTTAAATGCAAAGTGGGGATGATTAAAATTTCAGCCTAAATATTATAAGAACATTTCTGAATCCTAAAGAAAACAAAACGAGTAATCTGCTGGGGACAACGTAACTGTCTCACAATTCTGTACTTTAGCCCTTAGTATTATAAAGCCTTATAAGTAAGCAAAAATATAACTATTTATTTTGTCTCACTGTAATGTCTTCGGCACTGTTGGCCTTGAGGCAGGTTTGAAAATCACACGCTTAGGAACGTGCCTCTTTTATCTAACTCCTGAAGTGCTTTTTTATCCACTCAAATACAAGTTCACATCTCTCTTGTGAGGTTTTTGTTTAATTTTTTTTCTTTTAAATAAACCTATTAACTCAAAGGAATAAATGCTTGAAACATCGCATGGAAATAACGGATGCCAAAACCTGTCGTAAATGAAGAGATTTTGTATGTGCATCTCCTTGAGCAGAGTTTTCAAAATTTACCCATGAGGTGAGGCTATTGTTTGCTAAAATTCCGAAGCTTTTATCTGAGTAGCTAGCATAAAAGATCTGTAATAAGTAGGTGCAATAAACGTTAGAGTCATATTATAGGACTGTATTAACAATCAATGCTCTACGGTTTTCATTTTGCTCTGGAGTTTTCTAGTGTGGTGCAAAAGACCTTTTACCATTCATTATCCTCGTTACTGCCTCATCAATTGTAATATGCAGGAAATACAGCCCCAGCAATTTAAGTCGTGTGGTTTTCATTATATGGTTCCTTTAAGGAAACTCTTCGGAACGTTCCTGTGAAGGGTCTGTTCCCACAAACCAAGCTGGTGCTACATGACTTGTGCTTTAGAGGAAACACCACGTCTCTGAGCCACACAGGATACGGGAAGATGAAATCCTTAGGAACATTCCAATCCTGAGCACTGTCTGATGGGCGGATAAACCCTGTAAAAAGTAAAAATGTCTACCAAAGCCTTGAGGGATGAACAGGTTTTATCCTTCTGCCTTTCCCCCCCTTATTCCTGGTTGGCAGCTTCCCCCACCTCCTCATCCTCACTCCTGGGTGGAGGTAAGGTGCAAATCCAAAGGGCTCCTCTCTGCCCACAGGCGGGGGTTATTTTAATAATTCTAATTCAGCGCTGTGGGTGCATTACTGAACACATGCTTTACGGTTGGGTGAAGAGTTCATAGAAAACCCCAAACCACCACGGTCTCCCTGAGCTCACTGTGGTGTTGGATCTTCAGTTCTGCCTCCTCTGAACAAACTGTCAGCACCGAAGGAGGCTGTGGAATCAAGCATCGGGAAAATCAGTGCAAGCGTGGCATTTTCATGCCTGTCTGCTTCAAAGGCTGCTCTGATTTTGCTAATTGCCTCAAAGAGGGCTTGGATTGGCTGTTTGCTGCAAACAGCGTTCTCCTGCAGCTTCTCCCCTGAGCCTGCAGCTGGAGGATGGTGATGCTCAGGGTTCCTTCAGCTCTTCCTCTGAAATTCGTTCCCTCGGTCCCTTGCGCGAGATGGTTTATGTCTGTGCAGCCTGGGCTCCACACCCTGCACCAGGTGGAGACTTAGACATCCTGGCCTTCCAGATAACCACCTCTCCCGGCAGGAAAACCCAAAATATTTTCTCTAGTTAATGTATCCTAAAAGTCTGAATCATCGCTGTAATTATCAAATAGAAAAGAGATGAATAATTCAGATTACCCCCTATCATGAACACTGTGTTTTTCTGAAACTGGAGGGAGAAGCTTGCTTCTAGGATGGCTCCAAGAGCTGCTTAAAGCCACATCATCAAAAAAAAAAACCCTTTTTTTTTTCAGTTTTACTTCTAAAACAAGGACTAATGAAATTGAGTCTAGTGGTATTAATAAACCCCTGATGAATCTGCTTATTGAAGAGCAGTGATTCCTGCGAGACCCACTTTGGAGGGTCTGGTTGCTCGTGTCTACGGGATGGGAGATCATGAAATCAAAGTGTTAACAGTTGTGAATACACAGTTACATGTCACATTTTTTTCCCCTTTGTTCTTTCTGTTAGGGGATTTCAAATTAAATCACACTTTCAGTCACCACTGAAGAGTTTTTTACAACTTGTTAACGATATTGTAATTACTGCTTCATATACCACATGCAGGCAATTTCCCAATCAAATCTGCAGCCATGTGATTACACCAGGTCAGGCACCAGCAACAGGACATTCTGGCTGTTATTCTGCATCTAACAGCTCCCGAGACATGCCCAAACCATGAGGCATTTCCCTGAAATAAGTCACTATTTGTATAAATGCTACTCAGGTATATCCACAGAAGCACCTATAGAGTAACCCAGGTTCAGGGCCGTGAGGATGATGAAGATCTGCCACAGCCAACCCCGGGGAGAGGTGGGGGGATGCTCAGGACCTGCCTGGGCTGCACCTTCCTCTTCTGAAGGCCCAATTCAGAGAACCAAAACCTCCTAAATTAAATCTCAATAAGAAAGTATTTCAAATGCTACCGTGGGGAACAGCAGCATCTCTGCTTCCCCGACAGAGAAGGCACCCCTGCATCTTGCCCGATGTCTCAGGCTCAGTAACCTCTGCATTTGCTCTCCGTCCTAGACTCTTTTGATATAAAACAACTGAAAAAGTTTTCTTTACATCTTTATAAAAGCTGCACAAAGATGAACTTTTTTTTTTTTTTTTCCACATGGAGATTTTCCAGGCAGGAAACATCGAATCTGCATCCTTTAAAGCTTTCTTTCAAATCCCTTACAATTTGATGTTACAGTACCACTCTGAGACTTTCCTTTTCTGTTGCTTTCCAAAAGTTTTCCTAAATTAGCACTAGGAGTTCTTTTTAAAAATATGCATTTGATTCTGCTCTTTCCGACTGGTGGATTTTGCTGCTTGTGAATATAAATCTTGTCATCATCCTCTCTTACCCTCTCTTAAGCTACAAAATCAAAACTAAGCTGTAAAGGATTCCAAAAAGAAGACAGTGTATGAGAAGGAACGGCTTTAATAAATCCATCCCCACGCTTGCTCATTCTCTGTAGCTCTCCCATAACCGTGAATCCAACACAGCTCAGTACAAAATATTTTTCTTCTGCAAGTTCCCTGTTCATAAAAACAAGAGAAAACGCAGCATCTACTAAACTGAAAGGGAAGAATTGTGTTTTCATACACTGAGGGTGGGATTTAAAGAGCTAATACGCAATTCTTATTTTTCATCTAATTAAATCGCCTGTGCAATGCATATAAAGTTTGCCCTAGCTTGGTAGAAGATGTATCAAAGTGAACCAGAACCCAGACACGGTAAAATCCCTGCCAATGGACCGTCCTCTTTGTGAGCTCTTCAGTCCCATGGGCAATTTTTTTAATCCTAATGGGCTTCACTATGGATGGGAATTACCTTTGGGCATCGGGGAGAGAAGAGACAGTGTCAATAGAAGGACCTGACCAGGAAGAGTGTAGTGAAACACATGGATTTACTTCAAGATTGATTCTCTTGCAAATACGTTTTTCCATAAGTATCTAGAGACGCTGCCCCTTGAACGAATGGGGAAAAAGTTCCCATTTTCATTTAATATTTTGTGTTTGTGCATATTGGCCGAGTTGATAAACGATGAAAGGGACTGGATTGATGTATTTTTTCCAGTACAACCTAAGGCTGCTTCTGAGGCAAAGGGAACTCCTGTTCTTAGACCAAATATTGAGTTCCTCTGAGCGAGTCTCCAGTTGTTGAAGTACTTCAAGTTGGTGCATTTCACTCTCTCCTCTGGTCTTCCTAATGACATCTTTCTACCCCTTCCTGTTTATGGATCTTTATTAATGGACTGGTCACTGGAGGTGGAACATTTCTGCCCATGTATAATTTAGTGAGCTTTATGAAATAGTGCAGCACGCGAAGAGGCCGTGCATCAGCTTTTGCTGAGGCAGAGCTGGCTACGAAGGATATAAATCACTCTGTTCTGAATAATAATGCCATCTCTCAAGGAGGCCGTTAATTTAAAAGCAGGTATACAAGCTTACTTCATGATTTCTCTGGAGCAGACTATGACTAGAAGCAAGGCAGCAGCCCGCAACATAGATCTAAGTATTATGCATCACGTAAGGAAATAAAAGACAGAACAAATTCTCCGTGCTATCAGCTTCTCCAGCATTAAATATGGAAATGCAGCACGAAGTGTACGGCTCGCTTTATTGCAAATATTCTATCAAAGTCCTCCAAAGTTTACTACTCTCTCTGCTTGTAACTCCAACTTCATTTTCCCCTGTGCTTGGCCTAGTTTCACTCCTACAACTGATGCTTCTTCAAAGAAAAAAATAAAAAAAAGTGTGGGAAGAGACTGACACAGAAAAATGAATAGCAAAGCATTTAAAACAAAACCAAAAAAAGGACATGCTCTGTATTAATGCCACTTTGTATTTCATTATTATACTTAGCTATTTCTTACTGCTAAAAAGGCTTATGGGGAATGTTCTTTATATTCTACTTCTCAATTAATTTTAGCTTTTTGATCACCAGTTCTTTATGCTTCATCCTGGGCCACCTTCAGTGACAAGGGACACATTGCAAATGAGGATTCACCCTGAGACAGGGACCGGGAATATCTCCCCGCTGTCTTGCCTGTGCACTTAAAATGCTTTTTGTTTTATTAAAAAATGTCCATCAACTGCCTGCTTAAAGTATGGAAAGTCTTTTACATTAGCAGTCACCAAATATTTATAATGAAATTTAACCTGGAGCAGAACTGCTTTGTTTCTCCATTAAATCTCAACTCCCCTTTTGAGAACCCTTTTGAGGTGCTCCCCCCAGGACTCCCCACCTCTCGCTCAGGATTTCTCTCTCCTCAGACACGAGCAACAAAACTAGACCCCAAGACCAGTAAAGTTGTGATTTCAGTCTGGAGTAGACATTTTCCCCCCTTCCTTCTATTCTGTGGGATGAAAAGACTGGCTGCCTGGGTGGGACATCCCTTTTGGGGACATCCACGCTGAAAGACTGTCCCAAACCCACAGAATGAGTGGACCAGCCATGGAGACACATCATGCAGATACAAATCTTTCCTTTAGTGGTTAAAAAGCAAAATAAAATATTGCCAAATACTATTCCCCTTTATTGGACAGAGATTTTCCTCTTCTTTTTTGATACTTTAAACTCACATTTAACCACCCTGTTTCTCAGAGTGACATTTGGTAAACTGTGGACTTGATTTAGCCTCCACTGCTGAGAACTGACATTTTCCCACTGACTTCTCCAACACCTTCTCCCGCCTACAAAAATAAACATCTTTTTTTCCCAGTGATGAGCCATAAAGAAGCCAAATAACCTTACATTTTCTGTCCCGCTGATCTTGTTTTCACTTATTGGGCCAGTCAGTCCTTACCCAGCCAGAAAATACTCTAAATGACCTGTAGGCGGGTCGATTTTTGGGTAACCAACACTAAAAAAGCAGGCTTTAAAAACACCCAGTGGGAGCAGGATCCCCAGGACTGGCTCTGACCGGCACAGGAGTGAGGGACCCTCTTTCCCCAAAAGCAAGTGAATCGCCCATTTTTCTGTTGTGTGTGTTCCCACCACTGAAAATACCAACACGCACCAATCTGCTTCTGTAGGAGCGTATGGAAACAAAGGACAGAGCCAGGGGCTGTACGTGGAAGAATAAAACGCTAGAGACTAATTACAGCAGTGCTGCTCAGGGATGACAGCTCGGTTATTTAAATTTCATAGAGAGGAAAATCCAGCACAGGTTTGTCAACAGGTTTCTGAAGAGCCCAAATGACATTTCACACTTTTAGAGACGCTCCTATCTAATTATTCCAATAAGACTAATGCCTAATGGGCTTTCAGAATCCTAGATGCTAATTTCAATGCTTTTAGGCTTTTTAAGTACGTGGTATTGACATTTACAACTGGTTGGATTTACAGCACAGAGTTTTCGCCTGTTAGATAAAGTTCAACACGTGCTGAATTACCTTCAAAACCTGTAAGGGCCGTGGTGAAGAGCCCCAAATCTTATCAACTAGAAAGAATCGTGCAGGCACAGATCTCTACTGCCAACCCAGAGCTGCTGTGCAGCTACAGAGTGCTGCCAGCTGGAAGAAAAGGCAGATTTATGAAATATCCCTCTGCATTCAGCCTCCAAATCCAAAATATTCCTACTGAATTACGCCACAGTTTGACCCATAATAATATATATATTTTATATATAAAATTATATGTATAAAATCAATATATGCAACACAGAACTTACACCTGCACATCCCCATGACTGTGTGTGTGCCCCCTGAATATGCTTTACTTATAGCCAGTGGAAACAAAATAGAGCTCTAAAGTCTCTTCTCTTCCTGCCACTTATCTGCTACGTGCTCCTGGACGTTTCACTTGAAAATAAACGTGGGTGAAACCATCCTCTGGTTTTATTTCTCCCCACTAATGCCTGAGCGGCTGAATCTTCACATTGCTGAACAGCAGAAGGGCAATTTCAGACCGTGAAATAAGTCTGATTTTATCCTCTCGAGTCTGCCAGGGCCCCCCGCTTGTAAAATGGAAAGTAAGACTTTTCTCTATTTAGCAGTAGTAATGCAAAATTAATATATGTTTAAAAAGAATAGAGTTATAAAAGGACAATCATTATTTACTTATTGTCGATGCATTGATTTTGGTCTTTAGCTAATACAAATGAATATATGAATAAATTTCCAATATTTTTGATCACTGCAGAGCAAGAGACTAAATTCAGAATGAATCCCAAGCAGACTGAGGAAGGTGACAGTGCCCAGCAAAGAGCACCGGGAGCTCAGGGACCTACAGCCACCAGCAAAACACCCTCATTTTGGTGAGGAAATGTCTAAAAATGCAGTATTATGGCTGTTGCGTGGCATTGTTGTAGCAGCGTTGCCAGGGAAGAAACTACTGCCATCTCCTTTATTTTTACCCCATTTCCAGCCCACAACTCGGGGTCTGCAAGGAAAAGAGGGAAGAACTGGGGGTGGAGGGTAAGAGGGGACGGGAGCTGCAGGGCAGGGAGAGAGCTCCGTCCTCTCACTGCAGGGCTGATGTGCCTGCCAGCACATCGGTGGACATTTCCCAAGCTCTTAAAATATTTGAGCAGCAAAATATTTAGGAACTGCATGTTGATTGCCGCAAATTTCATCACGTCGCTGTGATTTATAATTCACTCCATCTACTTTTTCTATTTGTTCTCGGAATAATTCCCTCCATCTACTATTTGTTCTCGGAATCCATCATGTTGCAGTAACACAAAACTTCACCTTCGAGTTTTCAAAACATTCTGTGGACGCCAGTGAATTTTTTTTCGGTTCCCTGGCGTTATCCCTTGGGGGCAGGTGGATACGACCCCCACAGCTCCAGGAACCAAGATCCCATGAGCTGGACAAAGCTGCACAGGCAAATCCAGGGGAGAAGCCGGGCTGGCTCCCTCCCGGTCTGCAGGCACCACCCTAATTCCACCTATTTTCCACCTAATTCCCCTTATTTTTAAATTTAATTAATTTTAATAATTTTTAATAATTTCAAGAAGTGAGGCACTATATGTACATTTACTGGTTTTATGGAGTTATTTTTATTATATTCACACAGTTATAATTGCCTGTGCCCATACTTGGACCTTCATTTCCAGCGTTTATAATTACAGTTACTTAACCCGCAGCGCAGCCAGATAAGCGGTTCAAAAGTCATTTGGAATTTCATTTTACTGCAGCAAAGGAACGTGTACCAGCCTTCGCTGTTGACCCAGCAAGGTCACGTCACCCAGTGGAACACACAGAACTGGTTCTGTCCTGACGTTTCCCTGATGCTCTTCTCTCCAGCTTTAAGAAGCTCGTGGAGGGTACGTCTCTCCTTTTTTCCTGAGAAATTATTCTGATGTCTAAAAGACTTGCCCTAAAAAGTATTTTTTAATTAGGAGATGTTTACGCTCAAAGCACTGCTCCTTTTCCCCTGTAA
Source organism: Gallinago undulata (assembly GCA_026546715.1). Classification (NCBI taxonomy): domain Eukaryota; kingdom Metazoa; phylum Chordata; class Aves; order Charadriiformes; family Scolopacidae; genus Gallinago; species Gallinago undulata. The sequence goes on from JAOTQQ010000004.1 coordinate 33,763,687, forward strand.
ATTACTGCAGAAAACAAATACTCCCAGAAGAGCAAGTGGCTGCAATGATGTTGTCTTGCCCAAACACGGTTCATCTTTGGCTTTGTCCAGGAGCTCACACAGCACTTGCTGGTCCCAGAGCTCAGATTCATAGAATCATAGAAAAGTTTGGGTTCAAAGGGACCTTAAAGATCATCCAGTTCCAACTCCCCTGCCCTGGGCAGGGACACCTCCCACCACACCAGGTTGCTCAAAGGCTCATCCAACCTGGTCTTGAACCCCTCCAGGGATGGGGCAGCCACGACTTCCCTGGGCAACCTGTTCCAGTGCCTCACCACCCTCACAGCAAAGAATTTCTTTCTGGT
>JAOTQQ010000004.1:33798784-33811430 GCA_026546715.1 Gallinago undulata
GTTCAAGGGCAGGTTGGAGGGGGCTTGGAGCAACCTGGGCTGGTGGGAGGTGTCCCTGCCCAGGGCAGGGGGTTGGATCCAGGTGATCCTCAAGTTCCCTTCCAACCCAAACCGTTCTGTGATTCTATGATCCCACCACTCCCAGTCCCCACACCAGCAGGGCTGACACTGGGCTCCGGGACACGGTGGCTACAAACTCCCAGAGTATTTGGAACAGCAATATTTATAATATTTTTGACGGAAAAGTGTTTTTTCTTGTTGAGAGCAACAAATAAAAACATAAATCCTGCCCTTCATAGCACTTGTTGATCTGGTCCCCCAATCCCATTTCACACCAGTTCCATTATTGCTGCTACTGGTTTCTGCCCTGGGGCCGCCCCTCGGGACCCAGCTCTGCTGCAGCAGCTGCTGAACCAGAGAGACGAAGACCCCACCAAACCACCTCAAAAATCAGCTGAAGCCTTCACACTCCAAGTATTTCTTCCCTAATTTTCTCTACATTTTCTGAAGTAGCCTTGTCTTAATTGCGCTTGTATTTGTTGTCCGGAAATTTAATTTCTTATAGTTCTTTAGTCATGTGTCAACATGTCTGAAATTCCCGCAGTATTTATTCCCCTTCTCCGGATAACCTTGTCAATCTCAATCAGGGCTTAGGGGAGGCAAACAAAATTGAAGGCATCGCTGCAGATGAGCTGTCCCATTGTTCAATATTCTGCCCTAATATATTCCCCGTTTTAACGCACCGAAGCATTTTAACTGCTGCTGCACCCTGCGCAGACAGGCACTCGAGCTCTCGACCGCATTTACTTATTTAGGTTTCAACCTATAAAACATAAAATAATACATTTCCAAGACTCCAGGTGCCCTTGACAAATAATTAAAAATGCAATTCAACAAACTCTGAAATAGCAGCAGCACATCAAAACTTTTCCCTGCACAAAACCGTACAAATGTCAGGCTTCTTTACCTGAACTGTCACCAAACTTTATTTCCTCCTGTCACCCATTTCCACTAAAATAACAGCATTTCCCTGCCTTTCTTGCAAATTAAAAGTCCTTTCAAGGCAGAGGGAGTAAGGGATTCTCCGTTTCCAGGAGTTTTCTGGTGGGAATTCCGCTGGTTTTCGATTTGAACTGCTTTTGGAAGCAGGTCCCATTCAGCTGCCTCGGCCACGCCAGCCCAGCCGACTGGCAGCTCCCCACACCAGCTCCCTGAAATTCTCCTAAAAAGGGAAGAAACGGGCCTTTCCTGGCCCTCAAAACTTACGGGATGGAGCGTTCCTTCCCAAATTCCTTCTGCCGTAGATGTCCACATTATGCCTCCTACCAAACCTGCCCTTCTCACTGCAACCCGAGTTGAAACTCCATGATGACTTCAAAGGGACTCTATTCCGAGCAGGAACGTGGGACCATAAAAACCCAAGTGGTCCTTCATCAACAACACTGAGTGAGCAGTGAACAGACATCATGGGAAGAATGCATAATAGGGGAAAAAAAGCATAAAGCAGATAGAATGGAAGAAAAAGGGAAGAAAAAGGGAAGGGAAGAAAAAGGGAAGGGAAGGGAAGAAAAAGGGAAGGGAAGGGAAGGGGAATGGATCCAAATAGAAAGGAGAAAATATCAACAGAGAAGCCATTTCCAAACATATGGTAGTATTTTTATAGCACTTAACTACTATCTACATTTTAACTGTTCTTTCTTTAAGGACATTTAGAATTCAGAGTTATTATTCAAATTATGTGCTCCAGAAGTGCCACATGAGTCTACCAAGGATCCTCATCTTCATCTCATCTACAGGAGACCAGCTTCGCTTTGGTCCTTGGTACATCCAATTAAATGAACATCTGCGTGCCGTGAGGAGGCACTTCTTCCTCGTTCCACACCAGCCCTGCCTTGGGTGATGGAGCTGGCAGTTCCCGCAGCACTGCCCAGCTTGCCAGGTCCACCCTCATCACCTGCTTTTGGAATTCTCACTAAGCACACGACAAATCTTGCTTTTAAGTACCCAGCTCAGAGCTCCTTGAGAGAAATATGCCAGCTACTGAGTGCATCCCTTAGAAAGAAGGAATTAATCAGACTTCAGACATTCAAGTTGCTCCAGGAATTCAAAATCCCAGTTGTGGAGGCTTCACAGAGAATAAGGTAGCACATACTGGTGAATATTTAAGATTTTTTAAAGATTATTTAGGTTTTTTCCAAAGTGCTTAGAATTTGCACTATATTTGCAAACTCATGAGGAATTTGCAAATGTTTTACAGCTGCAAACAAATTTTATAGAGATTAATCAAGGGAATTAGTGAAATATCTCAGAGAGGCTCCTGCATTAACAAGATCCATCCACGAGGTGACGGAGTGTCTAGAGAGGTAAAATGCTAAAAAAGTTTCTATTACTTTAAAGACTTGATTCCTAAGGGAACGGTTCTCTATAAATCATATTTCCATAATGTAGATGGGAAAGTGTGGCCAGAGCACTTTCATCTAATTTTCATAAAGTGTCTCGAATGAGCAAGAAGTACCCATTCCTGAATGTAGATATTTCAGAAAAATTAAGAGAAAAATGATGTCTTAGTTCAAGCTTCCCCGAGGCAGCTTCAAGTGGAGAAATACGGATTTATTTAGCAAATTATGAAGGTTGAATTTTATATATACTGAGATACCAGTAATTATTAAGGATTTGCTCAGAGGCCAGGCTCTTACTCCCTTTTTAAATTCCAGGATTTGAATGGAGAAAAAAGGGGCGTGTTTCACCAACAATTAACCTCTTTCCATACGGATGAAAAACAAATGAATCACTGTCCACGCAAATTCCTACCTCCTGTCATAAAGCCTTTTGTTAACATAAATGGGGAAAATCAACAGCACTGAAGTTAGTAATGGATTTTCTACCAACTTCCACTAACGGCTCTTTGTTCTCTCTTGTCCACTGCCAATGCCCTCATGAGCTAAACATCTTGTAAAGAACTTTCAGAGAGTCACAGAGGTTGAGGTTGTCAAGAGACCTCCAGAGTCTCCAGAGCTCCTCTGGTCCAGTCCCCTGGAGCAGGTGGCCCAGGAACTGTGTCCAGAAGGGTTCTGGATATCTCCAAGGATGGAGACTCCCCCACCTCCCTGGTGCTACTCGTTCACCCTCCCACTGAAAAGTGCTTCAGTGTCCAGAGGGACCCTCCTGTGCTGTGTTTTGTTAGAATGGACTTCCTAAATTTTATTAACTGATATTTAGAAATAAAACTTAAACTTCTTTCCTCACTGAATTACTAGAAAGCTACTAGAGAAAACAGAAAATTAGATGACTATTAATAATACAGAAGGGGAAGAAATCCTTTTTTTTTTTACTGTTTTGACCCAACTTAAGCTTAAAGATGAAAACACATCTTCTTTTGAAAACATCAAAACATTTTTTCAAGAAAGAGAGATGATGGATAAAGTTTTCGGATTCCAAAGGAAAGGAAGTCAGTATAATTACGTCTGTGGGCAGCAAGCTGGTGCTTAGGAAAATAGAAATTCATGAGATACAATTTACTACAATTTGCCAAATAAAACCAGGATGAAGAACCTTCCAAAGGCTTTTAAGAACTAAGAGGTTCACGAGGCTGTGAAATTCATGAGGAATTTGCATTAGTATCAATTCACAGGTTTGTTTACTACTGGCTTTTTTTCCTCTGGCACGAAAAAGAACGTTTTTGAAAACAGCGTCCTGAAGTTAGAAAATTGCTTAAGAAATGCTGCTTAGAGGCAAAAAAAAAAGTCCCTCTAAAGATTAATTTTAAAGCTATTTAATATTTCAAAACTATGTGAAATCATCTCAGTCTCATTACATTTCATTAAGGTACTTAATTACCCGTAGTTTGGTTTAGAGACTGTTCAGCTGCGTGGGGCCAAGCGAACGCTGAAGGCCGTGCCTGAACTGGGGAATAACACTTGAAAAAAGGATTTGTCTCTTCTTTCCCGCACTGAGAAGGAAGCTTGTGGGCAACCAGGAAAATGGAGTTTATTTGTTGTGAACCGACTGCCAACAAATTCAGTCCCTTGCTCCTCCCAGGTACTCTGACATGCACAAAGGGTTAATTTCACCAACTCCCAAAGGCACAGCCCGAGAAAGGGGTGGGCATCGCCTGAGGAACCCACCAGCATCTCCCAGTCCTGGTCTGTTTGGGTTTTTTTGGCAAAAAAATCGCTTTTGAATTATTTTAGCCAGTGGTTTCCAATCTGTTAGTATTGTCCTGCTGATAATACCAATAATCCTCTGGACTACTGATAGTCCGAGGTCCAGATGTGCTCTGTAAGAGCCAATTCCCCTGCTTGCAAAATAGGAAAAGTAAAAATTTTTATTCTCTGAAGCAAAGAAGTAGCTACTATCAGCTTTATCTATGGGCTAATTAATTTACTAATTTCATTCGCCGTGCTGTTAGCAACCTGGTCTAGTGGGAGGTGTCCCTACCCATGGCAGGGGGTTGGAACTGGGTGGTCTTGAAGGTCCCTGCCAACTCTAACCCTTCTCTTATTCTGTGCTTTTCCCCCATGTGAACTACCAGAGAGTTAATATCCACAATTTCCAAGGAAGCTTGAACTGAAGGTGATGTATACGAGTGTTCCCACATTAGCCAAAAACCATGCTTGCAGAATGGGGTTTTTTTTTCATAATAAACACGTCCCTTTGCAAGCAAGACAAGAAATTGCATCATGTTCCCACGGTGCTCCCAGACCAAACTCATAAACATAGATTTGCTCACTCTTTTCCCAATTTCTTAAAACCCTATCAGTTTTTTTGAGGCTGACAGGACCGGCTTTACAACACAGCAGCTGTTCTGCTCTGCCTAGTGCAATATTGATTTTTACAACAAGCTCTGTAAATATCAATATTTTTGTACTTCAAGCAGACGAGAAGCAGCAGAGTGAAATGTACCCTGCCAACCAAACACGCCGGGTCAGGCTGCAGAGAGCCAAGACAAGTTTAATGAGAAAGTAAAACAGACAGGAAGAAAAAGAGCTTGGAAATAGAAAATAAGCTGCGGAGGGAGAGATGAGAGCTCGAGTGAAATAGAGGAAAAGGTGGGCAGAGAAACCACAACCACTCTTTGGGAGCACGTCAAGCCTGAAAGAGAAGTAAGTGGGAGAAGAGAGAAGACAGCCCGAGGGACAGCAGGGAGAGCCACCGGGACTGGAGAAGCAGGCTCTGAGGTTTTCTCATTTTCTGATTATTTTAGCTAAATCCCGCTTGCCTATGACAAAGTGAATGCATTGGTCTCGTTAAGCGACATTTTGTGATTTTGTTGGATTTTTCAATCCTACACAATTGAAGAAACTGAATTTGTGTGTTATTTATTTCGTGGTTGCCTTTTATTCCAAGGGACACGGAGTCATCATCTTCCTAATCCCAGCCCAGCTGTGGGCTTCCGTGGGAGTTAAGTGGCCAATGGCTCACTCCAGAAGTGACCATGGAACAGGGTGGTTGTGGGCAGGAGCTGGAGCCCGTGGTGGGCTCACCCTGTCCCGCGGTGGAAAGGGTTGGCCAAGCGCTTTGCAGGGAGGTTGGAGAGGTCCCGGGACCTCCTGGGAAGGTGCTGCCCCATGCCCACCCCACAGCACCCTCGAGATGTGCCCCTACAGCCCAGAGGTTTGCCATCCCTTGCATGTGTGGCTTCTCTCTGGGCTCAGAGACCATGGAACAGAAGAGGGGACAGAATTGGCTGGTGAGAAGCCAAGTGGACAAGGCAAATTGCAAGATCTGTGAATATTTTTAGTATTTTTTCCTCACATTACTGCCTATCTGTAGTTTCAGTAATTCCTTTACATCATGGATATAACTGAACTCTATAGTCAAAACTGCATTTTTATTATTATTTTCTGAAGCCAAACATGAGCAAAATTAGCAAATATTGTACAGCTGAGTGGGGGGAGGTACGAAGCACAACACGCTCCCTGCGTGCTTTTAATTTGGTTTATGTTTTTAGGTAGGTTGCTCATTAAGATGCTCATGAACTAGTAATTCAGGCGGAAAGAGCTGTGGAATGCCAAATTCTGCAGGTTTACTGTAATTTTTATTAAGCCACAGAATTAAACAGATCTCTGAAGGACTCCTCTTTCTAGAGAGAAACCAAGTCCAAACCCATAACAAAACCCACCCGCTGCCAGCCCCACCGACTTTCTGAGACTCAGCTTTCACAGCTGGGAGGAACTAAACTGCCAGAAATGGAATTAACTTGGCTTTGGGGTTTTTGGTATTCTTTTTCCCCAGCTTAAAATTGGCCTCCTGTTACCTGTACAATGACACGGGGTATATTTAAATAAAGAACTAATATTCTTTCAGTTAAGCACGAAAGTATTCTCATGTATTCTTGGCAAAATAGTCCATGTCAAACTGCTCCAGGACCACTCTTTCCAGCATTCCCTCACCCAAATGCTAAACCTATGTCTCTCCATTTTCTTTCATAATAATATTTTATGTGCCAAAAATGACGTGACTTAAGAGCTCTCAAATAAAAATACAACACTCCTCCAATATGAACTGAGAAAAACTCTTTTTTTATTAACAAGAAAATATATTTTGACCAGTATGCCATTAATTACGCCATTTATTAATTTAAAACTTTTTTCACCCTCCTCACACATATTTGAAATAAAATATTCAGACACATTCTGTCTATAAAAGGGTAAATTCAGCTGTGAAACAGAACAGATTTCCATTTTCCTAATGCTTTTTGGCACTTGCTGCTGTCCAGTTACATTAGTCTATAAAAGTGTTTCCAGCTATATCAGCCCCTAAGTATTTGCCAAATCAAATGTGAATTTATAATTCTGAGTAAATAAGTCCTACATATAAAGTCCCCCAAGAACTAAGAATACGTAATAGAAACAGTTTATACATTTTAAATGCCTATAATCATAACACTGTGCCCAAAACCATGATATATGTTCCATCAGGAAAAAATTAGCTTTTTAGGTAAATTCTTGACGAGACATAACCTTAATAGCTTGCATTTTTTCTGCGCTACGTGTGATTTTGACAGAGAAAAATGGAGGACATTTCAGACACATTATGCGTTTTGACATTAAGTAACTAGCAATTAGCTAAAGTACATAATTGCATCTTAATGCAGCAAAAGGAGAAAATAACAAAAAAAAAAAAAAAAAAAAGACTGGGGAAAAGTGTTGTGAAGCTGGGCGTTTGATGATAGGTAAAAAAGAAAAAAACCAAACCAAAACAAAATCTGGGTGGGGTAGCAGCTGCTCTGAAGACCTTACAAACTCAGGTGAAATATATCGAGGCAGCGAGGGGAGTCAAGTTCTGCATTTGCTGGCAAGCACGGGAAAAAAGGCAAGTTTGACCTGTTTTAGGAAAGGATTCTAAAGGGTTTAGCAAAGCGTGTGGGTTCCCACATCTTGTATTCCCAGCAAAGGACACAGCACCCATTGCTGACCAACAAGGAGAAACACCTCAATTGGCTGATACACTCATCCCTAGGGATGATGATAAGAATAACTATGGAAATATTTATTTAAGATTAGTCTCTTAATTACAGAACTGCATGAGCTGCAGGGGGCAGAAGGCTGCTTTTCATCTTAATCAAGAGACTGGAGGCTTTTCTCTGACGTCTGGATTTGCTCACCTTGAAACCTTCTGCAACCCCCCAACTCCTTCACTCCTGGGCTGCTCCTGCTCATCCTCCAGCATGAGCAGAGACAGCAAGGTCATCCCACCCACCCTTCAGCAGTGAACACCACGTCAGTTCTGGTCAGAGAGCCTTTGGAGATCCCAAACTCTCTTGAAAGGGATGTAGGATGGAAGGGATCTCGCAGACCAGCTTCACAATTCACAGCCTTCCCCCTATGAGTTAATTAATTTACTAATTTTATTTACTGGGCTTTGAGTAACCTGGTCTGGTGGGAGGTGTCCCTGCCCAGGGCAATGGGGTTTGGAATGAAAAGATGATCTTTAAGGTCCCTTCCAACCCAACCCATTCTGTGATTCTGTGATGTTATGAGTTTAGTAAGGGCTACTGGGGTTTAGTGAGTGGTTGGTTGGGGTTTACTGGGCAGCGTGACAGAAATGAAACTTCACCTTATGGCTTCTCCTGTCCTCTCACCACCAGCAGAACAGGGGTGCAACAATTTGCCCACAGCTGAGGTGACACAAGAAATTGGTATTTGAAGTACAAACACAGACCGGCCATTCCTTCCATGTGGTTCATCTAAATACATACCTCTCCATTCTTATGGTCTCTCCTCAAATCTCACAAATTAGCGCAAAAGCCCTAATTATGGTGGGGGACATACGTGTGTACGTGTGTGGAAGGCAGTGGGGCAGTCCTGTTCAGGCACGTGAATCTCAAAATTAATAGCTAAGCAGTTTTTCAATGAACGCTCAAGACTTTAAGCACCTGTACACTATAATAAATGATAGTGATCAATTTTATTTTAAATAAAATGCTGAACAATTGAAGTGACTTCTCATCACTAGAGCACTCAATAGTTCTTCACTCAATCTTAGGATCAAATCTTCCTTTTGACCTGAATATTATGACATAAAATAACACCTCTCAGCGTGCCACAAAGCCACAAAAAGCGTTTTAAGCTCCAAAATATACGCTCCAGGAAAAAGTGTACATTCACAGGTACATTTTATTAGCAACGCAAGCAAGATATTTTTATAGCGAGTTTCTAACGAACAGATTTTCAGATAATTTTCCCTAGATCGCTAGGAATTGCACATAATGATGCCAAACCTGATCTTCTGTGAAGTTTCCGGAGTGGTGCTGCACTCCATCACGGCGATTGCTACACTCAGCACAGCATTGATTGTCACACCAGATGCCTCAGCGCTATTGGGAAACACCGGAATGTCGCCAAAGTTGCTAAATCTGACAATTACAGACCCGTCCCCCATCACTTTTCACATAAAATCTGACCACATCGACCTCGTAGCTTTAAAAGGACTTTGATGTCTTGGAAGGTGAATCCGGATTTCGGTGCGCATTAGCATATTAGCATAATTAAATTGGTTCTGGCTTTAGGGTGGCCAATCAGCCTGTGCAAATGTGGTTGCTCACGGAGCTGCTGAAATAATTTGCCACTTGGGAGTTACAGTCAAACAATTCAACCCCGCTTTGCTACAGAAGGAATTAAGTCAGAAACATGAAATCTATCAATCTTGCAGCAAACACTCGAGCGTTTGAGAAGACACTTCTCCACTTGCAGGAGCTGCAGCGGCGACCACCGCGCACCACATGGTCCTCTGAGTTGCCCATTTTTATGAGAAGTACTGTTGGATTTGGGGACTTCATCACATGAAGAGGAATTGTGGAAGTGAAGCTGAGCCCAGGAGCGCAGGCAGCAGCCTGTACTCGTGATCCCACACGACATCACCAGGAAGGTGATATCACACTTTCGTAGACAATTCTCTAATTAGATAGTTGGGAATAGTTGAATTGCAGTTCCATTTTAAATATGGAGAGAGGTTTTTCTTAGCTAACTGTAACAACGTAGATCCTTTTTCAAATTTTCCTTTTGAATATCTGGCTTCTAGATAGCCAGATATTCAAAACCAGCAAGGTACTGGTGGGCTGCCATGGACTAAAGCCAAACAGCTTTGCTCTGCACTGGGAAATATTAAATATTTGCATCAATGTACAGAAATAACCAGCCAACACTCATGGAAAGGAACAGAATCAGAGACCCAAGGGTCTCGAGGAGGAGTTGGGTGGTGGAGTATGTGCTGGAGGTGACTGTCCTGGAATGTCTCCTCCCGCCTGCTCCAAGAGCTCCAACCTTGGCCTTGTGGGAGCTCCTGGCACCATAGGCACCTCCAGGCATGTCCCCTTTGGTCCTGTCTCCTCCCAAGAGATTGTTGTCAACAGTAGCAAGAAATGAATTTGAGCAATAATAACGTTTAAAAAAGGAAGATGATTCTTTTTGATAGCCTGAAGGTAGTACAGCAACCCCAAACCAACAAAGAGTTGGACTGTGTTTTTACCAAGCAGCGGCTGGAGGAGCAGAGCACCAAGGTGGAGAAACATTATTTCCTGAAGGGTTTAGTCTAAAAACCATCACTGATTGAGTTATTACTCTATAACAGAGCAAATGTGCCACAGCACAGGATGCACTGCTTTCTCCTGTAATCATGCCTTTTACTGAACATCCCTCAGCACACTTTCATATTCAAATCAGATGAACATTAGGCACAGTAATAAAATAATATTTGCAGAGCTTGAAAGGGCCTTGGTCCTTTAACAAAGAGAAAATTAGCAGGCTGTGAAAAGGTAAACAACATTTTAAAACATCAGGCATGAAAGACAGAGAAACGCCTCGTTCGGGAGAAGTAAGGGTCAGTGCTTCCCAGAAGGGGCCGTGATTTTCAGGGCGGCCGGGGGTGACCCCAGCACCACCCAGGGACCACGGCACATCCAGCAGCCCCGCACGTCACTGGAACGTCCTCCCACCTGCAGCAACAGCCAGAGCTGCCCGTGGTCTGGTACTGCTCTCCTGGGGGCATCTACGGTGATCGAGCCACATTTTTCCTACGTTTCTTCCTATATTTCACTAGATAATTTTATTCCAATATTCTAGTACATGACACCAATAAGACAAGGCAGCCAACGAATTACTATTGCATTACTGTTGCACTTCTCAGTGGTGGATGAAGTCAATCAACTCAAAACGAAGTAAAATTAAAAGAAGTTCTCGCCGCCGTGATTGTAACTTATTACTTTCATCAGGAACCGTACAAAGTTAGCCCTTTTATGCCTCAAAATCCACTTCCTTTCACAGATGCTATCGTATGTTCACAGCTATAAATATAAGAAAAAAAAAAAGACTCTGTATTTTGGGCATATGGAATTTTGACATTTAGAATTCTGATCATCTCTTTTTACTTTTTAGTTTTATGAATTTCTTTCTGCAAAAAATAGAACCCTCAGCTCCAAGTATCTAACTGCAAAGAAGAAGGAAGAGGGTTAGCTAACAAAATTAGTCTAAAATTTTACAGGCATAACACTGCAGAATGGCCAACTGAACTAAGAAACAGATGTTTATCCGTTTTGAGGAGAATACAGAGCAAGCACAAGGCAGTTGGTGATATACAACAAATAAATGTACTCTGATGCTACTGCAACCACTTATTTACTATCAAACATCTTATTGCGGGACAAGCAAACACATTAACCTGTTTAACAGCATTTTCAATAGTCCAACATTGAAGGATTTGCCGACATTAACACAAATCAAAACTACTTGTTATTCACTATTGATTATATTTCTATAATAAAAGATTAGATTGTGTTTGAGATGACTCCTTCATGGTCCGTGTGGGGGGGGGTGTGTATTATTCTCTCCAGAAAGGTTTAGGTGTAATTGTTGTCCCCAAACACCGCAGACCCCACAGTCCCCTGAAGAGGAAGAGCAGACCGTGGATGGTGTCTGACGTAGCCTTTCCCTACTGCTGTCAAAACCCAAATCTGTTCATTTTATTCCGCTCCCATGGCGACAGGAGCTCAGAACAGGGATGCAGAGGAGCTGAAGACCGGATCATGCCTGTCTACCTGGTGGTCCTCACCTCCTCACCTCAACTAGCCCCAGACCAGGGTAAGCATGAGCACACGTTAGGAGGACCTACACTGCAGCAGGTGTAGATGCTCCTCTGCAGTTGCACGTATACAGGGGAAAGTACAATGATGAAGGTGTTACCTAGTTAGATAGTGAAAGAAAAACACCTTAGGAAGCTCCTGTGGCTTTTCAGACATAAAAGACACAGTGGAAATGTAAGAAAAGAGAAAACAGGTTGTCAGTGGTGCAAACGAGGACAGTGGTCCCACCAGCAGTGGGGTGGAGTGGGGACAATGAGCTGGGCTCTGCTGAGCAGTCACAGCCAGGGAACCTGTAACATCGACACCCAAAACCTGTAAGAAACAAAACCTTTACAAACCCAACACGGGAGAATATTAGCATTACAAAAGCTTTGCCCTTTAGGCTGAAAATACATTGCAAATAGTTGCCAGCATCTCATCTCTAATTTCTGGCATAATTATTCTATGTGAGGAAAGACACTAATTTGAATGTCCATTTAGAGCACTGATCAAATTGATGCCACTGCTGGAATTCAATTATCTTCTTAGGCTTTCAGCACGGCAACCTGAGGCAGCGTGTGTGTCTAACACGACCCCGACATTTGTTTATATGCTGAGATAATCAGAAGTGACAAGAAAGTGAGTATTTTTTTTTTAAAATGGACTACCTTAAAATGGTTCCATTTGCCAAATACGTTTTCCCAGGGACATTTGAGACTCATGGACCCCCCTGCCCCAGTTCCCCGACAGTGTCTGCCTTCCTCCTCAGGACAACAGGCAAGGAGCACAGCTGGGGACAGCGGCTGCAAAGTCACAGAAATGCAGAGCAGCCAGATGTGGAGTGGGATTGTGAGGTTTTAAACATCACGGGAGACATAAAAATGAATCAAGATGTCACGGTTTGAGAAACCCACAACTATTTATTGTCATTTAGGACATTATTCTCTCCCCCGATCACCCCTCCCCACCCAGGAAGGGGAAAAACAAGGCAACCTGAGGGTTGAAATATAAACAGATTTAATAGAATAAGACCAGATAATGAACATTAATAACCCTAAAGAACCAAGTATTGATCCCGATACCGATATA
>JAOTQQ010000004.1:33815863-33859863 GCA_026546715.1 Gallinago undulata
AAATGCCGACATGTAAATATTTTAGAATCTGTTGTTCTTCTACTGGGCTGCACTAACCAGAAATAAGCACTTTCTGCAGAGAGCCACAAGGCAGTAGGAGTTGGGAGGCCTGAAATCTCCAGGGAGGTTAGTCCTTAACAGGTTTTAAGTGCAATTGCTGGAGACTAAAAACAATTTTAAAAACCTGCTAAGGAGAGGCAATAATCTAAATCCGAGACCGTGGAGCATCCCCCAGGATGGCAGCAGCCAAAGTACCGAGTGCCAGGAGGTGAAGGCTCAGTAGAGACCCTTTTCAGGAGAAACATTTCGGTTGGTTTCAGTTCTGTGTTCACACGTATGAATTTCTCATTTATGCCTTCCTCAATAAATAAATCAATTGAAAATAATCAGGAATAAGGCATCGGCTGCAATCTGAAAATACAATAAGTGAATACCTCTAAGCTGCAGTAAAATACGTGGGTGGATTTCTCTGAAGGCAATGGCCCAAACTCCTCATTGACCTTAGGCAGGGACCAGAAGAGGCTTAGTGCTTGCAGGGACCAGAGAAATGGGGAGTTGAGGTTTCCACGTCCCTCATCAGCCCAGAGCAGCAGGTACCATGGCACCGCACGAACGCGGGGTCAACGCCACCCACAGCCCCTTCACCACCAGGTCACTCCTACACACTCTTTTCTTCTGCTTTTGTGTCCCTCGGGCACTTCTCATTCTACTTCACTTAACTACAGCTGTTGATTTTCCAGCTCAAGCTTAAATACACAGCATATTGCTTTTTTTCTTTGTTTATTTTCGTTGTGTTGGGGTTTTTGGCCATTTTATCCAGTATTTCTTTCACTAATTGAAAATGTATAAACTACAAAGGTCTCAGAAAGCAGTCATATTTCTTATTATTGGAGCAGGCTCCAACTGCCCCTGAAAGGTCTGAAATATTAAGGGAAACACACGACTTTGAGTTAATGACCCATGACCATGCATGGGTAGCCACTGTCAAAGATCACTCCAACACAGAAAAAAATATATTTTTTCCCTTTCAGTGAATTTATGTATTAAAACTTAGTGTTCAAAACAGCACAAATGAAGCAGGCACTTCAGGAATCAGTCAGAATTGCCCCATGGAGACGTGTGGGCATACAAGGTCCTTAGCCCCAGGGAGCCCTTGTTTGCAAGGGGGGGGTCCAGGGCATCCCAGAACTTTCCCTCCGTGGTGTCATCGCTGAGCTCTCCGGCTTCAACCAGATTTACTTTAAAATTTGGCACGGGCACTCTCCTAGTCCTTAACGAGCTTAGCTAAACTTTTACAAGCCCATGGCAGGTTCTGCTTGTCTCGCATAATCTGATGGGATGAAGTAGTTTTGCCTGTGCTGGAGAATAATTTCTCTCCTATTTTTCACAGGGCTTCAAAACCTTCTCCCGTACGGCTGAAAGAGCTTCTTCACTTTGCTGGTCTAAATTCTGCATGATAAATGTGTTCTCTGTTCTCCCTCCTGCTTCCCAACCTGATAAACAGGCTATTATGTGGTGCTACATAGGCTGTGTGTAAACAGCTGAAAACAGTATAAAAGACAATTTCACTATGAGTTGATCTTAAATCCAGAAGGGAAGAAGTTGCAACGTTTCACTTCTTGGCAGCAGCAAAGCAAAAATAAAGTTATTCTGGAATGACCCGTTCAAAGTGCTTTTCTAGTGGTAAAAGTTTGCATTAAATGTGGAAATGGCAATTCCATTAACACAGAAGAATAAGAGATGAAGAGCAAAATACCGACCCTACAAGAAATACAAGGGTGTTAATTTCCAGCAGTATGTGAGCCTGGAACAGGCAGCCTTTATGGAGCAGAATGCTCCAGAATGGCACTAGAATAAAAAAAAGTCTGTTGGTTTTGTTAATGGATTTATGTTGGTTTTACACTAATATAAACAAGACGAGATTCAGGCTTTATCAGAGTTTCCTGACAAATATATTTAACCCTATTGGAAAGAAAGCTCCTCTTCTCATGAAAAAGGCACGCCAATGAAACCATGGTTACAGAGGTTGTCTTGTATGTTAAATAATGTAGTGCTGAATCATTTTAAGTCTCTAATCTCATTAGGATCAAACTGTAGCAAAGGATTAAAACAGAGATTAGAAACAGCACAGAAGGATACCCAGTCCCTTTGCAGGTACAGGGCTAAAAGATTTTACCCTATATTCCCCAGGTTATAGAATGGGCTTTACTTTATTAATCATTTTTTACTATATGAGCCTTAAAAATCTCAACATCCTTTTGAAACTTCAGATTCAAGGCAGAGAGTTAGGAATGACCTGCACGTCTGCCACCTCCTCTCTGTGCTGTCGTGAGAAGAAAGGATGGGAAGAAAAAGATAGTTCTGAGTGGTATTGCCTTGTCCTGCCTCCTTTTCTCCCTCAAAGTTTGCTATCTCTGCTTTGACTCAAATGAAAAAGTGTTATGAAAACCACAAAATAAAAATAGGGGGAAAAGATAAAATAAAGTGATTTTTTTCAGCAGCGCAGATGTCAGCAGTGGCGTTTGCTTTATTCCATGTTACCGGTTTGGTATCCAGATAAAAAGCTCAAGCTTTCAGCTAGGGCTATCTGATAGGAAGTGTAGGTAAATCCCAGCATTTCCACTAAAACCGGTTGCCTTCTCCCCAGAGCTCGTCAGTCTGCACCCTCCCCTGTGGAAAAAGCTTATTAAATTTGGGTGCAAAACATGACTATCCTCTAACTCAGCCTCCGCTCTTCCTGAGGTACGGCTGCTTGCCTGGGAACACGTAGTGAGAGATTTCCCCCATTTACAGTCACTTTTAACAAACTTTTTATTTACAGTTGTCTAGTTAGGAATAGGAGAAAATCCAGTTAACTCTTTGCTCCCAGCAGCCCTGCAGAACTGGGGACACCGACCGTTCCGCTGTGAAACCGAGACGTGCTCCAGCTCACCAGGGAATTAAAAGATGGGACAAATGGGAGGAAGGTGTGAAGATGCAGTGGGTGAGTAAGAGAGAACAGGTATAAGAACAAACAAACTAAAAAGCCTCCTTGAGTTAAAATAACAGATTACTTGTTTTCCTGGGATAACCACGTCCATCTTGGTGAGTCGTTAAACCGATGAAAACTTTCAATAAACTCAGCATTACCATTATGCAGAAAGTTCACCAAATTAAAGAAGTAACTCAGTTTCAGAATACATAGAAATGATGGCATTTCTTGAAAAATATAAAGACAGACCGAGGTTCATCACCCTGAAATGTTTTAGTTGGAGGCAGAACCTCAGAGCCCAGGCTGAGACCGCTGATGCTCCACTCCACCCGTTAACCCTAGGAAATGGGCAGGAGACTCTCCAAAGCACTTTTCCTCTAAGCAGGACAGGAAAGAAGAGAACCGCCAATTACTTCATTATGAACCTCATTACAATAATTTCAATATTTATCAGTCGTAAGAGGTAGCTCTTACCTCTTAGCACTTACTGTCTAAGAGCCGCACACTGACCCTGCCTGCGCGTTAGGGACGATACTCTGCATATAAAGGGCTTTGGCAGAAATCCCATCACTTTTGGTGACCTGATCTTAATTTCATTGTCGTCTGAAAAGATACATTTCTGCTAAAGATTTTGCGTTTCTTGTATTTCTTAGAGCAGATGGCTTCTATGTTTATGTATGTATATGTACGGACACGGACAGCGTTTATTCCATTAGCAGGTAATCGTTCTGAGGACCTGTTTCCCTGTGATAAAAATCAGGATTTTCCAAAAAAAATCCAAACAAAAAGAAATACCCTGGGTACACACAACACCAAAGGTCACCAAATTAGACAGTGGTGCTCAGGAACCTTCCCCAGATGATGGAGTGTCTGTGGGTACCATTACACATCAGCTCAGTGCTCAGGAGAGGAGAAGGGGCAGGAAGGGATGAGCAGGGATTATGCAGAAAGGTGCCGATGACAATGGAAAATGTCATTCTGCCAATAAAAATCCACCATAGCACCACAGTTTGCATATCTGACATCCTATCTCAAAACGGATTTAGAAGACCTGGAAAAGGTGTGAAAAAATGTGTCGAGAACGGTTAACTAATTGCAGGAGGTTTTATTCAAAGGAGGATAAAATAAAGCGTTACTCGGTTTGAGAAGGAGAGGACGGCGCAGCGGACGTACAGAAAATCACGTATGGCAGCAAAGGTGTGAAATGACAAACAATTACTTGTTGTTTCTCAAAATGCAAGAACAAAAGGTTGTCGGAAAATGATTAGACAGTAGGTGCAAAACAAAGAAAAGAAAGTATTTTTTCACGTAGTGCATAATTAAACTGTGGAACTCATTACCACAGGATGCTGTGGGAACCGAACACAAGAAATGGATTTGAAAAGCAATTAGGGAAAT
The DNA here is from genome assembly GCA_026546715.1 of Gallinago undulata. Lineage (NCBI taxonomy): Eukaryota > Metazoa > Chordata > Aves > Charadriiformes > Scolopacidae > Gallinago > Gallinago undulata. The sequence goes on from JAOTQQ010000004.1 coordinate 33,820,233, forward strand.
TAATGGAAGAAAAGTCCATCAAAGCCTATTAAACACAAAGACGTGGGTACAACTATTGACACAACATTCATCATCCATCAGGCAGCGCTTCTATCCTGCGACGTTTTTCTGGAAAACACCATTTCCCACCCCAGCAGTGAAGGAAGCGCCCCCTCCTCCGCTGCAGCCCCGAGGTGGCACGGCCGGGCTCAGGGACCTTCTCCCCTCCCTGGGCTACCACAGAGAGACCTCCCGCTTCCTAACAGAGCAGGGCTTTACCACAAAAGGGAATAAAACCTTCCCCAAAGCACTTACAAAGTAATTACACATGCTCATAAAAAAATACTGGGAAATACTAATACTTGGAACAAAGGGAAAACCTTTGCTGACTGTTGCTAACCTCAGGTGAACTTCCAGTAGTTCTGGAAAAGACTTCTTAGAAAGGACTAGACCCGTGCTTGGAGGCTGGCAACAACATAGATCTATCTATCTCCGTTATGGTGGGACATATAGCCTGAGGGCTGCTCATTGGTATTCTTTGTGCAGTAACAATAAATGCTGTTTGCATTTTCTCGTTAAAGAATTGTGTGGAATTACAGCACCACAGGCTGGCAGGGGTTGGAAGGGGCCTCTGGAGATTATCCAGTCCAAGCCCTTGCCAGAGCAGGGTCACCCAGAGCAGTTGGAGAGGAACACATCCAGGGGGGGTTTGAAAGTCTCCAGAGAAGGAGACCCCACCACCTCCCTGGGCAGCCTCTGCCAGGGCTCTGCCACCCTCACAGGAAAGAAGTTTTTCCTCATGTTGAGATGGAATTTCCCATGTTCCAGTTTGTGCCCGTTGCCCCTTGTCCTGTCCCTGGGCACCACTGAGAAGAGTCTGGCCCCATCCTCTTGCTCCCCACCCTTTAGATATTGCTCAGCATCAATGAGGTCCCCTCTCAGTCTGCTCTTCTCCAGCTGAACAGCCCCAGGTCCCTCAGCCTTTCCTCAGCAGAAAGGTGCTACAATCCCTCATCATCCTCGCAGCCTCCGCTGGACTCTTTCCAGCAGTTCCCTGTCCTCCTGGAACTGAGGAGCCCAGAACTGGTCCCAGTGCTCCAGATGGAGCCTCCCCAGGGCAGAGCAGAGGGAGAGAATGACCTCCCTCAACCTGCTGGCCACACTCTTCTTGATGCATCCCAAGATGCCATTAGCATTCTTGGCCACAAGGGCACATTGCTGGCTCACAGTCTTCTTTTTGTTCATGGGGACTCCCAGGTCCCTCTCTACAGAGCTGCTCTCCAGGAGGTCAGCCCCAACCTGTACTGGTGCAGCAGGTTATTCCTCTCCTGGTGCAGAACCCTACACTTGCTCTTGTTGAACTTCATTAGGTCCCTTTCCGCGCAACTCTCCAGCTTGTCCAGGTCTTGCTGGGTGGTGGCACAGCCTTCTGGTGTGTTGGTGGCCCCAACAGGAAGGTACCGTTGAACTGGCCCTTTCAACTGCTGCATTCACTTCGGTGGGGATAACTCTCTGACTGGACCTGCCCCACCAGCCCCTGCTGACACCAAGGCAAGGCTGGTGATGTCCCCATCCACCACAGTGCTGCGGGGGGACCTGCCCCATGCCACTTTGCAAAGTTTTAAATCTTTTCTCGATTACACTGAGATACATCAACCTATCCAGTGCAGACCGAACGCGCTGCAAGTTCTTATTGTGCTGGTATGGTTTTACTTAGGGGAAAAAAAATTACAGCGAGGGTTATTTTGCCAGAGTTAAAGAAAAAAAAAACAAACACATTCTGAATTGAAAAGTGTTTTTCTTGTAATTTAGAATCTAGACAGGAATAAAATGACAGCAAGTATCAGCCCTGGATTGCTGACACCCTGTGTTATACCAAAGTGAGCCGAGCTGAATGCAAACCAGTCCAAACGTACCCATTTTATAACAAAATCTGCAAAGAACAGCACAGGGAAAGAAACGCTACAGCTCCAGGAAATACTGCCTGTGTAAAGGTATACTTTTTATAAAAACATATTGACTATTACATACTTTTATGTTTTTTTAAAAAATTCTAGCCGTAGGACATGACTCTGAGATGTGTGCTAAGCTTGTAAGTAAAGATGTGAAATCCAAAATACGCAGCAAACCTATTGCTTGCATAAACACATCACAACAGATTCACTCTGCCCCATTTATGAGTAATGATGATATTTCCAGCTTTGTAACTTGGAAAGATGCAGGATGAAAATACTATAAGGTTTTCTGCATTTATAGAAAACCACAAATGCAAGAGGAAACCAAACTTTATTCCCCGAGATTTACTGACTATTTCAATTAAACAGAAGTTTATATTATACTTATGATTAGGGTTTTTACTCTTACAGTATTGCATCTGACTTTCTAAATAGTTACAGTGATTTTTAATATATATAAAAAAATTATATTGTAACCTGGAAAATGACTTTCTCATAGATCTGGCACATAAAATGTGTGGATAGCTTTTTTCTAACATCACTGTAATGCTGAATAGAAATAAATAAAAATTACTCCCACTAAATTCAGTGTAAATGAGATGACAACACATTTCCTTAGTAAAGTAAAATACTTCCAAGGCTGAGTGATTTAATCTATTTGCTGCTCTTAAGCAATATCTATTCCACTAAAAAGAAGTTTAATTAATGAAAATGTTGCCATCTTTGAACTGCATATATTATTGATTTAAAAATATGCAAAACAAAACTGCGAACTGTGTAATACTCAGATCTGAGTAATTTTATTATAATCAGGATAAACTCAGTTAAAATCCGTTGATTTGCAAAGAGATTGAAAAATTGCTAGAAGAACCACAACTGGTGTTTTTGAAACTTTTCTACGAATAACATGCCCCAAAAACTTTGCCAACAACCAAATAAATGTCCTATAGAAAAGGTATTGGTCTCTTCTCCCAAGGAACAGGTGATGGGACAAGAGGAAACGGCCTCAAGTTGCTCCAGGGGAGGTTTAGGATGGAGATTGGGAACAATTTCTTCCCCCAAAGGGTTGTGGAGCCTTGGCAGAGGCTGCCCAGGGCAGTGGTGGAGTCCCCATCCCTGGAGGGGTTTCAAAGCCGGGCAGACGTGGTGCTGAGGGACATGGGTCAGGGGGGGCTTGGACAGTGCTGGGTTGGTGGTTGGACTTGGATGGTCTGGAAGGTCCCTTCCAACCTAGATGATTCTGTGATTCTGTATCAGGGAAAAAGAGGACCTGGTGTCACATTAACCATGGTCTGTAGCTGCAGAATGAAATGCAGTTTGCATACAAGGGGATCAAACCCGAAGTCTCTACAAAAGTTAGCCCTGCATGCATTTTTTCAGAACGCTGTTCTCCGTCTTCATCCCATGATATGACAAAAATTCACCTTTGTGTCTTTACAAAAGAGATATAAAGCCTCATCATCCAAAAGGGGGAGCTCCCTCCAGCCTTCTGGACTGACCACAACTTCGGAGTTTCACACGCTCCTCCAGAAATACTACTTTATTTCAGCATAAAGAAGCTGCTACGTTTGCTCAAGGACCCTTTGAGACTCACAGCCCGAAGGTGAATGTCAGAAGTCCATGCAACATGAAAATTACAGTGCTTCTACCCAAAGACCTTCAAAACACTTTCCATCTTTGCCCTTCTAATTACTAACCAGTCTCTGAAATTGTGTAGAAGAGCGAGTTCTGACAGTGAAATAACGCACACTGATTGCTAACGATGAAGTTAATCAACAAGGAGTTTTGATTCTTGGCTTCAACAGCCCATTTCCTTTTTTTTTTTTTTATGAATATGCAGACCAGCACAAGTTGTGTAGTCTCCTGGTTTTAAGCAGAAATCTTTTTGTGCATAATGGCTTAAAACTTTCTTCCTTGACGTTGTTAGGCCAGTGCAATAACGAGTAGCACTGAACCCACTATCAAGACCAGTTTCGCAGAATTTTAACTTCTGCTAAGAAAAGCGGGATGGATATGGGAAAATTATAATTACATCTAGCATTCAAAATAGGTAGAATGCAGATTTGTGCAACCTCTGAAATGCCACTGTAATGATTACTGCCGTTTGGATGGAGGAAGAGCTGCATTAATTAAATTGAATTGGAGCCTCGTGGAGGTTTCCAATAACTTTTTAATTATAGCTTAATGCTGCTTTCTAGCCCTTGCAAAATTGAAATTTCTCTTCTAATGGCTGTATTTCGTATCCAGACTTTCTTTTTTTCCCCAAGAATCTCACAGAGAGCTGTGAGGTTGCACCCCATCAGCTGTACCTCAGGTGGGAAGAGATTTCTTTCCAAAGCGCAGACCTGCTTAGAAAATGTTCTTGTGACCTACTACAGGCATCCACATCTCTGTGCCCCAGCTGGGAGCGCACTCTATGCTGGTTAATTAAGTAAAAAGAGCATTTTCTGGAGAGCCGAAATGTTTTCACTGACTTCTGTCCTCCTCCTGAGGCTGCACCCATGGACCAAGACCATGTTGGATGGGGCTTGGAGCAACCTGGTCTGGTGGGAGGTGTTCCTGTCCAGGGCAGGGGGTGGGACTGAATGATCTTTAAGGCCCCTTCCAAACCAAACCATTCTATGATTCTATGATTTCCTTCTCTTTGCCCTCTTCCTCAGGGCCGGAGACCCACGGCCGAGGAAGCAGCTCCCGGAGGTTGGAGGGCTGGGGAGAATTAACAAGGTCCAAATGGTGCTAATGGAGAGGGGGAGGAGGAGGATGCACCCTGTGCTAGGAAATGGCACTGGAGGTGCATGCGGTCCCTATACTGGGAATGGGGATGTTCTTCTTTATTCTGGGACTGGAAATGTCCTCCCTGGCACTGGGACTTGGGGTGTCCTTCCTGATGCTGGGACTGGGGTCGCCCTTACGCCCCTTTGAGCAAAACCTTCTCCCTCTTTCTGGATTTTACTGAAGCATTATGGCATCGCTACATTCAATCTCAGACTCAAAAACCAGTAATTTAGAATTCCCATAGTGCCTAGTATCCGCGCTCAGACTGAATGAATTAATCTTGATTATAATTACTATGAACATCAAATGAAATATTAATACGCAGGCGTTTTCAGGCGAGTTCATATTTCCACTCTCAGTCCAGCACGAGCGCACAAAGGGTGACATTTACAGAAGACAATGTACAATGTTCCGTGGTAAAATTCTTGACGTTCAGAAACTTTCTCGGTCTAAAGGGTTCTACTGACTGTAGCACATCCTCACAATATATATGGCTTTAAGAGATATAAAAGATGACATTTTATTTTTGTTCTCTGGAACATTTCTGTTTGAATGGAACTCCTTCCTAAAGAAAATATCAAAAAAGAGGAGTTCAGACTGACATTTCTAGCACTGCAAAGCTTTGATTCCAAAAGCACAAATTCCAGCACATGAGCTTTACCATCTGAGGAGTTCGCATGTTGATGGCCCTGGCAGTCTGGTTTCCAGCCAGACCTGGAGGACACGGGGTAAATTATCACCACCGCTTTTAAAAATTAGCTTTGTGCAATTTAATAATTTTTTTCCCAACTGCTCATACCGTTAGAGAGCAGTTTGGTAGGGAGAAATTACAAAACAATTTTAAAAGACTGGCAAGTCTTTTCAGATTACTGGCAGGAGTTTCAGAAAGTCAAAAAAAAAGTTGAATTATTCTTCAGATGCAGAAAAGTAACACCTAAAGCTGAACTCTGTACCAGCAAAAGTCTCTGGGAGAAATCAGGCGAATTCTGTTCTGAAGCCACCACGGCAGAAATGGCAACAGCTGGGTTTTATTCCGTGCCTCTGACATGAACCAGCAGTTTATATTTCCAGTACTCCGGGCAGAATATTTGGCAGGGTTTAACAAGAGTTTAAGAAGAGTTTAAGAAGATGCCAACCAAGATGCCTCCTGACTCGGGACAGGGAGAAGCCTTGCAAAGCCCGCGATGCTGGATTAGCCACGATCCTTGGTCTTCACCTGAAGTTACAGGTGTCTAAAGCAGGACTAAGTTATACGTAGCGCCTCAGCAGTGGACTCTGATGTGGTTATCACCTGCACATGGCATTTTCCGAAACGGAACAGAATTCCACAGATTACTGGAAAGGGGAACCCGTCCACCCCGAGCATTTTCTCCTTCTCTCTGGCTGATGGTCTGAAGTAATTAGTCAATCGTCTGTGCATTTCTGCACAGCACAAGTAAATAGCTGTGATGATTAATTACAATTTTTAGCAAAAAGAAAATAATTCTAACAAAGCATCCCACGCAGCCGGGATGTACCGTCTGTGTTCACCGGGGTGGAACTAAGGAAGCTCCGGCTCTGGGAGGATGACACTGACAGTCCTGGCCATTCATTGGCCGTTCCTCACTCCTGAGATCAGACATAAAGACTGATTTATCATTCTTTAACCACAACATTATCCAAAATTACGGACTGTAAAGCTGTTGGCTCTAACAGCTGCTGTTGGAGAGACACTGCCGTGCGAACTGGGGGAAAGTGTCCCGTAACACAACACACGTGCACATTTTACTTCCCAATTTCCTGAAAACCAAGGAAAAACGCCCTTTTATTTTTGAACTTTTGCCTCTGCGGAACGGACACTCAAGTGTCTTGTCATGGTGGAGTAAAACACCTCCTGTGCCCTCCTGATAAGCGTGCAGCAGGGCAAGAGCACCAGATTAATCACCTCATTTACAGCAAGTAATCGATAGCACTGAGGGAATGCTAAGTGAGGAGGGAACAGTCATTTTATGGCATGAGGCAACTCGCTGCAGGGATGCTGTTCCTCGGGCAGAAACCACCAAAACACAACCAGCTAAACGATTTTATTCAAAACATACCAGTGGTGGCGCATGTGTGAGGAGGCAATATTTTTTCACCTATCAGCTATTTTTAGAAAATAATGCCTACAAAGAAAATCAACATTTTGTATGGTCCAGAGCAAACCATTTCATCACCCGCTGCTAAGGACATGCCCCCTGATAAGTTATGGTCCTGCTTTTTCAGTTTACTGGCATCCAGGCACGAAGCAAGACGAAGTATCAATAGAATATCTTCACTTATGTTTGGTGGAGAAGAAGAAAGACTTCCAGGTCTGCTCTTAAAATACAATAAAAATAGGAGTATCAAAAATAGCCAAGTATTCATAAGCAAAGAAAAGGTGGGAATCCAGCCTTGTCACCAAGAGGGAAACAGAAGAAAGAAGAAAAAGAGTCTTGCATTGTCCTTGTCAGCTGAAAGGCAGGCTGTGACTGCCAAGATCTTGCCCCTGATGCCACCATGGCTTCGGATGCTGGTTCAGCTGCCTGGGGGCAACGGGCATCGGTCAGTGCCTGGGGTCATGGCCAGCCATCACCTTCTGTGGGTGATGCTGGCACGAGCAAGAGAGTGGTTCTGCCCGTGAGTCAGACTCTCGTTCACAAACAATGCCTGGGGCACACAAAAGTCTGACCCCAAGTTGGGGACACTCTTCCATCAAAAGCAATGGGAAACACAGAATCATAGAATGGTTGAGGTTGGAAGAGACCTTTCAGACCATCCAGCCCAACCATCAACCCAGCACTGCCCAAACCCCCCCTGACCCATGTCCCTCAGCACCACGTCTGCCCGACTTTGAAACCCCTCCAGGGATGGGGACTCCACCACTGCCCTGGGCAGCCTCTGCCAAGGCTTCATGACCCTTCAGGGGGAGAAATTGTTCCCAATATCCAACCTGATCCTCCCCTGGGGCAACTTGAGGCTATTTCCTCCTGTCCCATTGTTTGTTACTTGGGAGACCGAGACTCCAATAATAAATATGAAATAACTTCTTACAAGGTTATTAAGCAACTTAAATCTACAGACTCCAGCTATTTACCCTAAGACTTCATGTTCTCAAAAGACTGGATATTGATTCAATTCTAAATGTGAATTTCCTTCCTCTAGGTGCCAGATCTGTCACCTAGAATCATAGAATTGCCTAGGCTGGAAGGGATATTTCAGATCATTTCAGACTAGTCCAACCATCCAACCACCTGGCTGGACCACATCTCCATGTCTGCTCGTTACACTGACATGCGGAGCTCGTGCACTCACCCCGATATCAGAGAATTTTCACTCCCGTTTCACCTGTCCCAGCCTGGAGGATGTGGGATCAAAGGTGGTCTTCATGAAACCTGGCTCAGAAGCACCCAGTAGACTACTGAGGTGAGGACACCCCACAGCAGAGCTGCGACTCAACGTCCCTTTGCTACGAGGTCACTGCTGACGTGAGCAAGGAGGGAAAGGTATTTGTCTAAAACTTTCTGTCATTCCAAATACACACAACGTTGCATGAGGACACGGCCTTAAGGAGCCTCAGTTCTGAGGATCCCAAAGGGACCCAAATCAAACCTCCCAGGAGGCCGATTTGCCCCCGCGGCAAAATTATGAAGAAGGAATCAAATCTAAGTTTGAGTCTAATCTTACAGTCAATAATACATTAGTTAGGTTTTAAATTAGTTTCTAATGTATGTCGTTACTGTAAGTTGCCCCGTGTTTGGGCCGGGTCTGGGCATGTTTTCTCACTGAAATTAAACAAAACCAATCACACCGAATTTCCACAGCTGTTAATGAATTGCAGAGCGATGTTTCCAGGATTTGGGGGGTATAATGGTACAGTGCACCATTGAAGGAAGTAACTGTTGGCCTGTGCAGCCCCCGAGTAAACAGATAAAATTCCCACAGATGTGGCAAATCTGGTTTCCCATTGTGCCATTGCACCTACTCGTTCGGTATTTCTCTTTGTCTGTTTTCCTCCTGGAAAGAAGAGTAATCAAATAATATCTAAAGCAAATAATACCTAAACTCCTACTTTCCAACTCGTTTTTCTCTAAGCTTCCAGTGTCTCATACCCATACCTCTACCAGGACCTGCGATATCATATTTTCATCACTTTTCTTTTGCAACCCGGCCTGTCACCATCACGTGGATTTCTGCCCGGCCACCAACAATCCCTTTGTGTGCTTCCAACTTTGAGACTAAAGGCATGTTTGGTGTAAAATCAAATCAGGCATTTTCTTTTTCAAAGTCTTGTGCAAGTTCATCGTAAGCTTATTTTTTTTCAGTCTGCCCTTCTCCTTTTTTGAGGATTACTTTCCAAATTGAGATATACGTGCCGTTCCTGTAACTCTTGAAGGTGAGAATGGCACTTCTCAAGGAATCATCTAAGAACATAAAAAATCTAAAACTCTTGTGCCTTCATAAGAAAGACATTTCAGACAGTTTCAAACCATCAGATCTATCCAAATGCAGTACAAAGACAAAACAAAAGAGTTTAGATGTACTTTAAGAATAAGGGTATAAAAGATTAAGTTGTTAAGCCTCCGTTAGCTCTCACGGATGGCTGACACGGAGCAATCCCCTCTCCAGAACCACACAACTCACAACATCCAAGGTCACCCCTGTTCTGGTGGCCAGGCCCTTTGGATGGGGCACTCTGTCCCAGGGACGCCTTTGTGCCCCGAGAAGATAACCATAATGCTGAAACTATGAATTCCAGAAGGAAGAGCTCTGAAGAATCCAAACTTTCCTCTCTGTTAACTAGACTCATGCAGTTTTTTCCTGGTTTAGTGCAACACACAAAAAAAGAGACATTTTCAATCAGGAGTAATTAATTTTAAAATGAGTAGTTTGAAACACTTAGTGCAGTATTTGACCATGTCTAACACTGAAGGAAAGTCATTTAGCTAACTCTACTAAGAACTAGTCGGGTAAAATAAATGTGATTTTTCATATTGCTTTGGATTAATTCTTTAATTCCTCCATGTGATTTAATCTGAAATACTTCAGTCACTACGTAGCTAACTAGGCAAATACTTAAAACCAGAGAACACATTCCGCACTTATTCTGTGATTATGAATGATCCACGAGCAAGCTGCGATGTTTAAAAACCTGCCATCCATTCCGGTCTTTGGCACGGTGATACAAACCCTTGAATTGTGGAGCAACTTCTCCACGCGAGCGTGTAAAATATTATCCCCTAGTCATACACATTGCACCTAAATTACATCAGGCTTTATTTGATCAGGATTGAATGGCCTAATCCAAACACGCCTGTAAAATATCTGTGGAAATCACGTTATGACTTATAGGGAAGTATATTTTTGCACTTCGATAATATTTTTCTTTCAGTACAGAAACAACAACAAAACCTATTGACAGCGTTTTGGTCACTCTCCCAAAGATTCCCTTAACCAGAAAAGGAGAGCAAGACTGAATCCACACCTGCTCTTTCTGTGCCCTCTTTCCAGCCTCGTTAACGATGGTGCCTTAATGAATGCCTGGCCATCATATACCCCCCCCTCTGCCCGTACCCCCACCTCGGCTCTGCTCCCCGGGGCTGGGGCTGGACCAGACACAGAGCGTGGGAAGATGCTGCTGCATCCAGCAGGTGCTGCTTCTGCCATCCCACTGGCACCAGCTTGGGGCATCTTAGAGAGAAGGGATCGCGTGGTCCTGGTCTCCGTGGCAGGGCATGGACCAAAACTGGCCAACATTAACTTCAGTGGGAATTAAAATATCTCTTACAGCTGCCATTTGTCTGTGTCACCCCCTTTCCCCATCAATCCATGTCCAAGCCCATGGGACCCAGCGCTCTGAGCTCGATGCCATCTCCGGGGGAGCAGGGGGGGTGACACCTTCCAGCATCCACCCCTGATCTCATGGCTCTCCTCATCCGACCCAATTGGATACTTCACTCCTGTTTAAAGATGCCACTTGGCTCGCTTCCAGAACTTCTAAAATTTGTACCAGAGACTTTCAATATAAGATGAACTGCTTTTTTTTATTATAAAAACCGTCAAATGTTTGAATTGCCACTCTGCATCCTATCATTTTTCATTTCTTCTAATCTATACCAATCACTAAGCTTGCAATGCTGCTGTCATGTCCATTTTTTCCCTACGCAACAACTTTATCCTATAACAACTTCTCTTTGCGATGGAATAGTTTAAAAAAAAATAAATAAACCCAGCGATACACATTTCTCATTACTTACAAATCAGCAACTTGCCAGAACGGTCCCAAACAGACACTCCAGTAATTCCAATCCACTGGCTAAGTATAATTAGTAACCTCACATCTTTTTCAAAAGGCATTGGCTTCACTTTACAATTCATTACGGGGACCAAAGACAAACTGTCTTATAAATCCAACATCAGTAAATGAATCAGAAGAGCAGTAATTACCAGCAATTGGTGCAGGTTAGCAGAGCATCTCCGGCTGCCGGAGGACCATATTAGAAGGTTAGGGCTTGCCACACCTCGGTAGCAACAGCAACATTACTGCTCTACGAAGCATCTTTCTTCAGGTGCTTGGTGTTCGGATGACAAACCCAACTTTTCTCTGTTTTCAGGAAGGGGGATGGAGGACCGCACGGCTTGGCTTCAGATAAAAGCCAAATCTAGTGACTGTCAAACCCGCACTGCTTCTTCCCATCAACTGGCACAAATCCTACTGTGCACAGATGTGGACTGAGGAAGAGCATGACCTTCTGCAAGCAGGAGAATTTGCAACACAAATTAAGAGCTTTCTGAAACTCAAAGAAATCCTGCAACTTTCTCAATTTCCACAGAAACTGATTTTTTTTCATATGGCGTTCTCATAAACTGACTGTAGAAATCCTTTCCACCTTCCCAAAGCCAGGCTGTCCCCATCTGCCCATCTCTCCTGCTCACCTGTGAACCCGTTTGCATCAAATCCCAGGGAAGGATGGGATGGTCACCAAAGAGAACTCCATGAAAACGAGAAGAGACACCCTATCAATGCTTCCAGACTGCAACAGGCAGGAGCAACTCAGCCTCCTCCATCTCCTTTGAACAGACAGCACCGAGCTGCAAACATGGTCAGGCTTCCCTAAAACTCAGCCAGGTAGCCAGCTCCAGGCTGGTCCCAGCGTCTCCATGCTGGTCCCAGCACCTCCATGCTGGTCCCAGCACCGCTGGATCACAACTCCTCCTGATCCCAGCACCTCCTGGTCACAGAATCTCCTACTCAAAGCATCTCATGGTCCCAGCATCTCCTCCCAGAGGACAAGACTCATTGAAAAGGGATGGAGGAGAATCATAGGGAAGAACTTGAGAACATTTCAACATGTGGGGAAAGGAGAGGTAGAGAACACAAGACCCCATGTTGTAAGAAAACAGCCTTGCTTGGTAGAAAGTATCCCTGAAATAGGTAAAAAGAGTGAAAGTATCCCATTTGCTGTTCACCACAAATTAATTATCAGAAAATCAGCTTTCTTGCACGTTCACTATTAGCTCAAACCCAGCAACGCATGACCACAGTAGAAACACAACAGTGCAAGAGCAGAGGCTCCCCACACGGCAGAAGGATGATGCTCTAAGTTTCTAAGACCACTAGTAAAATTTCCAGAAATCCGCAGAATCTGCGTGTAGCTAATTTAAGCCACGCACCAAGCGCAATGGCTCCTGCAAGGTTCTGCACCTGTTTGCTTTTTTTTTTACAAATGCCATGAAAATTGGCAGCAACATACAGCAATAGTACTTAAATTGCTCCTTAATAGAAGTGAAGTGAGAATTAGAACAAAAATAACACCCATATTGTGTTTGCAGATGAGAGAACAAACAAAGCGTACACATTTCTACATTGATGTTTGAATGTTCTTATTTTTCCAGTGGAAATTAAAGCTTATACCAAAAAAAAAAAAAAAAAAAAGGGGAAACAATAGAAGAAGCATGCTTTGGTTTAATAGAAAACAGTGGTAAAACAGAAAAAGAAAAATACCCTCAGAATGAAGTCTTCAGTGCTAGGGTGACCTTGGAGGTAATCCACCTCCAAGATATAAAAAAAAAGCGTAGAGAGGTGGTGTATCAATCATTTTTTTATTACAGAACACACCGTGGAAAGCTATGGGAGTCGGGTCACAACCGGCTGAAGGATCTGCAAGAGGCTGATGTGCATAAAGCACCGCCACACCGGCCAAGGGGACGGGATCTAATTACTGTTTACAGTTCCCAGGTCCAAGTAATATTGTAATATTGCAGCAGAAGATAAATCAAAGCCTGACACCGAGAGCAGGATATCAGTGACCTTGGTGGGGACAGTCTCGTTAGCGGCCGGAGTCACGGCCACAGTCATTAGACCCTGCGCTGTGGGGACGAGAGGACACCGGGGTGACACCTGCCTTTCTCACCGGCCAACGTCCTTCTGTCCAGCTGCTCTGCTCACTTCTTATTTCCGTCCAAAATTAAGTGGTTTCCAAACTTACTGTACTACTCTTACCACTACTAGTCAGAACAACTACCCTATTCCTACTGTTATCTTTCTTTAAAGAGCTGATAGAAAGCTTAGAAATGAACTGAAAATTTCAAAGAAAAAATTCAAATGGCTGAGGTTAATGGAGTCCAGCCAAAGGCAATCATGGGACAAGCTATTTTTAGACATCCCTGTGAACCCTTCTCAACTTTTCTATTGGATTTCATATAAAATTTTAGCATTTTGGATGAGATTTCCCTTTGTCCATGACCTGACATCACACAAAAATGTATTACAAGAAACGGTAAAATTAGAAGGAATTTTTAACATAGACCTTTCCCTAATATCAGAGTCCTCAGTAACATTTGATCGTTATCTCATGTTCCTTTCTTCCAGCCTTTAGTCTCTATTTAAAGACCACAAGAGGCTCGAGGAGGAGAAAGCCCATGGACGGCCCCTGCTGTGAGCAGCTTCTCAGCCTGAGGAGAAAGGGAAGGTGCTCACAGAAAAGGAGAAGGATTTTTATATCGGGTAAGAATAAAGGTATAAAATATCAGCTTCTCACAACTACGTTAGCTTCCACAAAGGGGTGACTTACAGACATTCCTCCTGCAAAAACGCCAACTCCATTCATCAGTAAATACCCAAAACAAGGTAGCTCAGCTCAAATATTTTTGGGTGAAAGCGAGGGAGGATTATGAGGAAGAGCAGAGTAGGCATATGGCATTTTAGCAAAATTGACCATCTTCCAAACTGCTACTCGTATGTGTCATTAGTGGTAACTGTTTTGCCCAGATTTGTTTGGTACTTCAAAAAAATATATATATTTTAAAGAATGGAGAATGAATAAACTACTCACATTTACTACTGAAAAATCCCTTGTTCAATAGTTAATTAGTTCCAAATATTAAAGTATTTAGCCACGACTAATGACTGAGTATCAGGTATTTTGAAGGTTGATTCACAGCTTTATGCAGCTATACAGAAGCTCCAAACAGGTAAGTTTTTAGGCTAAAATCAGTATCTAACTACTAATGCAAAGCTATAGAGACAGACTGTATAAATTACAGAACAAAAGGTAGATTAATAGAAATGAAGACGAGATACAAGCATCTTCCCTTTGACTGCCATTTAGCTCCATTTATGTCTATTTCGTTATTGTTTTTTCTGTCCTCTGACTCGCTGCCCTTCACTTGCTCCAGTTTTCCCAGTGACATCCCCCAGCTGCCCCCCTTTCCCCCTCCACACTTGCCAGAACAGGAAAGGAGGTGGCACAAGTTCACACCAACCCTAAAATTGTGTTAAGCAAGAGCGGGAGCACCAACTGGACATGTCTGGAAGATGCTCCTGGTTTCCCTCTTGAAACCCAGAGCACTGTTTGGTCTGAGTGCCACTTCTCCTGCCTACGAACAGAGGTCCAGGCTAATATTGCTGTTATTTTGCTATGAATGAGAGGGATGGCTCCTACTGTTTGGGTTTTTTTGCTGTACCTCCATTACAGTACGTGCACATACCATAAGAGAAGTTAAAGACTATATGACAGTCTGAATCCTCATTATAAAAGAGGCCAATTTGTTTCAATAATTTGGTTATCCAAAAATGAACTAAAAATGACTTGGTGGAAAGCAAAAATGATGAGAAACCTGACCGGTGAGAAACAATTGAAAGAACGGGTTCTTTTGTCAAAGGGAATGCTATTTAGACACTTGGGTTTTGATCTTCATTAATGGCCTGGAGAAAGGAGCCTGAGAAAATAATGAATATTCACAGAACGGGAGGTGTTCTGGAGCTGCCCCACGCACAGAACAGTGATTAAATTCTCTGTATCTTCTCCAACTTGGTGCATTGACATCTACAGCAGAACCTTCTGCGTACAGACCCCCCAGTATCCCGCACCCACGTAAAGAAAAAAGGAGGCTGGAAATATAATTTCTGTATGTTCTTATATCAATGTATATAAACACGTGCATGTACACACACGTACAATTTCTGTAACCTATTGCTGGAAGTTTATAATCACATCTTTTAATAAAAACCTCACTAGAAAACACGTAATTCAGACTGAGGGTAGTCATAAGCCTCCTGTCCAGCTCTCCTCATCACCCGCTCCTCACGTTGAACTCACCGATCTCCAGTGATCGATTCGTCTGAAGACCTTTAAGAAATTGACATTTTATCAAATAATTCATCTTTTCTTTGTCTCCTGTAAGAATAATTGTTTTAACATTTTATGTAAAGTCTTTTGTTGTGGAGCAGGCTTTTGCTAGATGTTTTCTGAAGACAGGATAAAGTTTGGCATTTGATCTAATTCTCTCCTCGGCAGCCTGCACTCCTCTTCCCGCACCGGGCACATCTTTCCCCAGTTTATAAATTTAATTAAAGCTTTTCAAATCATTATTATTCAACGGTTGCTAGTGCATTTCTGCTTGCTTTCAGGTTTCGTGAGGATTCAAATCATTCATGAATTTTTTTTCTCTCTCCCACGTCCAGATGCATGTAACCTTTTATTGGCTTCTTTGGATGGGGCAGGGTGCGTTGAAGGCTCCCAGGTTGCTGTGCAGTGACGGTGATTCGTGTTCCTCTGCACACAAATAATGAGCAAAAGCTCCAAATGACTCGATATGACGTGCCAGCAGAAGTTATCTGAAGGACTTCACAACCTGACCTCGCGTGGTAGAGGCTGTGATCGTCTGCAACGATGCTCTGAGAAGTGAAGTCGCCCAGAGAGGAAGAGTCCCCGTGACATTGCAATTATGCAAAGGTGACATATAAATAAAACCCTTCGGCAAAAGGAGCTGCCTTTTCATATTAAGATTGAAATAATTCTCAGATCAGGACTAAATTTTTGTGAGAACTGTCATATCAATTAGAGGTTTTAAGGAAACTGAAGTCATAGATAATGTATTGAGCATAATAAACTGACATTTTGATATGCAACCAGCAGACATTAAACAAATGACAGCTGACTCCAGAAAGTCCAGAAAGATATTTAAATCAGTAACGCTGAAATGAATAAATTAAATGAGCAATTACTAGTGTGTTTGACAAAGCATGATATAACAATGCATTAAGCATATATTAGTTCAGCCTTTACTCGCTGATCTTTATCTTCTTTTAATTAATGAATTTAATTGACTGGAAGGGAGATTCAAGAATGGCTCTTTACAAGTCAAATGGGAAACCCATTTTGGATTTGGGAGAGGAGAAGCAAAGGGAGTATGCGATGGCTTGTGAAAGGGCAGGGAGGAGCCACCGTCGCTCTGTGTCTGGTGCCAAAACCTGAGAAGATCTAGGAGAGCCATTAAGAGTTGCAACTTTCACAAGGAAAAGTTCACCAAAATTAAAACAATTAAAATCCTAGCAAAACTGGACATATTCGTAAGGAACTCTTCAAATCTTGGAAACAGCTCTCTCCAGATAAGAAGAGCACCTTTATCTATCTGCCAGGGTCCTGAGCACCCCTGAAGCTGGCAGGGTTGGCCCCGGGAAACGCGTGGTGAGGTGGTGATCTCTGGTGACACAGAGCTCAAAAAGGACCTTCTTGGTCTTTAGGTTATTTTTCTTATATAAAGTCATAAATACGTGTGTGTTTATATATACTGTCCTACATCTACAGTTGTACGCGCATTTATATTATTCCAAGAAAGTATCAATAGTATTCTATTAAGTCAGAAGAGCAAACTATCTGAAAAGGAAGATTAATTTTGCTACTATGCATACAATCTTCACAAAGAATGAAAGTAACTATTACCTTTTTCTTTTTTTTTTTTTTTAGCTTCATTTTCAATTGTATTTTAAATAACAGCTGTTTGCAGGTTTTTCTGTTTTCCATGCCTGGGGAATAAAACATATGCTTAAACTATTTGAAATTAATTAAGCTAAAAAACGTCAGATGGAGATCAGTCCTGGAGTTTCTCATAGTGAATTATATTTGAATGGCTCATGACTTTGTTAATAGTAGTCCGGAGGCAGTGTAAGGACCAACATCACTTGAAAGAATGAATTCCAGTAGCTATAAATTAATCAAAAGAAGTAATACTTATTAGAAAGGTTATGAAAAATCAAAGATGGTTTGGCAGGGAAGAAAAAATGTGTCCTTTATATACTATAACAGCTCTGAAGACTTTTCTATCACATTTTTTCAAATGTTGTGCTCTATCAGAGTAGAAAGCAGAAATGTGCTCAGCCATTGAAGTCCCATTTCAGCAATCACAGCCTGTGGGGAAAGTTCACTGTGCCCTTCTTTAGCAGGTTCTA
Source organism: Gallinago undulata (assembly GCA_026546715.1). Lineage (NCBI taxonomy): Eukaryota > Metazoa > Chordata > Aves > Charadriiformes > Scolopacidae > Gallinago > Gallinago undulata. Next base: position 33,837,672 of record JAOTQQ010000004.1, read on the forward strand.
CTGATGGGACACGTGATGGGCACGGGGGAAGCGTCCCCAAATACACTTATTTAACATATGCTCATGCTGGCTCTGGTTTATCTTTTGTTTCCACCAAACACCAAATAATAGGACCAGAAAATGTTCTCCAAATCCTGAGGGTGGAAGTCTGGAACAGAAGACCAGGGAATATGGGTGCTGAAAGCTGCATCCTGCCAATATGCCTTGTCTTTCAAAGGTGTAGCTGAAGAAATATTCAATACTGCAGTGAAACGAGAATGTGAGAATATTTGTGGAATCCATAGATCCTCCCAGTGGTTTGTTTCTACTGCAGAACTGTTGTTTTCTTCTCACTGTGTCTGCAGAGACGTACAGGGCACCGGGGCGCGGGGACAGAGAAGAGCAGTTGGTAGGAGTGCGCATTCCCAGCTTGCAAAAAGCCCCAAAAAACCCCCAGCCCCCAGCCTGTTGGTGGGAACGCAGCCCCACAGGAGACATTGCACAGACAAAGCCAAGATGATTTTCCTTAAACTCCATTCCTTGGGCGCACGCTTACTCCCAGCCACAAATTTACCACCACAAAGCCCCAGCAGCCAGAGCTTTGCCTCTCCTCCATGGAGCTCAGTGGGGGAGAGGCAACACGACTAATTTTCTTGTCATGTAAATTTGGTTATTTTGGGGGGCGGCTGGAGGTTTTTTCCTAGGGAGGAAAAGATGGTAAAACCCCATACACGGGTCTGAGTTTTGCAGGGGAAGAAATAGAGCGCAGGAAATATTTGGAAGGAGAAGTCCTCGTCGCTCTACAGACAGGCGACGTCCCCAGGGAGCTCCAGTTGGTACAGGGCAACTGGGAGCCTATTTCATCCCTGGCCTCTGGCGAGTGAGAAAATACCATCACCCGTCTTTATTCCCAATAATGAGCTAAACAACTCACACTTTTTAAAGGGTGGGGGACGCAAGGACTTTGCGAAGCAGGAGCCATGGCCCGGTTGTGCCTGACGTTGCCCGCAGACACATCCATTACCAATTGGCCCCAACAACAACACATCGAGCATTTTAATAACCCCATTAGCTGGGCAGCTTCTCAGCATCACACCAGAGGGGCTACAATAACAAGCCTATATAGAGCTCCGGTTACATTAAATATTAAAATATTGTTAAATATTAAAACAAAACTTCTAAAAGATAGAAGCAAAGCAAAAGTCACAACCCATTCTGTTATTTCACTTAGTTCTGTCTCAAAGCATTTTGTAACAGGAACGGCCCAGGCACTTTTGAAAACCCAAAGGATAATAGCGAGCACTTAATTATAGCGCTAAACATCGCCTTCCTGCTGACTGAAGAGGGGACAGGACCCAATAACTTTTATTTGCTTGACAAATTCATCTTCCTTTTCTCTGTCCTGCTGAGTAAAAAACACACTGGACAAATGAGAAGGGGCACCAAAGAGAGCAACGCCTTTGAAATTCTGCCACCAACCTGCTCCTCTGCAGTGGCAGGTTTTTTTTTCTCTTTCAGGAATAAAAAGGCATCCTTCCATTTCTGTATGTTTAGTGAGGCTGATCAAATCCCTGCCCACTAAATGAGGGTGGGAGACAAAGAAGGGTGAAAGTCTGTGAAGGCTTCCCCCAAAATGAAGGCTGTATGTTCAATGGCAAGAAGCGCGTGGATCACGGAGGAGAGATTTTATGGGATTATTGGGCTCCTACAGCCGTGGGCACCCAGGAGCTGGCAAATGGCTCCTCATGAGAAGAACCGGGCAGGTCTCTGCAGATTTCGGTGGGACAGGGAATGGAGAGGGGACTGGAGAGAGAAAGGGGAGGGAGAGGCAGACTGAAGGCAGGGGAAACGGGGAGCTGAGGGTATGAGGAGCAGAAATGCTGCTCTTTCCAGCAGAAGACAACAGGTGTCCGTGTGGAAGGGCTGGACACAAAAAGGGAGGTCTGAAATCATACAGGAACTGAAGTTGAGGGTTTCTAAACCTCAGAATAATTTGAGGAAGCATCCAAGTAAAAATGCATATTATCATCATTTACTCAGAATTGAACCTTTATGCCTTTTAAAATGGTATTAATGTGTTAAGCTGTGTGTGTGCCCTCCCTTGCAGCTGTGATTTTTCAAAGCCTGCTCTCAGCCAAACACCCCAGAGGTTGCTCCACCAGATCCAGCCAGGTTTCAGGGGAACCAACGTACGCAAACGGGTGAGAGCATGAAAACTGAGACACCAGCTCAGAACCTCCCGACTGCAGGACGACGTACGGGATGAAGCCACAAGGGCTTTCGTAAGGACCTCAAGCCAAGGAGAAGGTGGCTTTCCCGTGCGGCACCGTGCCGGGCACAGACATCCCCCTCCACCCCTCCCGGGCCAGCAGCAAGCTTTCTCATTACAAACACCATGCTCCGAAATTGGATAAATACGCCTAATTGGGTTTTGGTTGTTTGTGCAAAGATAGCGGGGGGAGAAAAAGCACATTTGAAAGACGGTGAAAATAAAAAGTAAAGAGGATCTACAGCACCTCTCGGAATAATTGTACCTTTCTTCATCTCCCGGGGTAACCATGGTAAATAACTGCTCTGTGCTCGGCACAGCAATTCGCTTGCATTAGTCATTCTTGATGCTGAATTACCTTTTCACAAACAACCAGTTTGCAAACAATTAAACTATCATAAAAATGGGATTTTTCTCCCCAGAAAGCTTTGGGATATGGCATGTTGATGACATTTTTCACATTCTCGCAGGAATCCTTCCGTTGCTTGGGCAGCAAATATCAGTGGTCACCGCTGCTCACACAAAATTATATTTTATTAAAATTATAAGAGAAGCAAAAACAATTCCAGGTACAAGGTGGGCTGACCCCTTCAGTAAGGGTGGGGTGAATCCAGGGCAGCAGGTCGGGTCTGTGGACACCAGAAGATGCCCCCCACCCAAACCATCCTCCCCAAAACTGCTCCCCTGTGTTTAACAATGAACTCTCCCAGACACAGGACTTTCCTCCTCTGCTGCAAATAAAATATTAAGATATTGGAATATATTAGGATATTAAAAAGTATTAGGATACTAGGAGAAATTTCTTCCCCCAAAGGGTTGTGGAGCCTTGGCAGAGGCTGCCCAGGGCAGTGGTGGAGTCCCCATCCCTGGAGGGGTTTCAAAGCCGGGCAGACGTGGTGCTGAGGGACATGGGTCAGGGGGGGTTTGGGCAGTGCTGGGTTGGTGGTTGGACTCCATGATCTGGAAGGTCCCTCCCAACCTGGACAATTCTATGACTGTATGAAAAGAATGGAATTTGTTGATATCAGATCCTGAGAAACTTAACACAGGCGCAGAAGTCTGCTCCTAACTGAGCTTTTTGTTACTTAATCAAAAAATAGCTAGAAAATCTTCCTCCCATGTTTTGTTTTGTTTTGGTTTGTTTTTTTTTGAAAATGCTTCCAACAAATCAGAGAGAAACCAAACAGGTGTTGACCAGGGGGGTCCCGGTGCTCCCCAGGCACTGGGGAGACTCAGGGTGGTGGGAACATGAGCATCGCTCCATCGCCAAGTGCACTAAATATATATACACATATATATAAAACTAATTTTTTTTATCCCTGCTGCATGCTTACAGGGAGACAAGTTTATAGATCCAGAGCCACAATTTGTGCCATAATCAAACTGGATTTGTGCAGACACCCTGTCACTGGCAGGGAATACTATTTATCCAGAATATACTGCTTTTATGTAAGGAAGGCTTTGACTTCTGTGGAAGCAACAGCTATAATAAACTTTTCTGACTTTGTTTTAGCTAGGTTTCATTGTTCAATCCCGTTTCCATCATAATTTGCATGACATGGGAGAAAACTGTATCTCACGTCACCCAGAGCAAGGTATTTCTCAGGAGCTCCTGAACTTTTGGTCCTGGTGCAATTTAATGTTTTTGCACCTCACAAATGACTACCATAAATGTATCGAAGCTTAGAAATCAGAAAGGATACCCACTTCCTTCAGCCCCATACAGCTAAGTTTGTGCAGCGCGATGTGGAAATCAAAGCCCTGGTTGCAATCAGGAGGGTTTGACCAGACTGAAGTTGCAGAGGACACAAACCACCAGTAAATTAGATGCATACTGTGTTTGCTGTTGTTACCTTTGAAAAACGGAGCCGAGCTACAAAAAGGTTCTACGTGTTGGCTTCAAGGAAGTTCCTTTTCTGGCAATTTTCTTCTCTGTTTCAATTTTTTTACTGCAATTTCAACAGTAAACACCCAAGGTGGCACTGCCTAAGGTTACAGACTCGTTACTTCACAACAGGAAACAAATTCTCTAGGTTCTTCTACAAATATTGAAAAGCGTGAAGAACGCTGTGGTCTGGCACTACCTCATTTCCTGAATCATATGTTTTCCGAACTCAGCAGAGGCTGTGCAGGTTCCATTCCTCTCCTCCCTTCCCAAACAGGAGCACCGGTTGATTTACATGGACGAGGGGAACCATGAGTTCCTACGCAGGGCAGCCTGTGGCCAAAACCCCTTTGACCCTGCAGGCAATGCATCTTCCCTTGACTCCTCCTCCTCTATGTGCTGACATTCAATCAGAATTTTTGACTTTGTATCCTGAAACCAGCTCTCCCTCGAAATAAGGTTATTTCACCTTTTTCCTCATCAGACCAGTGAGCGTATTTGCCTGGAAGCCCCCGCTCTGCCCCTCACCAGCCACAGGCTCCACCAGCAGCTACAGCCAACCCTGAAACCTACTGAGAGCTCTCCTGGGGCGCGGGACCCCCCGTGCTGGGGAGAAGTGCAAGGAAACATCAAGCGGGATGACCCACATCAGATGTCCTCCGTGATCACCACTGACATCTCCATCAGCCTGCCGAGGAGCTGCAGATGGAGCCCCGAGCCCTCGGGGTGGCTCCCCGGGAGGTGGGCACCACGCATCTCACAGTCCTGCCCAGACCTGCCACGCGCAAGTCTTGGAGCCCTCCTTAAAATACAGCAACCTCATATCACATGGAGAAAGGCCACCTGGGGTCAAAAGCCGCTATATTTACAAAAAAAAAGGCTACCAGGCACTCGCATTTTATTAGGTGATTTTCTTACTTAAGGCTTCAGTGATTAAATATGATGAAGTTCTCCAAGGAGCTGTGCTTTGCCCCGAAGGGCTGCCCTGGGTGAGCAGGTCTTTGTAAAGCCTTGGTGTAACCACCACAGCAAGGGACAATCATCTGCACAAAACGCAGAAGTCGGAACAGAGTGGTTGGAAATTAAAGAGCATTTCCAAGAGACTTGCGTTTTCTACCATTATGTATGTCATTCCTAGCACCGTGGCAAAAAGCCAACGACAAACCTCATGGCTTGCTTCTACCAGCATGAAAAAGTATTTCAGAGTGAAGAAACCAACAGCTGGCTGGAGAAAGACAGCGCAGCTCTCAGGTACACCGACTACAGAAATTAAAGAGCGTACAGTGTTTGTTGGCTGAAAATAATTCAATAGTAACAGACACATCTGTCTGGCCTTCACCCAGCAAAGCTCCAGTGGGCATGGTGGAGTCCCATCATGTCCCATCAGCCTTCAGCTCTGACACTGCCCTCCTCCAGCAGGTAGGTTTCTTCTGGTAGACCCAGCGAAGCGTGGTGTCTGATGGATGAGGAGTGGATGCCCTGTCACAGACTCGTGAGCTGGCAGCCCACGACTGGCCCGGCGAATGGGGCACCTGCCGTACAACCCTGCCCAAATCGGGATGCTTCAGCTCCCAGGAACAGAGCTTTCCCTGAGCCCTGCACTGGAGACTTCCCAAAAGCAATTCCCAGAGGCTGGGCCTGGGCGCTCGTGGGGCGCCACAAGTTGTGAAGAGCAAAGACCAGAGAAATGTCCCCAAACTCAGATCACTGAATTATATGCATTGGAAAAGCCCTTTAGTTAAAGCACAACCCACTAACTTTTGAAAACCCAGAGATAAAAGTAGAGGTAATATTGTGCCCCAAGTACTCATGTTTAATCATTTTATTATACAGACACGAGTATCTGTTTCTAACAGGAAGGGAGGATGCTTCGGGAAGGTTGTCCTTGCCCGGGATTATTGGCAGGTCTCTCGTTAGGTAGAGCAAGGATGGTCCTGCGAGCATCCTCTCCCAGCCCTCACCCGCCGTGGCTGCACGGCACCCAACGGCCAAATACTCATGGGCACAGCACATCGGAAAGACCTGTCTTTCTGTTCTTTTTCCCGTCTTTTCCTCAATGTCTCTCCCTTTTTAATCTTCCCCAGTGCAGAGCAGTTATAACCTGATTAATTAAGCTGACCGCTCCGCTGAGATTTTGTAAATTGGGTTATAAACCGAGCAATTAATGACCGTTCTAAGCAAAGCTCGGCAGCGCCGGACCGTGCCCCGTTCCCGTGATTTTGCCGAGTCCTGACCTGAATTCCGATGGGAAGGGGAAGCTTCCCCCTCCCCACGCTTCCCGGTTTCCCCTCGGCTCACTGCCAGAACGCTTGGCTGCTCGTTTCAGCTCTCACAGAAAACACCTATTCAGACCCCACAGCTCTTTTTACGGAGCTGTACATCACCACGTTTACATTCTTACCGCGTGTTTTTGAAAATAAAGGATGCGTTTAACTCAACATCGTTTAGTTCCTAAGCCTGAAAATATGAATTTACTGTGGATTTCTTTGTGCATGGAGTATTCCACGCGTCACTGCAGTCCTTGGCGGAGCAAGTCCTTTCATTCATTTATGAAGCCCTTGGCCCAGCAAACTGACTCAAACCCAGCAGATTCACCCCAGAAACAGCAGTTTACCCACACTGAGATCCAATTTGGCTTCCAAATTCCCCACGGTGTCCTCCAACCGCCGTGCCTTGTGCTCTTTGAAAGACCCTTCAGAACACTTCAGTGCTGTGAAATAAGGATTCGGATGACCCTAATTTGAGAGCACCCGTCCCACTGCAGCTCCTCGTCACCCCCTTGGAGAGCAGCCCCAGCACCACGGCATCCGTGGCAGAATGTCCTGCATCCCCCTCCGGGCCTGAAAACATGCCTGGAATACTTCTTTTAATCTCTCTCTATTTTTCTGCTCCTTTGTTTGTTTCGTGGTTTGTTTTGGGGCTTTTATTGGTGTTTTTCTTAATTTCTATGTAATAGCAAGGGACATATTTTTTCTCCTAGTGAACAACTGATGTTCTGCAGACCTACATCTTTGGAAACGCTGCCACCCCCAAACAGTCCCAGCGTGGGGAAGTACAGGATGATACAGTTGTAAGGATTTTATTTAATCTTTCTCAAAATAGAGGAACTGGCTGGTTACTGTGAACACAGGTGCATTTTTTTAGTAACTTGCTGAGGCTGTCGCACACCCCCGGAAAAGTCTTTCAAAAATTCAGATGTCAACACGCAGTTGCAAGGAACCTCACAAGAACACATTTACAGATCTCTCTACTCCGGTGAGAAAGTAATAATTAAAGAGGGATTCCTCTCCGCGTGGAAGCCGTGCTGGGTTCAAAATAAAGCCCCTCTTGGGTATCATCGCAGATTTATCAGAACTCGTTGACTTCATCTGTTGCCAGAGGAGGAGAACCCAGAGCTCCGAGCAAGCTGTTGGCATTTAGAACCCAGTGCCCTCAGGGCGCTGGAAAACGGGAAACCGTGGGGGTGGTGAGGATGCAGAAACCTCCATCTCCAGATCGCGGTCCCTCAGGACCCTCTGCGTGATGAAGTAGCCTTCGCCCACACACACAAAACTATGGCATCTCAGCACTTGGCAGAGGAGCAAAGATCTCAGTCCCAGTCCTTTTAGAAAACTTTATCCTTACTCACAGAAGAAAAAAAAAAAAAAAAAAAAAAGTCTTTGTAGAGCTGGCTGTGTTTCCAGTGCCAAGGGTAATCCCTGCTCAATTATTTCCCATTTACTGGAATAACAGCCCAGAGAAGTCATTGCACAGAACACAATGTGACAGCGCTGCAGACATACTGCCTTTGTATAATTAAAGCACAAGAAAGACTCCTCTTATAAGTTTAATACACAAGTCAGTTCCAATCTGGTACAACATGATTGTTTCCACATGATGTTTTTCTCTTATGCTTTGAGATAAAGAAAAAAATCCCAACTTAGGGAATTTGGGAATTTGGGACAGTATCCTGAGCTGATAGTAAGCATCTTATCACCAGAGTCATTAATTAACATCAGACTAGAATTTGGCCCACCTACTAATTTAAATTCATCCAAGTAATACAATCCAAGTAATACATTAGATTTTTACAAACTAGAAATTCGTCTTAATTTGCAATGCAGATATAGATATGTAACTTGATTTTTTTTCAGATTTCCTGGAAAACCTTAATATACATTGGAAACCTTCATAGTTACGTCCAACTCAAAAGACCACGAGCATCCTGGTTTCTCACTGCTTTTACCCTTATTCAGAGCTACCATCTTTAAAACAGGTACCGATCTAAACATGTTCTATATGGAATGCCTTTCCATGCTTGTGGAAATGTAATTAACATGCTGCATAAATTGCCTGCAAGCAGAGGGAGCTCTGGCTCTTCTGAGAGCAGACTCGGTGGCTCAGATCCTGGGGGATCAGATCATGGCTGGGACCGTGCCAGCAGATGGGACTCGGCCAACCTGTGTCCCCCCAGACCCGTCCCAGGGGTCTCCAGCTCTGGGGATGACTGGCACGTCCCTGTTCCCCGATCCTGGCCACAGCGATGGCAGAACTCGCCCGCTCAGCCCCCACGCCAGCCCCACCATGGCCCATGGGGTATTTTTTCATGCCAGTTGTAGAAATAAAAGCTGTCAAGAGTAACCATTCTAAAGAAAATGTTTCCAAAGAACAATGGGAACTTTACACAACCACCTGTAGAAAATGCCTTTGGTAAATACCAACTATTCTGTGTGACATGCAGAAAGGGACTCCATCGCCCCTTGATGCCTGATAGAAAATGGAATAAATTTGCATTTGAGCCCATTTCCCAAAATGTAAGTGAAGGAATTAGTGGGAGGTGTCCCTGCCCAGGGCAGGGGGTTGGAAATCAATGATCTTTAAGGTCCCTTCCGACTCAAAAAATTCTATGATTCTATGGATTATACCTGTGCTTTGATGACGAATGTCCCCGAGCCACCCGGCTGCGGGCTGAGGACCAGCTCCCATGGCTCCCCACCAGCTCAGTGATGGGAAGAGCTGGACCAGTACCCGCCTGGCCAGCCACCCCACTGCAGACCCACCGGCCCACAGCAGGACCCGGAACCATCTGAAAAACCTCACTTTGTTTTTTGAAAGACTGTATGGTTGAAAGTAATCAGCATTGCTGCTATGGATGGAAAAAAAATGTGAAAATGAACACGTAACTTTACTCAAAACTTTCCCTCCTACTCACAGTCATGTAACCCAAGTACAGAAATCATTTACCAGTTCTGTCCCCAGCACCAAAATGAAGTTGTGGTCTATCTGTGTTTGCTCTGGAGGCAGTGCCAAGGCTAACCTCCCAAGAATTAACAGAACATGCCTAACACCAACTCTTTTAGTGGTGTCAAACCCCCTCAAGATACTAGTACTTGGCACCAGTGCTCTCTGCTCACCAGCCTGGGCGGTCCCACCCCAGGGTCAGCAAACCCGGCTGTATCACATTGCTGAGAAGGTCCATTTTCTGTAAAAAAGTTGTTGCTAGGCAAGTGCTCCACCTCCCAGAGCAGGGAGACTGTGGTGGCCACCATACAGTCTCTTTGGCCAAACCCAAACCTCATAGGGGACTGAGCTGGAGCTTCCTCTGGAGAGAAGGAAGCAGAAAGCTGCCGTCCCTCCAGTAGCATCATGAGCATCTCCCAAAGCCACGCAGAGTCAGTCACAAAGAGCATCAGGGATTGAGATGTCGGTGACATCATTGGCAGAGCAATGCAATAATAAATCTGACAAGTACAAATAATCTTACTTGCAAATTTTCAAAATTACTATAAATAATAATTTTATTATTATCCTGAAAGAAGCTTCCCAGGGAGGTGGTGGAGTCTCTGTCTCTGGAGGAATTCAAACCCCACCTGGACAGGGTCCTGAGCAACCTGCTCTGGTGGACCTGCTCTGGCAGGGGGTTGGACTGGATGCTCTCCAGAGGTTGGTCCCTTCCAACTCCATAGCATTCTGTGATTCTCTGTTTTTTTTTTTAAATTGTTAATGCTTTACAACGTGAATTAAGAGCTTTTCTGCTTGCAAAGCTTTAAATGTGGTTTTATACCTATTATTGAAAAATGTTCTTTTTATAGGAAAAAAAATTCCTGTAAAACCACTTAGTAAGAAAGAATCCATTTTAACAGAGAACAGCTGAGGTTGGAAAGAGCTCTGGAGATGTGCTCAAAGATGGGTGAGCTCCAGCAGGGGGGTCAGGACTGCGTCCAGGTGGGTTTGAACATCTCCAAAGACAGGGCTGCTGCACCCTGGGCATCTTGGTCCAGTGCTCAAGCACTCTCCATGTAAAATGGGTTCTTTTCTTTCATTGCATAAAGTAAACCCACTGTCCTGAAAAAAAACCCCACACCACAAAAGAGTTTCATGGGGACATTCCAACAGAAAGCCCCTGGATAAAACTAATCAGCTTTTTAAATCAGCTTTTTGATCAAATGTGGCAGAAAAACTGACATCTGCCATTAGTTTGAGGCGACGTTTTCACTGAAGGCACAAATTAGGCAGCATTTGACTGTGTATAAAAGAATGTAATCAGGATTATTAAACACTTTGAGAGGGGGAAAATACCCTTCCTCTTATGGAAGAATTTCCTTGAAGGTATCACAAGTTGAATTAGGGTGACCAACTAAACGTACACTCAAATTTTAACAGTATACCCCAAATTAAGTACATGTACCTGAATAAATGTATCTGATACTGCTTGTAAGAATTAACGTGTCTTTAACCAATTGCCGTTAAACCCCTGCAAGCTCTAGAGCTAAGTATGAACACAGTTTACCCTCTGACAGACACAATGCTGGTCCTCACTGTTTTCTGTATATTTAAGTACTGTTTGTTTTGACCTCAGAACCACCTGACTGAAATAAGACTTTTCCTTGATGTCCCAACTGAGTAGAGCAAGAAATTATTTGTCATTTGCTACAGGATATCTACATATTCAAAGCAAAAAAGAGCAAAATGACTACCAATAATGATTTCGATGCACATTATAATCCCACTGGATTACGGAGACACATTACATTAGAGCTTTTACAGAACGGTTAAAACCTTCTAAAAGTAAGACACGTGCTAAAATAACAGCTGGAGAACAGCTGGATACTCGAGACAAAAGGTACTGAAGCACAGTAATAAATCATGAAACCTACGTGTCTGACACCCTGACTTGATCAGGAAAAATGAATTGCTGGGTACAAAGTGTAATAAAGAGAGGTGCCAAGAAATAGTCACATCTGCCAGTAATAATTTGAAGTTGAAATATAATCGTACACAATATATATGATAAATAACGTGGGACAAGGTCTCCAGTGACGAAGGTAAATATTAAATTTATGTGGAAGTAAGGTTTTACACTGAAGCTGTGAAATAAGACTAGAGAGATACTGTAAATACTGTCCATTCCTGATGATGACTTTAATTTCTCAGACAAATAACTTCTAAGGTTTGCCACGTATTTTCCAGATCAGGAACCAATATCTTTTCTATCTCCAAAGTTTCAAAGTAATACACACTCTTCCAGCCAGTAGCCACCACTAAGTTTTGAAGGGAACAATGTATTTGACAATGAAATAATGAGCAAAAAATGAATTATGAAAAATTATGACATAACCCCCCCAATTTATCACATATAAAGGAGAGCTTATTCCCACGTTAAATGCTAGAGAAGAAAGGGCTACAGAGATGATCAAAGGACTGGAGCATCTCTCTGCTGTGGAAAGGCTGAGGGACCTGGGGCTGTTCAGCTGGAGAAGAGCAGACTGAGAGGGATCTCATTGATGCTGAGCAACCTAAAGGACAGGGGGGCAAGAAGACGGGGCCAGACTCTTCTCAGTCTGCACCATTCCACCCATCGTTCCTCCTGCAGAAGCAACCACCAGTGCCCACCACAGCCCAGCATGGCTACAGAGGGAGGGAAGGATGGACGGCGACGCAGCCACTGAGACCCCTGGACCACCACAACCGGTGTGCCAACGGCCCACCTCCAGTTTGGGGGAAGAGGAGGCAATATGCATCACCTTCACAAGTTGATGGGCCCCTGTTAAAGCCTTGCAGTGGTGCCATAATGACAGGCATCTTCAGGAAACCATAAGAGCTTTTTACTGTTCCTACTGAAGGCGATATTTGTCTCAAATTAAACCAGTCAGCTTCAACAAGAAGCTTCAGGGAAGAACCTGGAATGCCCTATGTGAAACTAAACTGCATAATGCAAAATATTACCCAGTATGTCAACCACTGTCGATACATAACTGCGAAGAAATAAAATGCCACTTTGATAGATCTCGCTTTTCAAGCTGAGTTCAATACAGGCAAGTTTATCTATGCCACAGAGCTAGGATTTTTTTCCAGCCTAATTATCATTACTCACACTTGAATTTCATTGGTAAAGTTATGAATATTTAAAGAAAGTTTTATGTTAAAAATGTGCAAAATTGCCCCTGTGTAGAGCAGGAACGTGACTGCACTGAAACTGCTGCATGTCCTCGGATGTCCAGTTCCAGCAGCCATTCTGCTGCCATAAATCATCCGGATGGCTATGGCCCTTAAAAGTCAAGGAAAAATTAAAGATAATACGGGGGTGTGTGTGGAAATAATGGAGCCACAAGACTAAACACCCCAAATGTCGGGCAGGGAGGGGCGAGGGGTGTATCTGGGGAGATGGAGATAGGCGCTCACTGGTGTCCCCAGCAGAGCTCTGGGTCTTCTACTGCTGGGAAGGATCAGGGTGGCAAAATAAACTTGAATAAACTCAGGAGTCCACGAGAAACACGGGGTGGGAGGGGGGCACTGCCTTTCTCGTGGTGCCGTGGGGGGGGTCTCACAGCACAGGCTGCCGGGGATCCCGCGTGACGCAGAGACGGGCGATTAACGGAGCCTTAATCCCACACACTGCCCAGATTATCTGTTGGAATGCTGCATTCTGGGTTCCAGAGTGCCTAAAAAGTGACCTTACCACCGCACAGCCCCAGGCTAGTCGTGCTGGTCCCAGGGGCAGCAGCCTCTGGCGAGGGGGTTTATGGGATCAGGAATTCCCCCCATCGGAAAAAAAGGAAACCTGCACCTCTGTAATTACATGGACCACAAAGTGCTGTGTCCTCAGAGAAACTTTGGAAGCGGGCACATTCTGGATCCAAAATGTTTGAGTAGAAGAACGAAAATCATACTTCTCAACAGACGTACAGATGAAGGTAAGTAGACCAAAAGATACAACTAATAAAAAATCCAGTAGAACTCCAGGAGTAAAGTTTTAAGAACAGTATTTTCAAGGGAAGAAAAGGTCCTTGTGGAACATTTGTGGACATCACTGGGGCTTCCAAAGCTGACCTCCACAGGCACACATCAGAACTAAGAAAGTCCTTTACTCCAAACCTGAGTCGTGGATGCTCCTGAAGCCCATGTGGCCTGAGATGCCACGTGGGCCGGCCATTCCTGCCTCACTCAGACATCACCACCGAGTTCTCCTAAACCAGGGTCCACATTGGGAAAGGCACTGTGCTTCAGGCACTGGGAATTGGATTAAATAGCTGTCATAGACAATCTTTGTCCAAAACCAACATGAACTACCCCTTCCTCTGAACTCCACTGGAGGGTCTGACCTCCAATGCCAAAGCTCCGGCCCCTGTCCCATGCCTTGGAGAAGAAGTAAGATTCTTCAGATGTGAAATAAAACTCAACAGAGAACACTTGTATAAAGCAATTTGTGCAGGCAACAGAGAGTGGTTGCCCGAGTCCTAGATGTAACAAGGCAGGCTTCAAAGAGAGCCATCATTAAACCTGGGGCTGAGAGCTGAGCACTGATTGAAAGCTGACTAATTGGGTCCATCAGTAAACAGGCAGAGACTAGAGAGAAAACATCTTTAGGGTAAGCAAGTGCCCTAGAAAAATCCAAGTAACCAAGTAAATTCCGGTGCATGTTCCAGAAAGGTCTTTCTTACTCTACAATTAAAAGCAAACTGGACATTTTGGGGCAGTTTGCAACAGGAAGGTAAGACGCTGCACAAGAACCTGGGGAGCCCCGAAAGAGGGACACTGTCAATGGATATTCCCATTTTTATTTAATATTAAATTTGCTTGTTATGCAGACTCACACACGCTTCAAAATATTTTGTAGCCTTTTGCTCTAATGCAAGACAATATAGCTGGAAATGTCAAGCATCCGGATGAATCACGTTTGCTGCTCCATGGTCACCGAATGGCGGTTCTTGGCATCGGTTGGTGGTGGACTAAAGGTCTTGGCCATCACCAAGGGGCCATAACCCAGCCAGCTGCCGAGCCACATCTCTGCACACAGAAAGGAAATTATGACTAATCCCAGCGACTCTGTAGTATTTAAAATAAAGGGCTGTTCTCTGAAATGGGTGAGGGAAACAACGCGGTAAGAAGATTTGCAGGGATCCTGGGGGCGCGGGCAGGGAGGCCCCGTACCAGCACGTTTGGTTTTTTCCTCTTTCCCTTTATCCAGTCACTTTTTCTGTCTTGCTTTTATTTTTTGAAATACCTAGAAGTAACAAGGCAGATCTTTTTTTTTTTTGAGTAGAAATTGTTTGCGCGTAAATTGTAAACAACCTCCACTTGTCAGAAATTTAAAAACTTAGAGCATCGGTGGCTGGTAACGTGTTATTACTGTGTCATTACTAAAAGACGCAACTTTTACATCACCACGCCAGCATTTATACTTCATTATATTGAAGGGACTTATTATATTTAAAGGATTATCTCTACTGCCTTGCACTGTTCAAAGCAATAAATGGCTGCCAAGTTTGATTAATGGCCAAGAGGAACCCATGGCATTTAATCAATCTCAAAGCTTTTTTACTGCAAATATTCTACAAAGAGCTTATTCCTGTTATAAAACAAACTACGGATCAAAAATAAAAATAAAAGGAAGTACTCTTCCCTCCTATGGGAAATTGCAATTATCTTCTAATGCAGCGGTGAATTTTCAAGGGATGTAATTTTTTGCTCATGTCAAGGCACACACAGATTTATACGTGAAAAAAGATGCATTAAAATAAATAATTGAATGGCATGTGTGGAAAAAGATTAACATTTAGCACCTGAGGCACCATTTTCAGAATTACCCATGCAAAAATGTGCATGCAATTGCATACCACCGAGTAATTACCTGATTTGCATACGTAATGAACTACGGGGCCATCACTTGAGGAGGAATTTCAGCGCCATTTGGAAGGGACTGTCCAGTGCAGACAGGGAAGGAACGTCAGGCTCTCGTCTTCTCAAAGTTTAACATAAACGTGGTGCGTGGAAAAGGACCTGAAAATGAAGCTGTGGATCCCAGGCAGTTCCTTTGGAGGAAGGAGCCACACAAGTGTCCCAGGGATGCATTCACCCTCCTTGTCTGGGAACACCAGTTCACTGCTGAGGACACGTGGCTTATAAAATATCCTGATTGCTCAACCTCCCCCAACCCGGGTGTCAAGCTCTTTAAATAGAGTGTGATGGATATATAAGGATGAAAAACAATTCATTTTGTTCTACTGGAAGGTGTAGACAAGCAGACCTAAGAGGAAGGTGTAGACAAGCAGACCTAAGACATCTTCTGGAAGCCTTTCTGTACCAAAGAACGGCTTGCCCTGTGGGCATCAAACACACCTTACACATGGTGTTTCCAAGTACCAAGAAGTACCCCCTGTGCACCAAGAACCTCACCCAGACCCACCAGAGCAGATGAACGAGAAGACAGCCCCCACAGCAGCACCCCTTCCTTCACCACCACGGGCACTACTGCCAAATCAAAATACAGCCCAGCCAGCATCCTGCCATTAAAGCAGAATGAGGAGGATGCTGAATAGTAATAAGCTTTACTTTGGTTCATTTCTTAACTTCTGGGATTAGTTGTGTATATATTCATGTTGAACTTCCAAGGAAATAAAGCACCCCCCCCCCTCAGGGGGATTTGATTTGATTTTATATTAGATTTTGCTTGATTTTATTTTGTCTCACTAAATAGAAAACGTATTTCCAAAGATTTTTCCCCCCATCATAAATAATTCATAGGATTACATATAAAAGATAACCAGCAATGAAAAGGGGTTATTGACCAGAAGCAATTCAAGAGTTATGCCATTAAAAATATATAAGGTGAAACTCAACAAAACACTCACAGGTAATACTGTGTAAAAAAAGTGATTTCTGCAAAATCGATTACTTTTGGAGAGCAGAAGCAGAGATTTATGCAGCGATGCAATCCCCTGTTCCAGGGCACCCCCGGGGCTGCACGGGGACGGGGAGGGGGTCTGGGGGGAGGGCACTGGAATGGCCACGGACAGGTCACAGAGCCTGTCATGCAACGGGGACCTTTCCCATTATTTATGATTTATTGCTCTCACCCACACGGTGTGAGCTCAGTGAAAACCTGCCGGTGTGCTAACTGCGCCCCTACGAATTTGCAAGGTGCCCAAGGCTGTCACTTAAACTTAAATAAATCCCTCCACGGTTCCAGTTTATTATCCATAGTATTTTCCTGTTAAAGTACAGGAATACGCATGCCCAAAGAAGAGCTGTGCTTTAATCAATACAGACTAAGATATCAATAAATTTATTTTCTGTGAGCGAGAGCGGTCCCATCCCCACAGCGAGCACCGAGATAACAAAGCTCTGTATCTGACTGAGTTTCAGTATAAATGATGGATGTGGTCCATGAGCCTTCAAACGTATCTGCAGCTGCAGTCGTGTATGCAGTTATTGATTCTAAAACATTACTCAACCTAAATTTTCCTGTGCTACTCTACAATACTGCATTATATAGCAGTAAAATACCACAGGACTCCAGCAAAAGTAAATCTTTATAACCAATACTCAGACAACTCCAGTTTTTCCCAGTGACACTGAGATCATAATTAAAAATTCACAGGAAAAGAAAAAAAAAAGTTGAATAGGACCATAAAAAAAACAGTGCCTCACAAAAAAAGAATGAATCAACATAAAGACTCTTTCTCAATGGGCTTTGGACAGCCATCTTTGGAAAAGATATAGAGCCATCTTTGTAAGAGATATAGAGCCACCTTTTAAATGCATCTCTGCATTAAAGACTCAAGGAACAATTAAGCCTAATAGCGGGAGAGCACTATAGGGAATTATTGAACGCGAGCCTCTCCTCTTCCTCCCCACGCTCCTTCCGTGCTTTGCTGCATCGCTCAGACCCCGAACTAATGACTTTAGTGGCTTAATGCCAGTAATCAGCCTGGTGACCTGCAGGTCAGTGGTGGGAAATACTTGGGTTCGCTCGGGTGAAAGAAGGGCTGGGAACCTACAGAGCTGTAATCACACCAAAAAAGCTCACAGAAGAGCTGAGAGACCTTTGCAGGTGATGGGGAAAGAGTTTGGGTGAAAGAGGAGTGACATGCCAGTGTCCTTCCAGCCCTCCCTGGGACAGAGATCCCCAGCCTGTGGCCACAGCTGGGCTCAGCCTTGAGCAAGGTGATGGGTGAGAACAGGAGGACCCGATACGAACATGGACATTACGCAAACATCACCAATACTCCTGGCTGATAACCTTCTTAAAACCTCCTGTGGCCTGGAACACGGCCTGTCTGTGCAGCATCAGTCCGTGTCATGAACATATGAAAAAAGAAGTTGTTGAAGGTGGGATATTTGAGCATGTCTTAAAACCATCAAAAATATGGACTTCTGTGGACAGTTCTCCCTTTTGGACTTGGGAAAATGTGCCTTGGCTAAACAAACAAAAAAAACCCCATAATTTGAAACTGTGGATTTCTGAAAGTTTTTGGTGTTGGGCAGAGTAGAAGAAATGCATGCCTGGGTAGCAAGCTCTGCACCCCCGGGCTGCAGCCTGCATGCCAAGAGCATCCAACATGGCCCAACGCCCCTCCGACCCTTCCTGCAGGTCTCTGCAGAAACCTGGGAGCCCTCCGAATCTGCTTTCTCCTTTCAGGTACACCCCCACACACAGAGGGAACGGCTCCCACCTTCAGCAAGCCCTGGAAAAAACTATTTCAGGACACATAAATAAAGAGCTCAGCAATTCAACGTGAACAACAACAGCCAGTGATGAGAAGGTTCTTCTGTCCCGTCTCACGGTGATCATGGAGAGCCACTTACTGCCACGTTTATCACTTCCATGTATGTGCAACCAGCTTCCACCTGGGAATTTATCCCACCCCTGAAGCCCCAGTGCATCAGACCCATTACAGAGGGGACCCCTCCCCAGGAAGGAAGGGTCTCCCCGGCAGCAGAAGGCTCTTCCCGTGGGAGCTCTCTCCCTGGGGAAACAGCAGGGACCCCTCACGGGGGGCAGGGGGAGCTGGAAGCCCCTGGCTCTGCCTCTCAGCACAGGAATGGAAACCATGCAGCCAAAGAAGTCAAAATGCAACGCAAAATATATAAAAAAAACAACGCTAAAAGTTATCTGGGCAACAGGAACATTCTCAAAATTCTCAAAAGATTGCCTGGTTAATGAACAGAGTTTTCTCTGTTTAATTAATGTCCTATGTACACCTCCATCTTTTTATGATAAAAGTTGTATTTTGATAGAGTAGCATTTAGAGGTCCATGTATGTGCAAAACTACTTAGCTGTGAAGTGTAATAACTGAGTAATGACGACCAGATTTTTATTTCTTACACTAAACTACCCAAGTACCACAAGTACCACTCTTTATTTATTTATAAGCTATTTATATGTCCAGGTGCTTCGATCTGTCTCCTGTGAGCCTGTCAGCTGGATCTCCTTGTTCTCCTCAGATATCAGTACTCTGAATCCTTCCATAATTTGCCCCTTTGCAATTCATATTTTATTGGCATTAAAAGTCTGCGGCTGAGTGTCTTAGGCTGAGAAGATTTTCAAGATCTCCTCTGTCATTCATTTATTGTCCTTTAATACTAATTTGCATCGCCAGTGAACCTGGCACCTGTCAGGAAGAACAAGCCTTTCAACCTGGAAAGATACCGTGAATTTGTAACTGACACACTTTGACTTGGGAAGAAAAAGCAATTTTTTTTAATTTTTTTTTTTTTTAAAAGGAATGCATAATGTAAAAAGAATCCTGGCTGAGCTCTCTCCATTAATGATGGTGGTTTAAGTGATTGGAATAGAAAACCTTTGCACTAACCATATTTAAAAGTAATTGCAGAGAAAGGGAATGCGCTGGATTAAAAGCACAGAATTTTCTGAGACTGTATGAGGCAAATTTTAGGTCACATCTGAGAGAGCTGCTGGATCACTGCAAATTTCCCAGTCCAGATTTTCATTTTCTGATGTTAAATACAATATTTCAGAGCACATGCCTTGTATTACAGTCTTCTACAAGTAATTCAGTGGACATTTGGAAAGTATCTAAGTATTGAGTAGTTCTAAATTCCCTTTTATCAGACATGTGCAAATAAGAACAACTTACAATTATGGTCAAAACAGAGTAAAAATTGGCTTTGAGATGACCTGGTTCCACCCAGCCCACGTCTCGCAGTGTAGGGGTGTCATTAAGTATACTGACATGAGATCAATAACAGAATTTAACTTTTTCAGGAATCTAAGATTTAAAAATATATAGGACGTCAACTTACTGAAAAGTTGCTTTGCATGAAACAATTTGGTCTATAACAAAAGTTGTTGTTGCTTTAAGGAAGTTTTTCATCTTCTAGAATAAAGGAATAAGCCATTGTATTTTAATTGTCATAATCCTAAATCATAATCATATATATATATTGCCATAATCATAATCAAATCAAATAGTGCCAAATCCTCAAATGCAACACATCAGTAACCCCACTAAAAAAATTATAAGCTGTGCAGAAATGACAAAGCAATTCCCCTAAACATGGCCCGATATTGTAACTGTCACATTGCTGGATCCTCCCCCGTTTTTGGTGACACGATACCATGACTACACTGAGGACTGGTCTGCCTCTAAACTACAGCTCTGGGTCTTTCACACAGCAAAATAAATACAGAGAGATGCTTTGCACAGTCAAGGACAGTATAAACATTAAAGCCAGGATAGAAATAGCCCATATTCCTTAGAC
The DNA here is from genome assembly GCA_026546715.1 of Gallinago undulata. NCBI lineage: Eukaryota > Metazoa > Chordata > Aves > Charadriiformes > Scolopacidae > Gallinago > Gallinago undulata. Next base: position 33,857,790 of record JAOTQQ010000004.1, read on the forward strand.
AAGCAGAATTTATAAATTAAAGGGGCAAAATACTCTATATTAAGACAAATCTAAACATTAAATGCAATCTGATTAGGACTCTGTGGAAGCCTGGATTGGAAATGTGAGCGTGTAGCCACCCAGGCTCATCACCACCTTTCGTTCTCGCGTTCAGATGGACAGTATCTTAATGCCATCATCAATGCCTGGCAGACTTAGTCCTCACATCTGATAGTCTGTTTCACACTTCAGACACCTTTCTGTGTCAAAGAGGATGTCTTAATTTCGTTTAGTATCTGCCTAATAAATTTGACTCCTTGCTGTCAAATTTTTCTGATTTTCCTTTCATAGCTTCTCAAAGGAAGATGATCTCGAGGGCTGAATTTTCTGCCTAGGTTCTCTATTTCTCTCAAATTTCTAACAACTTCATTCCAAAAAGGTACCAATTCATGGATTTGTGGAGGGTACGTGGAGGATATGCAGCAACAAGCTTTTGTTCTTCAATGCCAAGTACTATACAAATACTGATAAATATATGCATAAGGGATTCACAGCACAAAATCCTGCTTTAAGATTTGACCAAGTGAACGATACGCTGAACACCAAGAATGGCTCATTGTGAATTCTAATATTTAAATGGTGATGGGAGATTAATAATACCTTTCAATAAAGGACAATAATTCATTGAATACATCCAAACCACCACTTCTTTAAAGGACATTATTTCAAGAGCAAGTAAATCAGTAATTAGTGGCTTAGTCAATAATCCAAAGACAGATTTTATTTTTCGTAATTAACACTTAGCAAATACAGTAGCTTTTAAAACTCTTATTTTTATATGGAGGGAGTTTGGCAAACTGCCAGAAGAGCTGTACGTCTTATTCATAAACACATTTGTCTTGTTTCCAGCAGCAGGGCACGTACGGAGCGATGCGCGCTGCCGTGCCCAGCCACGTGTGTGTGCAGGGGACATAAAGTCACAGAATCACGGGATGGTTTGGGCTGGAAGGGACCTTGAAGATCATCTCGTTCCACCCCCTGCCCTGGGCAGGGACACCTCCCACCAGCCCAGGTTCCTCCAAGCCCCCTCCAACCTGCCCTTGAACCCCTCCAGGGATGGGGCAGCCACAGCTTCTCTGGGCAACCTGGGCCAGGCTCTCGCCACCCTCCCACCAAACAAGTTCTTTGCCCAAAATAAAATAAATCTTTGTCAGCAAACAACAACAACAACAAAAAAAAAAAGTGAAGGAGGTGGCTCTGCCGGGACCCAGTAACCTCCCCTTCCAAGCACCCCCTTTCCATCTGCCATTTACAAAAACCCCTGTAAAAACCTGCTCAGAGGGTTTGCAACCCTAAGCAGAGCTCCCTGATCAACAGAGCTTCCAGGGAATGCTAAACACTTTCCAGAGAGAGAAAGAGAATTTAGATTAACCCCAAAAAATTACATTTTGCCAGTCACGGGCAATGTAAGCCCAGTTCCTCTGTGCAGTGTTTCAACAAATATTTGCCCTTTTCTACACGTAGTTAGATTGCATTAATAAGACCAGCTTGCTCCTTACAGCAGAAGCGATCCATACTTATTATTTTTCCAATAAAACACAATATTTTTTTCACCACTGTGCAATCACAGTCAATTCCTCACACCTTATTTTTCAAAATAATATTTAGCTAGTGTTTTGTTTTTTAAGGGAGTAGGAATAAAATAACTCAATAGTCTCAAAGCTATAAAAACTAGCATGGAAAACAGGAACAGGAAAAGAATGTGGTTTCACCCTAACGAAGAAAAATCACTTTGGCTACATCTGTGCGTGTCAGAGTTCTTTCAGAACAGAAGTGTGGGTTTTTAGGAAGGGAAGCAGAGCCCTTTGGGGGAGGTTGAGCTGTACCTCAGCAGCACCAGCCGCTGCCCGTGGAGCAGGGGGGGTCGTGGGTTTTGAAGTGCACCAACACCAGGGAGTTTATAGAATCATAAAATCATAGAATGGTTTGGGTTGGAAGGGACCTTAAAGGGGGTTCCAACCCCCTGCCCTGGGCAGGGACACCTCCCACCAGCCCAGGTTGCTCCAAGCCCCCTCCAACCTGCCCTTGAACCCCT
>JAOTQQ010000004.1:33878232-33888730 GCA_026546715.1 Gallinago undulata
GTAAATTCCTCAGCATTTCCTTACCCTCGTGTGAAAACCAACAATAAAACTTTATGTGCTTAAAATTACCTCTGTATTGTTCGAGGACTTGTCTAGCATCTCGTTAGTAGCTTGCCTTCATCTTGCAACTTTAATTAGCAGCTCCAGTCTGGGATTTACCTATGACTGTCATGGGTGAAGTGTGCTGGCTAATGAATTATTCAAAGTAAATTAAGAGACTAAGGGAGTTCTCTACCTGTCTGAGACTAATACACACTTCATTAGCAAATATTTTCACCTGTGACAGTCACAGGTACCTCACGGACTGAATTTTTGCGCCCACCTGAAATGGATTCTGTCTACGTCCACGTTAACGTCAAACCTGGAGTTTTACTTCTGCAGAGATTACATTAACAGTGACAGTTAGTAAATTGGATCCTCAAGATTATAGGATATCTTCATTAAGCCCGGGTGAGGCGGGGAGATTTGTATCGCCCTCCAAACACCCCGGTGCTGCCTGTCAGCATCCCACGATGTGATTTACTGCTGCCTTCGCAGGATGCTGCTGTTTCAGCTGAAACTTCCTGAAAACTTCCAGCAATAGCTTGAATTCTGAAAATACGCAGAAAGTTTCAGGCCTGCTTTACCGGGCTCACCCCGTGCCCGCCTCGCTGGGGGGCTCTGCTCCCTGTCAGCCCCCACTTCATCCCCACAGCGGCAGGGGGGTTGGAACTCGATGATCTTTAAGGTCCCTTCCAACCCAAACCATTCTATGATTCTATGATTCATCACATGGTTGCACTGCACCAGCAGGGTACCAGCATCTCACCAGCATCACGTCTCACCAGCATCACACCAGCACCTCACTAGCATCACATCTCACCAGCACCACACACACCACACCAGCATCTCACCAGCATCACATCTCACCAGCATCACACCAGCACCTCACTAGCATCATGTCTGACCAGCACCACACACCAGCATCACACTGAACCGGCCACACACACCACACCAGCATCTCACCAGCATCACATCTCATCAGCATGGCACTGCACCATCCTCTCACCAGCATCACATCCCATCAGCATGGCACCACACCACACCAGTCCTGCCCAGGCAGAGGCACCACACAGACCCACACCATCAGCCGGGACACGGGACACCTCCTCCTGCTCCGGACCTGTCCCCAGGAGTGATGGCACAGGCCAGGAGGGTCCTCACCCTTTTTGGGGAGCGGGAAGCTGCCATCTCACACGAGCGACCTGCTGCTCCCCAAAGCTCCCCAAGCAGACCTACAGTCACCTTCATAATAATTGCAATTATCATAATAATTGTAATACTCAGCAGCACATCTAGCCTACGAGAGTTAGACCTTACAGAGGGAAATACCAGAAATGCGTAATCACTGGAGCATCTTGAAACTGCTGGCAGACCATCAGAATTCGGTACCTGACCCTTTAATGCCGTTTATTATACGAACTCTATATCTGACACCTGATAGTTGTACGAGTTAAAGCAAATAAATCCCCACCGGCGATGGGCCGTGCCCCAGTCCCCCTGTAAGATGGCAGCCCTGATGTGGCACCGACCCCCAAAGAAGGGCCAGTCTGCTCTGGAGGACACCCACCTGCTCGCTCCTTCCTCCCCCTAATTGTCACCAGCGCAGCCCCCCCAGTTAGCCAGCATGCCTGCTCTCCCAGCCTTCATCAGCCAGGCAGGGGACCCAGAGGAAGCCCAGCGAAAAAACAGCCCAAAAAGAATATAAAAACAGATTACTGTTTGCTGCTCCGGGCATTTTATTTATTTATTTACTTTTAAACTTGAAATAGTTCAATATCCTTGCGGATTGAGGGCTGTCAGTGGAATAATTCACACGAGCAGTGTCGGCGGAGCAGGGACGCGGCCGCGCTGCCAGGTTTTCCAGAATGAAGCAGGAACTCACCGCGTGGGAATACAAAGGCATCGGCTTTATTTATTTATTTGTTTGTTTGTTATTATTTATTTTTGCTGGCAGAAATCACTGGCTCTAAAAAGCGCTGCCTCTGTTTAACCTACAGATAAAATTGACTATTAAAGATAAATTGAGCCGTTTGCTTATAGAAAAGATTTATGGGATGGTGAACAGAGGACACGGGAATAAATTGTTTGCTAAATAACTTGGGGGGGGGGTGGGGGGGGGAAGGCCCAGAAAAGCTTTTAGTTTATAGGCTGGCTCCCCAGGCAGCTCGCATCAGAGCAGCGGCACGCCGCAAATCCGCGCCACAGATGTGACGAGGAGAAGGCAAAAGTCAAGTATCTCTTGAACGTGTTTTGCATTTTTTCCCGTGCTCGAGACCTGCATTAAAATATTCTCAATCACACCCCTACGCACAAACGGTTTCTATTTAGGTCATTCAAGAAATTAGATTTTTGACATTAAAATTAAATATTAATTTAATATATGTTGAAGAACTGTGTTAATTTGGCAGAGGCAACCAGTCACGCTCTGAAAAAAAAAAAGGGTTTAGACCCAGGAAATTTTCAGCTGTGGGTTCTGTGCCGGGAGTGACACACAGTGGGGCTGGAGAGGGGAGCTGAGGGTCAGCAGAACACCTCACCCCTGGTGCCTGGCTAGCAGGGAATATCTCCCTCAGCTACAACCAAGGAAAAAGCCACCTTCCTGATGTTATTCTGCTCAACAAAGGGACTCCAGGTGTCTTCTGGAGGGGCAACCAGCCACAGTAGATGAGAAGACCTCTATTCCTTTGGTAGCTGAGTCCAGCATTGAGTCCAATTGCCCAGGAATCACTCTGCATTTGGTGGTGGTGCAAGTGCTCTGCATTTCTGTTGAAATTGCTCCGTTTCAGCTTTTAGTCATTAGTTTCTACTACAGTGGGGTTTTTTTTGGCAAGATTGAATATTCTGAGGTTTTTTGTATAAAAACATTCTTCAACACAATGAGGTTTCCTATTTCTACTCTCCTAAGCTAATTAGACCGAGTTCTTTAAGCTTCTCTCTGAAAAAAATATTTTTTATTTCCCATATAGTATTTTTCTCTCTCCCCTGCCATCTTTTTGTTGTTTCAGCATCTTTGAGCAAACAGGCACCAGAACTATACGTGGTATTTTACTGCTCGTCTCAGCAAGGCACTTGTATTTCTACTCCCTCCCCCACAGCTGGGCCCCTCTGGATCCTGTTAGCGAGGGTCTGCCAGGGTTTTACATCAGGACCCAAAGTAAACTCCATTTTTAAAACAGATCCAGCCTAGCGAGATGCTCTCTTTGAGCAGCATTCCTCTTTGTTATATCCTATCCGCTCGTCGTGGTGTCATTTTCAGATTTTATCATAAACAAATTTATCTCAAATTTCAAAATATCCATGCAAACAGCAAACAGAGCTGCTCCCCTTGCTCACAATGGAAGGACCCCACCAGAAGAACCCATTCCACCCACAGTCAGGGTTGACTCCACGTTGGTGGTATTTCTCAGGGTTGTTAATTACCCAGGGTCTTAATCCACTTAACACAGCCATACCAAACTTGCAGCTTGCCTCGTGGCTTTTTTTTAAGAAACAAGAGTATTTATAGTATTAACTCAAACACGTAGCCTTTCAGGCAAATCTCAAAAGACTGTGATGGATTTGAAATAGTTCTAGTTCCTTCCTCACAAAAGAATGCAAAAAAAAAATATATATAGTGAATTGGTTTGGAACTACTTGAATCTGTTGGTTTTTTCCAGGGAAGTATTTTAGGTGGTGTATTACTGTGGAAGAACATCCGTGGACCAGCGACGAGTTACCTTCTCAACCAAGCCCCGTAGCACGCCGAGGTTCAGAGCACCCAGATGTGCTGGTGATTCCCAGGTGGCATCAGCCCCCTCCTTTCCAAAAGCAGGGAAGTTACTGAAAAATGTTAACAAAGGTGCCAAGATGGGCAATTTACTGCCTCTTCCCAGCACGAGCCTGTCCCGTTGCGATGGGTTTATAGACACGAGCGTCCCTGGGATCAGCTACAGCTTCTGCTCCCAGATACAGAACAGAAACAGCACTCGCTTCATCAAGTGTGAGAAAAAATATTTACATACTTACCTTTATTTACACCATAATAGAATGTTAAAAGGCTCCAGTAATCATTACATAAAGATCAAATGTGCAACCTTATTATATACACCAGGAAAATTAGCTTTCCAATGAAATATGGCATGACCTTCAGCTACTGGTATTCACAGCAGAGCCTGCATTCAGCCCTTCATACATAAATTCATAGATTTGGAAATTGTAAATTACATCACGAGATGGATTCAGCCCCAGCGAATGCTGGATTCTACCCTTCAGTTATGCACATCAATCATAAATAAATATTTACTAGCACGCCCAGAGTATTTTCTTCAGCGCTCGCTCCCTCCCTCCCTGATTAAATGCAGGTTGTTTCCATCCATAACTACTATTCGAATTCAAAAGTGGAAGTGATTTGGGAAATAAATTATCTTTTAGAGGTATATTTAGTGTCACCTGCCTTGGTCCTCTCATTCAGATGGAAAACCTTCTCCTCTCTGTCTCCATCGTTTCCCGTTCCGCAGCGGTAAGTGGCGCGGCCGGGGCTGGCAATGGAGACCTGTGGAGGCTCTGCCTCTGTCACTGTCACATCCAGGGCAGCAGCCAAATTAAAGACATTCATTTTCATGACTGGTTATGGCCACGCCACAACCTGAATTTTAAGACAAATACGTTATCCCTGATGAGATGGAGAAGCTGGAACCAAAGGAAACCGAAGGAAGATACCGAGAAGGAGGTCTGAAAAAATATTAGTGACGGAGCTCTGAAGAAAAGTCACAATGCAAGGTGGTGTTGCTTAAGATCAGAAGGAAAATTAATTCATTAGTCGAGGTGAAAAAGCTCAAATAGGAGCTTTCATTTCACGGGGATGTTACGCAGAAAGGACCAGCGCCGTTTAGTGTGAGCATGGACAGGAGGTCCCAGAGAGGGGTACCAGCAGGAGGATCAGCTGAAAAGGCGTTTCTTGGAGACAAGCAGAAATGAAAGATACAGGATCTTTTGTAAAAAATGTAAAGCTCGAGCTCCTGGACAGGTATCTACACGGAGATTGCAGAAGACAAAACAGAGATCTTATCTGGCAAATCTCAGATGCAAGTCTGAACTGAAAATGTATCTGCGGGTCATCTTCACGGGGATGGCAAGAGAGTTTTCAAGAGCAGAGAGGTAGAAAAGGAGTAACCCGGGGATCCCAAGCCTGCCTGCACGGCAATAGTGTGGAACAGGACTCTTCAAAAGGAAAAAATAATAAAAATTAAATAAAAAAACCAAAGGAGGACAGGGACTTATGAGTCAAGAAGATTCCAAGAGGAGCACAGCCAGTGATGCTAAAGTTGGGTGACAGATCGTAAAAAAAAAAAGGAAAACTATTTTTTTGGCAAAACTCCTGTCTCTCCTCTACTTACTCAGGTTTAATGTTACCATGAAATATATTGAGCTGCTTGCCCAGACAACACCCGGTGGATCAGAGGTTCTTGTCTCTGCCAGACATCACTCCAGGGGACACGACTGTCTCCAAAGCGGTTTTATGGCTTTAGGATTGGTTCATCTGGCTCAGACCATCAATCCCAGGGGGCATAAACTAACAAAGGCTTCCTTGGGTTACAAATTATTTTAGTTTAATGGATCAGACCGTCCCACACATCGCCAGACATTGGCAGTCAGAGTTCAGGTGCCCAAATCACCTCCTGAAAGCATTTCCTGCTCGTTTTTAATTTTTAGAGTAGCTAAAGCAGTAGATTGGGGTCCTAATTTAGGAAATTTAATTAATCTCCAGCAGTGAAGCAAGGTGAAACCCACCCTCATCAAGCATTTCATGTAACACATTAGTGCGAATATCAATCATATTTCGCAGCACATCTGGTCTTTATATTTTGTTGTTACTTTCACTGTTTCTGACAGAAAATTACTATGCACAGAAAAAAGCCCCAAAGCCAATAATCAGCGCTCGGCGTACCGAGTTTACTTTAACCAAACTAAAAATCACTGCTGCCTTGAAGAACTGCAACAATCCTTTAGATCTTTTGCATAACTAAAAATTCCCAAGGATCAGTTTGGAAAGCAAACAAATACATTTATGTTCACAAATACCTTCAGGAAAAATTATATAAATAAATAAATAAAATAAAAATTCCTTATATATATAAGGAAAGAAATACATAAATACTGTCCGTGAACCCTTAGCCATATTGCAAACTGGAACTTCTCTCTTCTTCCCAATACTCTGAACGAATAATTTATAAGAAATGCTTATTTGTTCTTGTGCTGAGACACTAATAACGACCATAACATTTTAACCAGGGATCAGAATATATTTTAGGATGTCGAATATAATCAGGATCTAGGAAAAGTGCTCACAGCCATGCTTACGAAAACTTCCTTTTGGCTCTTCATATAGTGTTGTAAAGACACTAACTTGTATCTGTATCATTAATTAAACAATTAAAAAACAGCTCCAAAAGCACTTCTAGTAGCTGAAACAACATTTTCTGTCGAAAATCGAGTCCCCTTGAAGACCCGTGTAAAACGCACTCGTAAGTACTATCTTTTCAGGTTCATTTCTCCCCAAACCGACGTCCTCAGGAACGTTTATTGTAATATGGAGCCAAATTTGCAACCCAACTTCTGCTGAAGTAAAAAATGATCATTAAAAGACCTAATTCTTCACTTCATTATGCATCACGCTAACAGGTTCAATAGATCTTTACGCTGGCGCAAACAGTTTTGTTATTTATAACCACTTTCAGACGACTCTACAGTATGGATTTGAACTTACACAAATTAAGATAATAAAATTACCTTTTTTTCTTAAATAATCTAATCAAGCTAGTCCACTAATTTAAAATTAATGGGATGGAATGGAAATGTTGGACACTTTCAAAATAAATTAAGTGTGGAACCAGGTTACATTTAATCAAGCTGTCATGCAAATTAGCGGCTTCACTCAGTGAGTACTATTTAAAGAACTTCTTCGCTAGTGAAAATGTTTTTGGAACTGTTACAGGAACCATCTACTTTTTGGTAAAGACAAAATGAATGCTAAAAAGCACAGCTCCCCCCAGCCCCAGGTTCCTAATGACAATACCATAAAGCTTTGCCAGACTGGGAAGCTCCACATGTGTCTGCTGGGGGCAGGGATGCAGCTAGAGTAAATATTTTCAGAAAATAGCTTTTAATCTGAAATATTATTATACACTGCTGCCAGAACAAAAACAAACAAAAAACCAAACTAAAAAACCCAAAACAATGCAACAAAAACCCAACAAACCAACCCTCAAAAAAAGGCAAACCAGGAAACCCCAAACCAAGCCAGCTATAAAAAAATAATTTTGGACTGGATGATCTCCAGAGGTCCCTTCCAACCCCATGTGGTTCTTACAAGAGGAGAGTGGCAGGAAGCGCCTGTTTCTGCAGGAGATGAAGGTGTAAGCAGGAAAATCCCCCCCAGACACCACATCTCACCCCATCACCCCAGCTGGGGCTCAGCTCCATCCCCACAAGGCACTCGCTGCCCGGCGGAATAACATTCCCGATACCACTTCTTCCCAAGACCTATTATCTGCTAATAACTACAGCCCGCCCTACGAAGGCATCGCCTATTAAAAATGGCCAAAATTATACTTCAGTACTGCCAACGGCACTTATTTTGCTAATTGAGTGGAGCTCTTTATTATCGGCTGATTACGCCAGCCGATGTACGAGGTGCCCTAACTTCCTAAGAGGGTTCATGACTCCAGCAATCAGTGTGCTCGATCCCTGTTGGGATTTCAGATGGAAACTGCTGGTTCTCCTCCAGAAGCAGCAAAAGAAAGAACATTCTTGGTTCTGCCATCCCACAGCTATTGATGTTGAATTATTAAATACCATAAGTATGTGGTCAAATTAACATTCTAAACCAGAAAGAAAGAATCCTTTATTCTCCTATGAATGTATTTGTATTGTTCTTCTGCACCCAGTCAAACTTGTTACCAGCAGATGTGCTTTGGATCTTGTAATTTATCTCCTTCTAACTTACGAATAACATGTCAAGACCTCCCCAAAGACAGCAAACGTTTGCACAGAAACTCTATTCCAGGTAACATCAACTTTGATCAACAGCAAATACTGCACATCACTTGCCACTATAAAAAAGTAACATTACTTTGTACTATTTACCACGTATTATCTTCCATCTAAGAATTCAAAAGTTTTGCAAAAAAATGTTAACAGTCCAAGCCTACTCCACTTCTCCCCTGTCTCATCAGGAAGAATCACAGGAATTTCAAACACCCTCGCATCGAGGGAACATCTGAAGCTTTACGCCAGTCTTCTGTTTGGTGGTTGGGTTTGGTTTATGCCCTCAGAAGTCTAAGCATCGCATCCCAAAAATACTTTATCATGAACTCTGATGTCACTGAAAAAGCAGGTTCTCCTCCCGATTCACTGTCGCTGTAATAAGCAGGTCAATTATCCATATATCCCAAATCACAACACCATCGGTCTCCATGGATGACTCTCTGAGTGCCTCCTCCCACTGACCTGGCTCTTCCACGAGCTCCAACCTCCTCAAGCCTCAGAGATACACACACCGAACCACCCTCAACGTTACAGTCCACTTCCCCACCCCAGTGTTAGTTTCACTTCAATATTCCTTCTCGTCACGCACTTGCTTAATCTTATAAAAAGAAAATGTATTTGGATGTGTACAAAATACTTAAAAGTACGCTTTCCCAGACAGTCATTCCAGAAGCATATTTGAATTAAAAATAAATTGTGTTGGATAAAATCATCTCCTTCACTGTTTACTTTATCTAGATAATATATATATATTTAAAAAAAAAAGGGCAAGAAGCAGCACAGTCCATTGGAAATGTGATGTTTCAAGAGTTATTTGAATTAAGCCCCAGATACATACCCGGTGTTCAGGGTTATTACTATTTTCAAAAACAGAATAACGTGTTCCCTGGGCATGAACAGCTTCACTGCAGTAAACGTTAACGCTGGAATAGCTGGGAGGGAGGGAGGGCAAGGTGAGCCACTGCCATAGGGACAGGAAAAAATAACATGCAGGAGGCAAAACTGCCCTGGTGCCAGTTATCTACGGATAGAAAGGCCAGGCATCCCAAGGGATTAAATATTTATATTACCACTTAAGCTTTATTGTTATTTATCAAAGAATGCATGTTAACTTGAGCTATGTACACAGAACTGCTGCTCTCCCCGAGATGGGTATCACAGAAAGTGCTCCTTACGCTTCCCAAGCCAAGATCTGTTTTAAATCCATTCCCCGTTGATAACATCAGCGGGAATTAATCACAAATGTGTTAGAGACAAAAAAAAACAAACAACAAACCACGATTAGATATTTGGAAATAACACATGAAAGAGGAAGACAAAAACCCAGTGCAGACCAATATCAGAAAATATCTATGCCGAAGACTCTCGGATCCTCTCCCCTCCACACCTGCACCCCAAGTTTAATTTTAAATTTTGAACAGTTTTTGGCGTTTCACAGATACACATTTCCAGGCTCTGGGGGACTCACAATACCTCCCCTCCTCTTCCTCTGCCCTTGCCCCTTCACTCCTCCTCTCCCCCAGATGGTCCCGCTCAGCCCATCCCATCCCCCAGCCCGGGGCATCCCAAATGACCGCAGTATCCCTATTTAATCTGCAGGCTGTGATTTATCTTTAACACATACACCTTCCTACTACCACAAATGTAACAGAAAGAAGGTAAAAAAGGTTATGCAGGTAAAAAAGAGTCACAAATTAAATACGATTAATTAAATTAATTTTAAACTCATTTTCCAGCCGTGTGCAAGACTCTATACTAAAAAAAAAACAACAACAACAAAAGAGTAGCTGTGACAAATAATATATATTGTTCTCTCTTCCTTGCTATTTAATAGTCTTAGAATGAAAAGTCTAGTACAATTTTCTAGTCCAATTGTTCCAGCCAGGGGGAAAAATTGCTCATCATAATTAGGCCACTTTCATAACATATTTACTCCTCACCCGGCCTCCTGGGGACGCGGCCAAAGCACCGCACCTGGTGAAGTGCTGACCTGGTCCTCCACCACAGCACATCTGCCCACCAGCTCCTCCCCTCCCCCCTCATCTTCATCCCCCCAACCACGTGGTCACAGAGTGCGGGCAGAAAAGCAAAGTTCACCAACTACAGAGAAAAATACATAAAGATTGCTTGTTTTTTGTGCCTGTGGACCCTCTACCCGTGGTTTTCCCAACAGGGCTTGGTTGGCGCATGGGGTGAGGTGGGGTGATGTTCTGGGTCCATGTGGGAAGCTCTGGGCTCCACGTGCCCGTCAGAGCAAAGTGAGGAGCAGCTGGACCACTGCGGAAGTGGAGTACCTCAAATTTCATACTTTTTAAAAAATATATGCATATATATACAAATATACATACATGGGAGAGGTTTAGGATGGAGATTGGGAACAATTTCTTCCTGGAAAGGGTTGTGGAGCCTTGGCAGAGGCTGCCCAGGGCAG
>JAOTQQ010000004.1:33889102-33902975 GCA_026546715.1 Gallinago undulata
CAGGGCAGTGGTGGAGTCACCATCCCTGGAGGGGTTTCAAAGCCGGGCAGACGTGGTGCTGAGGGACATGGGTCAGGGGGGGTTTGGGCAGGGCTGGGTTGGTGGTTGGACTCCATGACCCTTCCCACCCTGACAATTCTGTGATTCCATGATTCTATACACAAAATTTTCTCATCTATTAATATTGCAGAAAGTAAACAGAGTCCACCAATAGCAGAAGGTCTTTCAGATAAGAATCAGAGGCACTGATTTATACAGAGGATTTGAAATACTTAATTGAGGATGTTTAAATAATTATCCAGAAAAAAGTACAATTCCTAACCTGGCCCCACGTTGCACGCCCACCCAGTGTGGAGCTGGTGGCAGGTCCCTCAGCAGCTGGACATGGGGCTGCCAGGTGATAATTTGGGAAATTCTCATTTTTTTCTCATAAGCAACCTGGGTTTCCAAAATCCTGAAGGGTGATGGTCACGTATAGGTTGGGACGGGGCGCTCTTCGTCTGACTTCTAGAGTTAAATTGTCAACTCAACAGTTTACTTCATGGCCCCTCCTTCTCCAGAAGCAGCCCCAAAGGGCTCCCAGAGCTAACGGGGCATGGCACCACTCAACTCACCACCACCTCTGAAGAATTTTTCAAGATTATTTGGACAGCGTACACTGCGTTTCTCCAGCCATTATGTAAATTTAACACCCCAAAATGCCCTTACAAAAAAAAAAAAAAGAAAAAAAAAAGAAAAAAAAAAAAAGAAAAAAAATAATCCTGAAGAATTAAAGTAACCTGAACAGTAAAGTTTGGGATGTTCTTTGTGGAGAGGAATAAAATGGTAATTCCTACAGCAGAGGTGTGCAAATTGGCTCGCACGTGTGGTTATACCACACTTAGGAGGCTTTGAAGGTCACAGCAGCTTCCTACAGCCACTGCCCACAGCACATAATAATCCTTTCATACATAGAACCACACTATGAGACAACTTTAATACCTGAAAAAAAAAAAAAGACTAATCAGTCTTTCTTTTTTTCACTGTTTATATTAGCATTTCAATAACATTTTTAATATTTAATTTTACATTCTACTTAATAACCGTCTTGAACAAGAATTACAAGAGAAATGCAGTGCTGGAGTGGGATTGGAAGGGGCTTGGTGAGTCCAATCACCAAAGGTGCCTGAAATGCTGCAACAAAATTTAACTTACAGGCAGAGAACCTAAAGGAGTAGCCAGACAGCAAAACACTTTCACATTTCCACATATAGAACACATTTTAAAGTATGTGATTTTGCCAGTTTACTGATTTAATTCCTATGATAAATTCAAGATAATTATGACATAACACATCAAAAATAAATGCATACATACTTTAAATGTGTTAGCCTATAATTTCATTAATGTTATATTATACCACCATACTAAATTTATAAACAAAAATATTTAGCAAAGAAAAAGGTATTTTAATTATTGCATTATTATATATTATTTCATTGTGCAAGCAACACAATAGCTGCAAAACTACTGCATTTTTAACTCCCACTGGTATGAGACTTTTCATCACATCCATTAAAGTACATAAGTAAGCTAACTCAATATTTCATAAGAATAGATCCTAAAATAAGTCAATTTAATAACGCAAGTCCTTTCTGAGACCTTCACATACAGTTGTGCTCATTTTTTAACTAATTTAGTTCATCTGATCCAAATCCCTCATTAAAAACTGCTATATTATGATGGTTAGGAACAGAATAACTGAAATAGTTGCCTTTAGACCTGGCAGAGTTACCTACTTGAAATCACGCTTTCAACAAAGCTGGACTCGTTTATGCTGCAGGAAAGACCCCAGCCTTTCGGGTCGCGTGACACAGCAGACAAACACGGGAGACAGAGGTTTTATTTATCTGTTTATTTTTGCCAAGACATCCATCCTTCCCACCGCCTTTGGAAACGTTAGTGCCTCAGCTCAGGATATCAAATTATTTGGGGATTTCACCGAGAGCTGCATTCAATCTCCTAAAGACTTTAAGCATTCAGGGTCTGAGACAACCTCATCTGTAATTTACTTCCAAGCGCATTGACAGTTGCCACTGAAGTTGCCACTTCTTCTAGGACCACTTCCCAATTTCTTTATAATTAAGCTAAAAGCATCTTATCAATTTGAATATCTGGTCTCGTAACTCCTAGTCCTCGTTAATCTTCACTTATATTCAAGAAACCAAGCAAATCAGCAGGAAATGCTAGCAGAAGCATTATTTGAGGGCCCGACACAGAGATGAGTCAACACAACTTGTAGAATTAAAAAACACAACAAAGAACTCTTGGAAAGCTGTGTTACTTAAATGTTTATCTTGGTTAAACTCCACATTTTCCTCTCAGCACCGAAGTGCCAGTCCCACCTCTGAGCACGGGGTACCAAAAGGCTGCTCCAACTCTCGTGGTGGCCGTTGGGTGAAGGTCACATTGGCAGAGGCCAAGGCTTCCACACACACACTGCAGTCTAGATGGGTCCCCCCCCCCAGTGGATAACCCAACAGCTCGCTGTGATCACTCACTTCTGCAGTCTTCAGTTCTGGGCTTCCTGGAACCAGCAAAAAAGGCTACGTGGAAAATTATCCATCCTTTCATCCTTCCTCCAAGGAACCCGAACCTTGGCTGTTCTCCTTCATGCTCCCATGGGGTCATATGGGGCATGGGAGTTATTCTCCTCCTCTCCCTTACTGGCAGGAAGAAGTTCTTGACCTTTATTCAG
This sequence comes from Gallinago undulata, assembly GCA_026546715.1. Taxonomy (NCBI): domain Eukaryota; kingdom Metazoa; phylum Chordata; class Aves; order Charadriiformes; family Scolopacidae; genus Gallinago; species Gallinago undulata. The sequence continues at coordinate 33,891,840 of JAOTQQ010000004.1, forward strand.
CCAATTTGGAGAAAACAAAGCAGTTTCACATCTTGCTGAGTCTTCAGTGCAGTGTAGCGCGTTAATTTGGACTTAACAGCCTGCTTCCCCCATACCTTCCTGCAGCCTCCCCCGAAAACCCCACTGCACGAGCAGGACACCACTGATGTAAGGGACACTGTGAGCCAGGACATCGGCTGGGAGATGTGTCACGGACCCAGGAGATGCATCACGGACACCCAGAGGAGTCTCAGTGTTGGCAGGCCCAGGGCTAGGAAAGCAGAAGCAGCAAGCTGTGGAGGCATTGACTGTCCCAGTGCTCCCCCAGGAAGGGGCTGGGGACAGTTCCCTGGTTCCAGGATGCTGTGACGATGATTTCCATCCATTATGGAGGACCAGGCTGCCCTTGGCACCGACCTCGCTCCCTGCTCACACACGGGTCCCCTCTCCAGCACTCACACCCACCGCCCACCACGGGAGCTGTGGACCATCACGCTCTTCCACAGCACATGATACAGAGAGTCTGCTCTGATATTAAATTACATCAGTAATAATATACACTTTATTTTGAACTGTGTCACAAACATAAAGTGTGTTTATTCCAAGACTGCCATGTACCACTTACCCAAAGCATTGGCTGCGGCATTCAACATTTTCATTTTTCCATCATGCCTTTACAGCTCTATTTTAAAATTAAGTGACACCACAATTTACTGAAAGCTAAGGTTATGTCTGGAGCTCCTGTGTCAGGCTGAAGGTTCCTGGTGGGTAGCATCGCAGCTGCAAACAACGGGCAAACGCAACGCATTCAGTTACACCCGCCCCCATTAAACTCCTTCCTGATAATTATGAACTAGTAAATTGGTTTCTTGGTATCCATGGCAGCGGGGGCACCCTGGTCCAGCAACACTGCCGGGCTGACCCCACATCTCCTCATCGCACCGAGCACCCACCACCCATCTTACACAGGGTTTCACCTACTGGCAGAGAAGCCCCCACCAGCTGACCCTTCACAGCTATGGGGGGCTGGCCAGGCTAGCAAGGGACCACGAAGAAACCTCAGAAGATGCTCTGAAAATGCTGGCGTGGGACACCCCACGGGAACGTGGGACCCTGAGGCTGCCCAGCCACCCTTGCTCCAGCGCTGGTGCCCGACTGCCCCACTCCAAGTCCACCTGAGAACCAGAAGAGCTTGACAGTGGTTTTGAAGGTCATTGTGCTCCTTCAGCTCCCTCAAGGAGCTGCCCCAAGTTCAGGCCAGCTCCTGGGCTGGGGAGGGAGTGGGGCACCCTTCCTGAGAGATCCTCTGCTGCTACCAGCTCTCTCACTTCCAAAGGAGAGAGTAAACATTCCTGGATTAAAACAACCCAAAATCATAGGGAACAAGCAGGCTCAGTTTGTTCCTGCACTCCTGATCCCAAGCAGACGAGCTGCTCTAACATGTTGTCTCTGCAAACCTCCACCAGTGTTATTAAAGCCCAGGTAAAAACCCTTTCGTAGATATTTCAGCACTTCAGCTGGTAGCTTATTAAAACCTGCTAAAAACATTATTGGAGCCCTCACACGAGGGCTGTACCTGCTCAGGTTTTAAATCCACTCAGCTGTCCCAGGGAACCTTATTCTCCCAGGTACAAAGCTGCCACAGGGACCACTTTCTTTACAACGTTCTAGGCAGCCAGCATGGCCAAGCAGAAAGAGATGAGGGGGGGGAAATTAGTAAATACTGCTTCATTTACCACTGCAAATCTTTTTTTTGTTCCACAGCAGCAGAGAGCAATCTCTCCTGTCCTCACACAGCACCTACCCTCGCTGTCACCCTGCTGGAGCATCCTGTCCCCACACGCTGTGCAGCCACCACCGAGCCCCAAGGAGGCACTTTTCCAGAGCAGGCATGGAAGGGGCCACACCAGCATGCTGCTGCAAGGAGCCTGACCCATTTCAAATGTTCTTCTACAACTGCTACGTAAAATTAACAGCTTTGATACAAAAAAAAAAAAAAAGACCAACCCCCCCCCCCCCCAAAAAAAACCAAAACAATCAACTGCACTAAGTCTATAAAAAGATACATATCTGTGCCTATATATTGTTTTACTCAGAAATTCAACTACTGTGCTGAAAAAAAGTAATGATTTTCCTGTAAGTCAATAGCTGATGGATGGATGGATGGATGGATGGATGGATGGATGGATGGATGGATGAAGAGATAGACAGATGGAGGGATGGAAGGACAGATGGAGGAATGGAGGAATGGATGGAGGGTTGGAGGGATAGACAGAAGGATGAAGGGATAGATGGATGAAGGGATGGAGGAATAGATGGAGGAGTGGAGGGATGGATGGATGGATAGAGGGCTGGAGGGATAGACGGAGGGATGAAGGGATAGATAGAGGGATGAAATAACCTCTTTCACCAAGAATCTGAAATGCAAGTAAATAAATACACCGAATCAGCAGCTCCCCACTGCCCTGTGCACAGCCCCGGACACCCAGCGAGGGCCCATCTGTGTGGTGGGTTTGGGCCAGCCCTTGGGCAGGCGCCCACCTCCCCAGGGGAGCTGGCTGCTGCCGGGGCGAGGTGGGACGTCACCGCCATCTACTTCTGCATAACCACATACACCTTAACCCCACCAAAATCAACCAGAACTTGGTCTGAAACTGCCACTTCCCTTCCTCAACTAGGTTTCCTTGGAGAGAACTGCCCTCCATGTCATTCTTGCTCAGCTCAGTGCACTCAATCTATGGCTGGTGACAAAGCCAGAGCGAGCCCCTACCTGTGGTTTACAGATACCCCCCTCTTCAGCCTGTAAGAAATGGAAATGTGGCTTCAAAGCCTTGCTTTCTTCTTTAACTGGAGTATTTACAGCTCTTGGGTGGTCCTGCTTCCCACCACTTCCTATGGCCCACCTGCCTGAGAGCATCCCAGTGCCCCTCGGCTCTCCAGGGACAGCAGGACCATGCCACCGACGTCGCTAGCTCTGGAGGGAGGCCTTCAGTCTCCGGTGCCATTTCATGCCGCTGAATTATATTCAGTTTGAAAACATTTTTTTTAAGGTGCAGCCAGTGAAATATCAAAGGCGTACAACTGTACAGTAAATTATGTATGCCTGTGTTTTGCAGCGGGAATAAGGTTCCTGCCTACTTTTGACAGAGCTGCATTATGTAAATTTAGCAGCCCATCACACATGCTGCACGGAACCGGACAGTTATCTTATTCCTGTGTATTTACATAAGCACAGAAAAAAAATACAGCATACATACATAAATATACAGTATCTCCTTCACTGAGATCGGCGTTTGCATGAGAAAAAAAGGCTGGAGTTTTCTGCAAAAAGTATTGTATGTTAATGAGATTTTTTTCCAAGACAAAACTGTTACTGCTAACAGTTGGATACTCTCTTTGTTTTAATTATGCATGACTAATGATAGCTGTTTGGCTGTCTGACCACCAGATTGTCTGCCGTTGCCAAGGGAAAATCTTTTAAAATAGGTTGACTGTTTTTTCCGTTATAAAACCGAGCGCGTTCGACTCCATCTCACATTTTTCAAAAGTTTCGAAGGTACAAAAATTAAAGCTTGAGCTGAGCTCACCGATGGGTCGCTCTCGTGTGTGAGGCGCCACCAAATCTCTGCAGGTGGTGTAATTAATGCAGCGTGTGAAACCAGGGCTACCGTGGGCACCGAGGGGCTCCGTGTCCTGGTGCCTACAGAAAGTGCTGCAGAAGGAACACCAAGGAACAGCGCTGCCAGGGCTGAACATCTCATTGGGCCCATTTCCCAAATGCAGGGGCACTAACGAGTCCCACCTCCCCTGGGGTCTCTGGCAGCTGTAACGCTGGGAAAAAGCTGTGCATCCAGTCAGAGGAAGAAATGTCTTTTTTTCAAATATTTTTCAACTCAGCAGAAAAGCATAAAGATCACCTCACCTGATAGTTTCTGGTACGGCAGGATACAGGTGGGTGGGACTATCTCTACCAACCACACAGGTATGTGGGGTGCAAGGACCACCCATACCAGCCACACAGCAATGCAGGCTGTGATGGGCCACCAGTAACCAGCCAACCAGCAATGCAGGGTGTGATGGGCCCCCTACCACAAAAAAGCCATTGAGGGACTGGAGCGGGTCCGGAGAAGGGCAACAAAGCTGGTGAGGGGTCTGGAGCACAAGTCTTATGAGAGGCTGAGGGAGCTGGGGGTGTTCGGCCTGGAGAAAAGGAGGCTGAGGGGAGACCTTCTCGCTCTCTCCAACTCCCTGAAAGGAGGGGGTAGCCAGGGGGGGTCGGTCTCTTCTCCCAAGGAACAGGCCATGGGACAAGAGGAAACGGCCTCAAGTTGCTCCAGGGGAGGTTCAGGATGGATATTAGGGAAATTTTTTTCACTGAAGGGGTTATCAGACATTGGAATGGGCTGCCCAGGGTGGTGGTTGAGGCACCATCCCTGGAGGTGTTCAAAAGACAGGCTGACGTGGTGCTGGGAGACATGGTTTAGTGGTGGTGTTGCATTTTGTTTGTTGTGTGGGTGTTTATTTTTGTCAGGGCTAGGCTGATGGTTGGACAAGATGATCGTGAAGGTCCCTTCCAACCTAGAAGATTCTATGATTCTATGAAATGGAAGTTCTGCAAATGTGAGGAGTTCCTTCCTCTGCTTCCAAGTGGGAACTTTCTTTTCTGGCAATTTTGTGGATTTTTGTCCTGGCAATCTCTGCCCGAAGGCTGAAAGGGAGCCAGAGCTGAAGAGGACTCCAACCCCCCCATCTCCACAGGCAGTGCTTGAGCAGAGGGGCATTTAACAAACACTTCTCCCCACGGTGCCCGTGAGGAACACCACTCTCATGGGAGGCAAGGTTTGCCTTTCAACCTTAGCTTCGTGGATCCTTTTAACTTGCAGATGAAGCAAGGTACAGAGCTGGCAGCCTGCGGATGGGTACGATCAATTAACCTGATTGATTAGTGCAGCGTTACCTCACGGCAGACGAGTTCGCCGCCGCCGCCACCTGCGAAACCTCACCGAATTTATCCAGAGCTGTGGCCACCCAGACCAACCTGCCTTTGCCTTCACTCTGCTCTAGTTTGAACCCCTCTAATCCTCAAAAAAAATGGTTTATTCTCAGGCCCTGCTGCCCCTCTCCCCGCACTGGGGACCCGTGGGTGGTGAGAGCAGCAGGGAGGGGATGCTCTGCATCACCTGCTCCTTCCCACGACCAGCGAGAGCCCCGGTGTGGAGGGGGGGGAGAGAGAGAGCATCCCTTGAGAGGACACCCCGTGGTGTTAGAACGTGCAGGAGCCCTGCCAGGGAGAAGGAATGGCGTGGGAAACATGTCTTCCAGCACAAGAGTGGCCTGGGACAAAGTCTGGGACACGGGAGGAGCGTGAGCCCCGCTGTGCCCATCCACCTCCAGCCCGGGAGGGAGCTGAGATGCCTCCAGACCGGCTGCTGCAGCGGGGAGCTCAGTCTCCAAGCACAGCACCGGGCCGGGTCCCTGCCAGGAGAGCCGGGGCTGAGCCAGCACTGCCCGGCGCTGATTGGCCTCCGAAAAGTCAGCCCCGAGCCCCCCGAGACTCGTTTCCCTGGGATATCGGCTACGGGCAGCTCTTATGCAAGATGACAAGAGGGAAAGTAATTTACGTCTGTGTTTCTTCCTCAACGGAACAGCCCTTTGGAACAAACTCTGTTTTTCATTCCTTGTTTTGTTAGTTCCTCGGCGTAACGTCTGAACCCTTTCGAGATCGTTTAAAATGATAAATTATTTTAATTTGCCCTGAATTTATTTATTATTACTGCACAGACAAGAGGCAAGCGCCATAACGTGCTTGTTTAATAATTGGCAGGGATTTGGAACGTGAAAGCCTTACCCAAACAACAACTTCATTTTATGAGGGGGTGTGCACATATGTCTGCACGTTCCACAGTCACATTGCAGAGGGAGAGGAACAAAGCTTCCTGTAGCCAAATAATTTATGATCCTGAACGGCACAAGAATACCAAGAGAGTATGGAAGTCAAGAAATGTACCTTTTAAAGTCATAAAGGAAAGAAGAAAATTTTTACATTTATTCCACCACCTGTTCCTCCACAGACCTGCCTGCATTTCTGCAGGGGGGCACACAACCACATCCAGCGCTGTGCGTGGACGTGCGTCACGGGGCTGTGCTGCTGGAATATGTACAGCATCTTCACATTTACATGTGTCACCTACACTTGATAGTCACCTGCTCTCCATACTGCAAAGCTCTCGTTCCAAATGCCCAATTCTCAGCAATAGGAATGACAGCAGACAGAGAGCTCTCGGCAGATGTGTCACCAGCTCTCCATCACAACTTGCCATCTCCACTGTTGCTCCTTTGGCAAAGACTGCTGGCGACAATGGGCAGCTCTCCTTGGAAGAGAGGGCAAAACCAGCTAGTCAGTCCCAATCCCCAAAAGTGACTAGCCCCCCTTGGCAATTTAAATATGAATTAGGCACCTCCATCCATCCCCCTGAGGACCTGGACAGCTTCGGAGATGAAGCCTCCTTGACCTACTTGACACAGCTCAAGCCACAGAGGCACCTTCAGCCATTGTGACCAGAGCAGCTAGATGTTCCTCTGGACCACTGATCTGGGAATCCATGGGATTCCATAGCTCGAGAAGTGTTGGCAAGGAGCTCACACAAAATAAAATCCACAATGCTGTAGTTTTATTCTCAAGCTCCAGGAGTCAGGGGAAGCAGAAGGAGGAATTGGAAATGGTCCCAGCAAGGTTTCGTTTGGCCAGACTTCCTTTCATCCATGGCAAGGCACTGATGGGCTTTACTGGGAAAGGGGAGGTCCTTTGACCTTTTGGTCAGCGTGTTTGAAAGCCAGGAGACATGGTTCTGGCTTCTGCTGCCAAACCTGTCCAGCCAAAATGGAGATCATCCCCATAACCAGACTCTGATTTCAGAGCCCCTGCATTTGTTACCCCTAAAGGGACCTAAATTAGAGAAATAATTTAGGTGCACATCTCTCCCCTGAACCATCACCGTTTGTCAGAGGAGAGCCATGGTGAAGGACGGGAACATCCCGTTTTCCAATATGAGTGAAGAAGATGATGTGCAGCTGGAGAATGGTGAGAACTGCCATCTCTGTGAAGCTGGAGGGAGCCACCGGGGGGTACTGAGTCACTGGTGCTGCACAAGGAACATCATCTCTCCAACACAACCTCTCACCTGCCTCCCGTGCCACCCCGGGGTGTCACAGTCCAAAAGCCCAGTACCTCTCAGGAGGGGCAGAAGTCATGCTGAAGCAGCAGCTCTCCCAGAGAAGGACACTCAGAGACACTGGAGGATGCCAGAAGCTGCTTGTCCCGTTCCCCATGGGAGCGGGAGAAGATGACAACTTCTTCCACCAGCGGGAAAACTTATGGAAAAGAAGCTGAATGACTCTAAAAGCAACCACTGGGAAGAGAGAGATGGTGTTTTGGATCAGTGGGCTGCCATGTGCCCCAAACTTTTAATACCAGTAAAAATTGCTCCTAGACTGTGTTCCTCTGCAGCTGCCCGTCCTGTGTTACTGCTGGTTCACACGAAGGTTTCACACCCACCTTGGGTCGCGAGGCTGGGGAGAGCGTGACTGCCCACGACATAGACCTGGAACTCACCAAGGTGGAAAGAGGAGCAGCCAGGCCACATGTGAAGAACTTCACATTGAGAAAACAAACCCAAACGCTCCAAACCTCCTGACCCGTGACCAAAAAAAAAAAGGAAAACTTCTCCTATAATCACTCTTCTCAGATGACTTTGGCTGCCCTGAACCTCAGGCAAAATTCACACGGAATGGCCAAAAGAGACTGCTGTGGCCAAAAATACACAGATGGAGTTCAATCTACCTGTTAACAAGGCTGGCCTGGAACATGTCCGTGGTTTTGCCAGCCAGGTTTGACATCACAACCAGTTACCTGCTCTACAGCTTCCACCACTCCTGCTCTTCAATTGGCTTTTGGGAACCTCCATCCAACAGATCCCAGCTCAAGGTTTAACTCTTTGCAGTGAAGAATTCACATTATTTTACACATTCTAGAGCATGTGGTTCATAAATGACTCTATAATTACATAGTGGTAACCTTTTGTTTTTTTTTTTTAAAAAAATACATCAACTTCTCAAACCTAATTTACCATCAATACACAATATAGAATTACCATCAGGTAAAGTAGCGCTTGTTAACCATGAGCTTTAAGAAAAATGAAAAGCAGAATGAAGTCTTCTTGCTAGAGAAAGCCATTTTTATCATCTTCAGGTTTGCATGTTCAGATATCTGAGGGTATTTTTTGCCGAGGGGGTATGGAGGAACCTGAGGAATAGGCCCCCACACACGAATCAGCTGTAACTTGGATGAGTATCAGCACAGAAAAAGAGGAATTCTCCCTTATTTCCCCTGGAAGCAGGACCATCCCTGGCTGCAATCCTGATGGCTAGCTCTCCACTGCCCTCCTCACCCCATGGCCAGCGGGAAGGGGGCAGAACAGCCCCCAACAAGCGGAGGTGGCCTTCCCTCTCCCTGAGCATCCATCCCTCCGGCAGCGAGGGACACGGCACAGGTTTGTCACCTCTCAGACGCTGCTGCTCCGAAATCGCCACCTCTGCCACCAGCACTACAGAGGGGCTGCAAACCCACACAGGGGGTCTTGAAAAGGGGCACCAGAGAAACCCAGGTCTGAAAACACAGACTCTATTTCTACCCCTGTTTTTACCAGTTTACAACGCAGCAATTTGTTCTTTTGATAAAGTAATGTTTTTGTGACTTTCTCTCTTCTTCCTCATCTGTTCTCATTAAATCCTAACGGACTGCCTGGGAAGAATACAGAGAAGATGCAGGGCAGAATTATACTTCTGAAAATCAGCATTTTCCCAAAATTATTTTGCCACAGAAAAGTACTGCATTGCTGATATACCAGCAATGATTTCTTATAACTTCAGCAACCAGTGACACACAAGGCGGTGGGGCTGCAGGGATCAATCACTGGCCAAAACCAAACAAACAGTGGCCCAGGGGGGAGGAGGGGGCCACCCCATGGGACATCGGGGGGGGGGGCTGTGCCTGACCAGTCAAGGGGGACACTCATGGCTTTGCTTCTGCAGGACCCGAGAAACGCTGTGCATGTAAATTGATTAATTAAGCTTTCATAGGAATTAACTATTTAAAAAGGAGGGAGCTGCACCTCTGATTTTACTCGGTGTTAACACTCGGAGGCTTTTCCTGGGAAACCTCGGGGGTTCGGGGACTTTATTTCTCATCTTTAGCAAAGACAATGAAAACTTAATGTGAGGACTGAGACTGGGAGTTGGCTCCCTCAATCTGCCACCCCACTCACTAAAACAGCCTCTCTGCTTTATTCCCCTAAATTTTAGCCCAAAACAAGATTCACGAGTAAAAGTTGCCCCCCAGTTCAAGGGAGGTAAACCCCATTTATTCACACAACCCCCCAAACCTGAGTCAGTCCATAGTGGAGCCCTCATTCAGGGGACGCCTCCGCCCAAACGCGCATCACATAAATCACCCAAATCTTCTTGCAGCCAAGAAAACGCTGACTCAAAGCCCGGGGAATTACTCCCGTATCCTGGCATTAATTATTAAGGCCAGGGATGCTCGGTGCCTTAAGCACGGGGCTGCCTTTGTAAGGGAGGGAAGTTCTGAAGCCCCCCCTTGCCCCAGAACAGCTACAAGGGGAGAAGCCCGAGGGGGCCGGGGGGAGGACCAACACGTGCCCGCGGCGGGGGGCTGGTGGCCACCCTGCCCTCAGAGCCTGGGAACCACGGCGCACAGCAACTCTGGGTGCTGCAGCCTGCTGTATCCGAGCAGGGCTGAGTTCGGGCAGCACCCAGCTGGAAGGGGGGGAAAAAAAAAAAAAATAAAAATCTCCTTTTCTAACGCCCAAATCCCTTATCCTGCTCGCTGGAGTTTGTATTTAAATCAGTCACCAGCTTGCGGTGCTGAGGGTAGTAATAGTGATTATTTCAATGTATATAGAAATATATTTATGCTGCGAATATCCAGGGAGGAAAAATCCAGGAGGAGCAGTGGGGAGAGAGCTGAGATAAACAGCTCTGCCCATCTCCTACACGCTCTTTTGGAAAGTGCTCCCCGACCCGATCCTGCATTTCCCCTCCCGAGCTGGAAACAAAACAAACTCCCGTTTGAGAGCAAGCCTACAGAAGGCATGAAACGAAGGAAGTTAATCACAGAACCAGAAGAATGAGTAAAATAGATGTGAGGCAGGGGATTTCCCCATCTCTAACTGCTTTGTCCCCGAGTTTGGTCGTGTTTCCTTTAGCACGGCGGGGACACTCTCCCTCCCGCCCGAGCCCCAAGGAACGAGTTAATGTCAGGGCTGTGATTTCATTCGTGTAACCCATCCTGCTGCACCCACCCCGAGTTTCACCCAGTCTCAGGCCTAGAAAAGGGCAGGTATTCCAGCCGAAACCCAGCGGGAAGAAACCCCCCCCGAGGAATTCCACGATTTTTTGATTAAGGTAGTTCTAAACAGGTATCTGTTTACGTCCTCACAAGGTTCAGCACGGGCTGAGCATCTGCCTTAGCTGCCCCTGAGCTCCCCAAGCTGCCTTCCCTGCCACCGTTAAGTCTGACACCGTGCAAATAAAACAGGCTTTGATTTATTCCCTTGGATTCTCCGGTTCTGCAGACAGAAAGCACGAGGACTTCAGGACGTCTCAAAACACGGGCTGTAATTGAGGGATACGTAAAAAAATACTTGTCAGCTGCCCTACATAGACATCTACTGTATTTTCAGCAGCTACTACACCAGAAGCAGGCTGACTTGCTAGAAAACCCTTCCAAATTCCCCCCGAAAATGCCTCACGCAGCATTTCCCAGCTCGTCACAGGATCATCAAAAATGCATACGGCTAAAATACTTTGTGATCTGGAGACCCGAGTGACACCCCCAGCAAAAAAAATAACGCAGCCGGATACTTCATTGCTTAAAAACTGCTGCCAAATAAAGCGGAGATTTATCAGGAGCAAAGAGGCTCCACGCGCTGCAATCATATTCCAGATAATGAGAAAATAATGAGGTTTTTTTTGTTTTTTTTTTTTTTCTCGAGCTGTAACAATACCACGACAAAATTGCAATGTGGGAATGAAAAGTTAGACTAGGGGGGGGGGGGGGAAGGAAATAAAAAAATAAAA
>JAOTQQ010000004.1:33918508-33938482 GCA_026546715.1 Gallinago undulata
AGAAGGAGACTCCACCACCTCCCTGGGCAGCCTCTGCCAGGGCTCTGCCACCCTCACAGGAAAGAAGTTCCTCCTCGGCTTCAGGATACTCTTATCTTCATGGTTAAGCAGACAAGTCAACCAGGAAAGGAGTATTGAAGAACTTCCCAATTTAAAAAACACTGGGACACCTGGGAAAGAAAAAAAAAAAAGCCTGTTAGGTCGTGTGTGATACACATATCCCTGTAATGAGAAACATAATCTTTAGTGCTTATTGAAATCAAAAGTGAAAAAACCCCTGCATTTTAATAGAAGCAAGCCTGAGAAAGTAATTTCAACAGACATACCATTTCACTTAACATATTTTCATAAGTTTTCTTAAACACCACAGTTTCCAATATATAGGTTTATTTAATTTTTTAGAGAAACCTTTTGTTACCCGATTGTGTTCTCCTCCACTCCTTCCTGACACGCAGGAAGAAAACAAGGAGAAACAGAAAACAGAAAGAAAACAGGCAGAAACAGAAAACAGGCTTAAGTTTTTACACGTACTTGAAGACAACTGCAATTCTTAAATTTCTACTGTCTTAGTCGTGTAATTAATGCCGAGTAGGAAATATTTTCAAAGTTTATTTTCAGTTTGTGTGGAAATGAAGAAGTGACAGAGTAAGCTATTATCCAGCCCTCTTTAAGAGCCCTTGGTTAATAAAGCTGTATTTACAGGTAGCATGAGAAGAGTGCTGACCCTGGAACAACCAGAAATCTAAAACAGGCATTTTCATTCATTTAGTTGCACGTTGCTTCAAGAAAACATTATCTTTTAGCCCTCAAATTCAGTTCCAATTACTTCTGAAACTTATGATTAAACATATTTGGGGGAAAAAAATACCAGAGGAATGTACTTGTAGCTGCAGAGTCCCTGTATTTATTTTTTTTTATGTTGAACTGAAGAAACTTTACCCCAGTCGGTGCTTGAAGCCTCCTGATGAGCAGAAGGGGCTTCATCTCCACAAAGAGTTTAAGCACCAAATGTAAATATAGCAATTTTACCAAAAATCAATCGTTATAAAGAACACAGGACCTGTAGGTACCCCTCCCACCTGCACACGCTTCTCCAGGTCTGGAAATCAGAATATTGTTACTGATTTTAGTCAAAGAGGCTGACGCAGAGGAGCCTTATCCTCACGCGTGCAGCAGTTTATTCAGTAGGCAAGGGGTGCTGCTGGGATCCAGGAACAGAAAAAGTTCTTGGAAAAAGAAATCCAAGGCACCATTTGACAACTGAGCATTTTTGGTCAAAGGGTTTTTTTTTCCTTAAAAAGTCCTTGATGTGTTTTTGTTGGAAAAACCATATTGTTTAAAAAACTCTTCAGTGCAAAACCTGTTTCACGTAAGATTTTAAACCAGATTTAAGCTGTGTCACCTGCAGTGGGACCCTGCATAGCACTGCCCCTGTGCACACTCGGGTCGGTCTCCGGGGGTGAGATGATGAACATCTCTAGTGAGGAACATCCTCATTCTGCCCTGAATTGCCAAGGAAGGCACGTGTTCCATTCTCGTGTTTGTGGTGGCTGGAAGGAAGGTCAAATGGGGTACCAAAATTTGTTGCAGGCCTTCTGAAAAACTCTGAAAACATGAAGGTCTTGACAATTTAGCAGCAATTACTTCATTCTTTACGGGCTACTTAATTTATCAAAAGGGATGATGCCTAAAATTTCAGCATTAGCTCCTCTGCTCCCAGGAGAAGACAAAGCCCGTGTCACAAACATTATCCCACGTGTGACACCAGATGGAAAAGGAGAGACATGACTTCAGAGCAGGCTGAAAATTCAAATCAACTTTAAAACCAAACTTCATCCCCGTAACTCCGCCGCAGCAGCCGTTACACGCATTTCAGCCACTGATTTTGAAGCAGACATGAGTGAAATTGAAAGCAACCAAGTAGTTTGACCCCCTCCAAGCTGTTAAACATCTAAAGCAGTAGCACTAAGGAAAGCTCTGCAGATGTTACACAGCTTGTGAGGGAATTATGTTGCAGCCCTTCTCTGAAGTGGCATCTCTTCTTCAGCAAAATTGTTGTTGTGAGCTTCTCAACAGATCTGGGTAGAGAGCTTGAATGTATGGAGATGTAGGAGATAAATGGGTTTGGGTGACGCTCAGTCAACTGAAGTTTGCTCGTACCTTTGGGTTTTGTATCTGAAATGGTGCAGTTTTGTGGCTGGGTTGGGTTCATGGCTCAGAAAGGAGCAAGCTGCTTCCAGATCCTGCCAGAAGACCAACGCTGGCCTTCCTCCTCCCGTCTGGGTTTGATCTGCTAAGGGCTCCAGGGAGAGCAGCCCGTTCCCGGTGCCCAGTTCCCAGGGCCAGGTCTACGAGGGCAACTCACTGTCCCTGCTGGGAACCACAACGCTCAGGGTATGTCACACCAGGGCCCCTCCTGGGTGAAGAGGTCCCCAGGTGCGACGTTTTGCCCATGATATTCCTGGCTCCATCCCATGTCTTCTCCCCGCGGGAGCCCGTTGGGTGCCCTGGGACGGGAGCACATTCCGTCCCTGTCTCTACTTGCAAAGAGCAAATGCAAAAAGAGAATGGCATTTGCAGTTTGTATTCTGGTAACAACTCACTCAAAATAAGCATATCAATCACGTGTAATTAAGCTGTCAACCCTTAATTTAGGGTGTTGTACTACTTTAAAAAAAGCAAATATAAATACCAAAGTAAAGTGACAGGAAGAAAGAAAAGAGGTCTAACTATGATTTTTATGGCTAGAGAAAACCCAGGCCTCTTACTTTTCTCCTTATTCGCATTAAAAACTGGAATTTAGTTGTTTAATATTTCAGCTGAACAAATCCCAAGCATATTTGATACGAGACGTTTAAAATCTAGCACTTGTGAATACGTAGGTGAGCCTCAGCACAAGGCAATCACTGCAATATATTTATGAAACGCTAAACCCAACCATCACTACCAGCAGCCAGCATTACAGATGTACAAAACATAAAATCTCTTTTCCAAAGAGTCCAGAGGGTAAATCAATGCGAACGATTTACAGAAATGAAAGGCAGGGCCAGCATAAAACAGAGGTGCCTTGCGCTTTTATGGAAAATGATTTTTTTTTAAAAAAAAAAAAAAAAAAAGACATTTTGATGAACATTGTTCAAAATTTTAGTGGCACTTACAGGAAAAATGGAATGATTTTAAGTTAGAAAAAGGCATTATGGTCAGTTGTTATGAATGCTGGTGGTGCCCTGCACTTGTTAGACCCTACAGTTGGCACGCATCGCGCCGTACACCAGCCCTGGTTACAAACACTGCGGGACACTGTATGGCCTACAGACAGAATTTCAGCGTGTTCAATGCATTAAGATGCCTGTTGGCCAGTTTAACTTGCTGTAGGTCACCAGCTTCCAGCTTTAATAAATTAAAAAAATTAAATTAAATATTTTATTTAATTTTATTCAGATCCTGAATTATATTTTTTAGCTGTAACCTTATGTACCAAGCTGGATTATGAAAGCGTGAATGGTGTTTTCTTCCATACAGTCAACGTTATCTTTTGCTGGCCTTACACTCCATCACTCTTAGTTCTCTTCTTGCAAGAAAAACCTTGCTATAATCGTCTTCTCACTTCCATTAATTCAGGATTGACATCAAGAAAATGTTTTACCGTTCTAGAATAGGTGATAAGTGTTTCCTGTCTGAAACATAACGAGTACATGAACATCCTTTTGAGTATCCCTTTGGATGTCAACCAGGACAGAGAATACCTGGGTAAAACCCCACACGCTCAAAATCCCGCAGGAGAGATGCCCAAATGCCCCCAGGAGTCAGTGGGGGTTGCTCCCACCTCTCCCAGGTGCCATTTAGGTTAACGTCAAATGAAAATTTCATAAGCCTTCAAGATCCCACAAGGTATGAATGCTTGACAGTTGAATTTCAAAATGGATTTTTTTTTTCCTCCCTCAAATTCCAGAAAGATTTTGATCTTTGGCATCAATATATATATATTTCAAACGTGAATAAGTGGCAAAATCAATTCAGAAAATCCATCTTTTAATAAGCTAAATGACAAGTTATTTCTTTTGCTTTGATGGAGAACTTACACAGCAAAAAAGTGTTTTATAAAAAAAAAAATCTGATCTAATGATTTTGATTATTTCTATAAAAGCTAGGAAAGAATCAAAGACACTTTTCAACTTTTCATAGTAATCCTATGTACCACCTTACTCAGGAAGTATCCCAAATGTGGCAAAAGTAATTTCAATTCAGCACTTTGATTGTTGATTTTATGATGCAGGGATATCTAATACATAAAGTGAAAGCAATCAATAAATATGGGATTGCAATTAACGGCTTTTTTTTTTTTTTAATTTTTTCTTTGTTTTGGAAGGATGAGCCCCATCCCCTGCTCAGCACCAGGTTCACAGCACGTGGCCTGTGTGACAGCTGGAGCAAAACTCCTGAAGTCTTCTTTAGGAGGCCCTGCAGAGCCGTGGGGAGGTAAACACTGAGAACAGCCTCAAATCAGAATGGATTAGGTTCTGCTCGCTCCTAATTGCTGCGCCTTTCTTCCCCAGGCTGGGATGCCAGGAGAGCAGCAGCATCAATCCCTGGCCAGGGGGTTGAGGGACTGAAGGGACCAAAGGGGTTCGAGCATCGTGTGTCCCCCCGCCCACGGTCATGAGTCCAGGGAGACCTGGGGTGGCCAGAGCCACCTCGGCAGCTCCCAGATGAAAAGAGGCAAATCTTGAGATTCCTAACACTAAATACTGCAATTTATCACGTTGCTCAGGGATCTCCCACCGGTGGCACTCTAAAGTGAATCTTAGCAGCTTTGAGCAAACCACTCTGCTGTATTTTAAGTATTATTTTCGACAGTAACAGGACAGCCCTTCCGAGGAACACTGCAGCAACCACATTTCTTTGTGGAGCACGAAGAGAGTCTTTGCAGAAACCGAACTAAGAGATCAGGATACGTTCTGCAGCTGCACAGGGGAAAGCAATGCAGAGAAGAACAGAGAAACACCTCTCTCACCATTAAAAATAGAGAAATAAAATAAAATCAGATCACTTCACAATAGCGTTGCAGATTGTTTTCCACAGAAGCAGCTTGGATGCTGTCAGAAGAAACAAGGTGGGACCTGATCTGGTAGCACAGTTAATATTAGCTGCTAGAAATTAATCCCGTAACGTTCAAATCTAGGTTGTTGCCTTTCACTGATCAACAACTTCTTGTTACGTGGAGCATTGCAAAACTGACTTCTTGTCAGTAATACTATCTTTCAGAAGGCAAACAAACACCTCCTTATCTATACTTGAGGCACCAGGGAAAAGGAAAAAAAAAAGATAATCTCTTGGCAAGGCACTGCCTACATAATAGCCAGGTTTATACTGGTAATAAAGCCTTTACATTGTAATTAACAACAGTTTAGTTTACTGTGAAAATAAAGGTTGTAATTAAATTATTTTAGACACATGCTTGGTGACACTACATTGCGCTGGTATTTAGACATGCCCAGGGCAGTGGTGGAGTCCCCATCCCTGGAGAGATTTCAAAGCTGGGCAGCCATGGTGCTGAGGGACATGGGTCAGGGGGGGTTTGGGCAGTGCTGGGTTGGTGGTTGGACTCCATGGTCTGGAAGGTCCCTTCCAACCCAGACCATTCTGTGATTCTCTGCCCTGGTGCATCGCACTGACAGTTCAGATGAAGCACGTTGGTCCTCAGTGGATGTTGTGTGGTGAAACCCATCGACCCTGTGCCCAGTCCTATCCAAGTCTCTGGATGTGTGGTAATACACCACGGCTCCAGCTCCCCAGAGCTCACCCAAAAGGTGGTGAAGCATCCTGGCAACAGAAGCCTCTGATGGCGTAGAGCTCAGACTGTGCTCTTCAAGCATCCATTGGATTCTGGGCATTTCTCAAGAGGGACAGAAAGACCTTCAATGCCCTGAGTGAGCAAGCTTCTCTCAGACCAGGGCTCAGGAAGGTAATGCAGACCCTCCACCAGCTGTAACTCCACAAGACTTTGAGGATCTAGACACAAGGGGAAAATGCCTGGGGGTTAGAAGATGATGATCCCAACCCAAACCGTTTTATGACTGTGCACCTCTTCTGACCCTTAGCCAACCAAAAACCTGTCTCAGCCTAAATCCACATTTTCTGCTACTCTGAGTACACCTTCATTTGAAACACGTTGACTGTGTCTCCATGCTCGTGCTTTTCTCCATTTCTAACCCCCTCAAAATACTAATGGGCCTGTCATCCCAATTGCCCTAATAGTCATCTACTTCTGGTGTCAGGCATAAAATTTAGAAGATCTTCCACACGATGTTTTTGCTGTCATGCAGCAACACAAAAACCTACTCATAAAGTCTATATTTGTCAATATGATAAATAATATTCTCTCTCAGAAGCCAGGTTCATTACCTGCTCTGAAGCTATCAGTACTTAGCAGAGCACTCACAGATAGGTGAAGAGAGCATTAGGAAACAGATTGCCTTCATCTAAGGTGTCTGTGTGGATAACGGCAGAAAAGCTTATATATTTACCAGAAATATTAATAACTCTAGGTGTCTTTAATGTTGACCCACTCTAATACTGAAGCCACTTCAATTAAATTTAAAAACAAACTATCTGCAGAGCTTATTGCATTGCTTCAGGTTAGAGGCATGTCTCCTCCGAGTATTTTAATATATCTTTATTAAAATGAACCGAAATGCACACATTTTTCAACTGCCTTCATGCAGCTGGATAACAGATGGTAACAATAATGGCTTTTTTTTTCATGCCCAAAGTATTTTGAGCATTGAAGTGTTTGTGGCTATGGTGAGCATGAGAACCTCTACGTTGCTAAGGGATGCTCCTGATATTTCAGTGCCTGAGCAGCTCCAGGGACTGCTCACAGGAGGAGCTGCCCTGAGCAAGGGGCCACCGGGATCTGTGTCCAGGGTGACTTTGGGGGGGGACACAAGCTCCTCCCTCAAGGAGAAAGGTGCATCTGGAGCTCCATTCTCTAATGATCTCCACCTTAGGATGAGAGAATTATAGAACAGTTTGGAATAAATGAGAAGTCACAAGAAACACATCAGGGTATCCCAAGATGGAGGGGAGGAACAGAAGAGTTGATTTTTGGCACCAGCCGTTCTAGACATTTCAATTCATTCTGGATTTTAGCCCCCTGTTGAATCTAAGAAATTTGCAAAACGACAAAACCATCGCTCTTCTGCCACTCAGGAGCTCTGCCTGGACATTCAGATGCACTTGTGTTCAGAGAGGAGTAATTGGTGGCTCACTTCACCTTACGCCAAATAACTACTGCGACACATGAATCGTAGCAATAAAGCTCATCACTAGAGGTTTGAGAACAAGTTAAATGAGGCTGTGCTTGACACACCCAAACTTCTTGCAGAGAATTTGTAAAGGAAGATTATTTCAACACCAGTTTGCTGTTTTATGCAGCAAACCCTGAAGATGATGGCATCCACCACTGCTACATTGGGTTGGTGCCTACAATACGTTACACAACTTAGAGCAGAAGACAATTCAACACCATCAACTTTACTCCCGTAGCCTCCAGACCAACTGCAGTGGATGCTGTAGTTAAACAGTTTAAAAAATACAAGCCTGTAGAAGTTGTATGATTGAGTGTGGAAGCAACAACCATCCATGAAGATGGTAAATATTTAAGAAAGTCTTCTTAGACACTCTACACGATCACTCAAGGAAAGGAACCATGAGCTGAACTTACAAGTGTGAACACGGGGGAATGAAGAGTCACCTCCACAGGTGGTAGCAGATGCTGCACGTCCTCTCTCTTTTCTCCCTCCTCACCTTCTACCCTCTGTGAGCTGAGAGATATCCCCCACGGTTATTGGGGTCACTCCTCAACCTCACAAGTGATGTTCAGACACGACGGGTCAGGTTCACATCCCAGGCAGGGAAACCAGGAGCTTTTCTGAAGTTACCAGGCACAGAGTCCTGCTGACAAACACACTGTGAAAAATAGACTTGGACCATGGGGGGAAGATGTGCACTTTTAGGAGGACTGCAGGCCACAGAGGGATTAGGCTCTATTTCAAGGAAGGCCCCGATGATGTATGAAAGAAACCGTTATTTAAGGCTCGCCCTCATAAACACAGGTGCATTTGTTAACACTTTTCTTGTTGAAAAATTTAAAACCCTTGACAGAAGAGGAGCATTTTTCACCCAGCCCACTCTGCGGAGGCTGAAATGAGACAAGATGCTTACCTTGACCAAATTCAGATGCAGAGTCTGGGTCAGCTGAAACTAAAAATCTTTACAAACCCTAGTTCTTAGTCATCAAATCCATAACCTTATTAAAAATATACTCAATCGATAGATTTTTTTAGCAAGCCGTCGCATGGACTAGAGATCTTTTTAACAAGTTAGATTTGATTTTTTATTAGAAATCTCACTGTAAACCTCCCATTTTTGCTATAGACATCACTTCTTTAATTTATCTGTGTGCTTGTTAGTAACTGGAAGTGAATTTTCCTTTAAAATTATTTAGCTAGAAGTGTGCTGTGAATGCTTGATCAGTTGTAGACAGATTGACTTGCAGACTTGTTCTGTGCTACCTGCTTAAAATATTATGTACCCCAGAAATACATCTGCTAGCCAGAGGCAATTCAATATGTGCAGATTTCATTTTGCCTGCAGTAATGAACACTCGATCTAGGCAGTTAAAATACATATTTTAAGGGGAAAAAACCCCTCCTAATAAGCAGCTGTGTTTCTGCTTTCTAGATTTGGACAATCTTGTTAGTATCTCCAAAAATCATCAATATTTTGTTTTTACTTGAGGATTGACGCCAAGAGTTGTGACACACCGTCAAAATTTGGAAACAGACTTTTCAATAGAGGCTTTGATCATTTAAAGCCCTGAGGGCGGTTACACTTTTCCTATGACATTTATCTTTCATCTCTTTCCCACTTTATGAACTTTAAGCAGAACTAGACTTAAAAGATCACAATATACCCTTTTTCTAGCAGTCTTTACTCATTCCCCATTTGCAGTAGTTTTTTAAACTTTGATATACCAATTTTCATGTAAGTAGATGTATGTATATACATACACACATACACTTGTATTCACATTTTGTCTTAATTATTTAATTATACCTGGGATGGCACATAGTTTCACCCAGAAACACTGGATTCAGCACTGGTGGAGCTGAGGCACTGACACTTTAGGTTTTATAGAGGAAAAAGTGGGGGAAAAATCAAATACTGACTCCATTTCTCAACGTTCACGCAAAGAAACCCCAAGAAAAGGTCACCCGAGCTCCACCACTAATACTTTGAATTCATCTTGGATAAGGAGATGCTCCAACAGCAGCAGGAGAGCAATAGCAGAGGTGCAGTTCGTATAAGAGCAGGCCAAAACCTTGAACCCACAGGTCCTGGGTAGCCAACAAGACACAGTAACTCAGCACCATCAATTTTTCAGGAGGAGCAGCCAATCAAGTGAGATGAAAACCTAAAACTGACCATCCTCAATCTTCCTGCAAAGAAATAGGACAGACAACATGGAAAATTGTCCTCATCTCTGATCCTGCCTCCATCATTCGAGCTATTCTTAATCCTAGAGTCCTCAGCTCCTTCTAAGCCTTCATCAGGCACTTCAGCCTTATCTTCTCAAAACACAACGTATTGAAAAAAATCCCTACTCTTTAAAACAGGAAAGAGAAGTGTGCCTGCGTGTACACGCATAGCTCTTTCCCTTTTATCCATAATTTCCAGCCTGAAAAGATGTAACACAAGGGAGACAGCAATACACCTCTGAAAGGATGACGTGATTCTCAGCGCTGTACGCGGCACAGAAGAAAACAGAAGGGGGATTGTGAGAGAGAACACGGTAGGGAAGCTCAGAGGAGAGATACGGCTGTCAAGCAGTGATGGGGGCAAGGAAGTTTCTAAAAACAATTCAGCCTTACAAAAAGGAGTGCTCAGAGTCCTCCACAGAACGACCTCCCTCATCCATCTACCTACCATCCCTGGAGGGGTTCAAGGCCAGGATGGAGGGGGCTTTGAGCAACGTGGTCTGGTGGGAGGTGTCCCTGCCCAGGGCAGGGGGTTGGAATGAGATAATCTTTAAGGTCCCTTCCAACCCAAGCCATTCTATGATTCTATGAATCTCTCAGGTATAGACAGTGGCAGAGTCTTGTCCCCCTTATGCCAACATGCACACCAGAAGAGGTGACCCTTATGGTCATGGGTCTTTGCTAGTGTTTGTCTTCAACCCAAGAGGATGGCCAGGGACTGCTTGCCAACACCTAAGCCAGATTCCACTGACTCTAATGACACAGAAGGGTCACTTCTGCTCTCTGGAGAAGCCACCTCTCCAGTGAGGGCCAGGCTCTGGGTCTTCCTCCCCACACCTTTGCAGGATGTGCAGGCAGAGATGCATTTCCCAACACCTGAGACCTGTTTCTACAACAAGAACACTTCTGCAGAGTGAAAATTTGCAAGGACATTGGCCCCGAGCCTTTAAGGAGAGAAAATGGATACTATTCCTTGGCACACAGCTGAAGGCGAGGACATCTACATGCTTATATACAGATATATTTGAATGTAAAATCGAAATTACTGTTTATAACTTGTAAAGTCATCGAACATTGCTCAGACACAAAGGAAGAAGGTAAAAAGCGTAGGGATGCTACACATGCAGCAAGCTGTATCATGAAAAATACCACCATTTACTGTCGAGCTACTGGTTTTGCTCAGCAGCTTCTTGGTATACACCTCGCAAGGAAATTCAGAGCCAGGTCTGCTCCCGCTACGCACGGCATCACGGGTGGAAATAACGCACCGTAATCCAGATAAATCAGCTAATGAGATGCAGCAAAGACTCGGTTGAAGCCTTGTAATTAAATACCATTTAATTATTTTAATCAGGGAAAAAAAATTAGTTAGTTAGCCTATTTGAAAAGAGGTTGCTGTGTCGCTTACACACAGGCAGTGCCCGAGAGGGATGCAATGCCCCTGCCCTGCTGCTGGGTTATTCCCAGTGTTCCTGCCGTCCCACCAGCCCTCAGAGGTGGCTCCACATAAGTTCTACCTTAATGTTTAGGACTTCATAGCAAATAATCACAAAGGCCGCCAGCAAACCCCGGCACGCTTTTTTTTTTTTTTTTTTTTTAAAAGTCAAGTAACTACTGGTAGAGTCTGATAATGGTTACTGACCTAAAATGGCCAAAAAAAAAAAAGCCCCAAACAGACCAAGCAAAAACCCACACTGAAATAAGTTGTGTCCCTAGCCACAAAAAAATAGCATGCTAATAAGGAAAATAAAAGCTTTTAAACATACGAAAGTTTTGAACAGTGTTTTCAGCCGAGGACAGTCTGTTTTTCTATAACACACGAGTAGAAGAGCTGGGGTACAGCTGTGCTGCCTAATTTACATAACTCAGCTATTCGTGTTCAAGGCTTAAATGCTGCCTCACAAAATAATCACAGGGATACGAGAGG
The DNA here is from genome assembly GCA_026546715.1 of Gallinago undulata. Classification (NCBI taxonomy): domain Eukaryota; kingdom Metazoa; phylum Chordata; class Aves; order Charadriiformes; family Scolopacidae; genus Gallinago; species Gallinago undulata. The sequence continues at coordinate 33,929,978 of JAOTQQ010000004.1, forward strand.
TAATAATAAATAAAAAAATAACGTTTCATACAATACATTCAGAAGAAGGAGAAGGAAAACAAGAGTGACTCCTATAAAGTAAAATTTTGCAGGAGAATAGAGGGTTCGGCTGTTACTGGTTTGCTCTCAGTGTTCAAAATAAAACCCAAAGAATTTAAACTGAGCAGAGAAGTTTATACTGCTCAGAATATTCCTTCAGCTGGTTAAGGCTATAATCTGGCTTCACTGTCAACAGCAGCAAGGTATATCTTAAGTATAAAATATAAGCCTAGGAACGGAAGGGAATGGGGGAGAGAAAGCCAAGTATAGATTTTGAGCAGTAGATGATGTTGATCATATACCGCTAGTATTAGTTTTTCTAATTGAAAGAAAAATTAAAAGCTATTAAAAAAAAAACCCAACCTGTTTCTAAGAAGAGTAAATGAACTATTTGCTTTCTGACGTGTTACTATGCCTTCCTGGTTGTTTTGTTTTGTCTTGTTTTCCATGGTCCCTCCCACATGGATTAAGAGCAACACGTCCTAAAGGATCTGCAGGAAGGCAAGCGCAAACCTGTTTGTTTTCTGCTCCTCCGTAGGAGGGTTTGCTCCGTGACTCATATGAATCTTTAAAAGGAATCACACACTCGTCGCTGTGCCAGGGATCCCTCCACAGCTGGGCTGTCGGGAACACCTCCCGGCCATTTTAAGTGGGAACTGGCAGAAATGCACATCCAGAGGGTGGGGGCCGGGAGACGCCCCCACTTCAGATGGTGCAAAGCCTGGGGGCCAGGCCCCTGGTGGCAGCGATGGGGTGACTGGGGCACCACGAGGGAAAAACACATCTAAGCAAAGAAAAAGGTGAGGGATGGAAGAGAGGAGGGATGTGCTCCTCCTACAAAAACCCAGGTGCTCCCCGTCCTCCCAGGTGCTCGGTACCACCAGACCACGAGGACAGGATGGGTTGGGGCTGGATCCTCCTTCATTAATCTGCCATCTCCCTGCCTCAGATGAGGAGAAAGAAAAGGAGCACCAGTGCAATCGAGGTCTTGTTTTTCTGAGATCCCAAGAACAGTTTGTACGCATTAAAGTTGGCCTCATAGCACCTTGGGGAAAACAAACATACATTTTGTTTTCAGTTTGCAGGGAAGTTGAGCAGGGCTTGTCAAGGTCGGTGACACAGAGCCCTGGCCACCTGGATCCCACTCCTGCAGCAACGGCTCCTTCTCTAGGCTTTGGGGAAGGGCTCTGTGTCCTCTCCAGAGGAGAACTCCCAGCAAACTGTACGCCTCTTCCCAAAAGATAACAAGTTCCTCCCTTAGTTTGGACTCGCAGCTTCAGGTCAAAGCAACTGAAAAGAACCAATTCTTCAAATATGAGCAGTTATTTTCTTATACTCTTTTGGGGAGTTGCACATAACTTCAGGAAAATGCAAAATATTTCAATTTCACATTACCCCGTCAGCTAGATTAACTTGCATTTTCACTTCCGTGGCACACAGGGAGCTCTTAACAAGGGCATTTAAGAAAACATCAGCAGAATCATCTGAGCATCCTCCAGAATTTTCAGCCAAGTGAAACACATCTGAAAGCAGCAAGCTGGCAGGTGTGTTTGGAAAAAAAAACCACAACAAACAATAAAAATCTAGGAATAGATAAGTATTGTTTGTGTCTCAGAAATGATTTAAAAAGAAAAAATATTTTAACTGGTTCACAGAATCATAGAAGGGGTCGGAAGGGACCTTTCAGATCATCCAGTCCAACCATCAACCTAAACTCTGATAAAACCCATCACTAACCCCTGTCCCTAAGCACAGTGTCAACCCGTCTTTTGAATCCCTCCAGGGATGGTGCCTCAGCCACTGCCCTGGGCAGCCCATTCCTCCTCACATCCCTGCTTCCACACTGAGGAGGACAAAGCCTTCATCGGATGGATGCAGGTGGCACCAGCTGATGGATACAGAGGGAATCCCAGGGACGCTTGGCTCCAGAGCAACAGACGTGTACAATAATCCCAGGTGTGGGTCACTACAGGGAAAAAATGGCAACTGGGGTTATATCAACCGGGAAACTGAAATGAAGATCACCGATACAAAGCCTTTCACCCACACGTAGGTCTGACCTGGCTCTTCAGCAAACACGGGGGAGAAGCATCCTCCCCTGGGAATGCCTATCTCCACACACAGGGAAGACTCCAGGGGTGAAATCCAGCAGGGTTTTTCCAGAATCCCTGATCAACTGGAGAAACCTGGGGAGCTGCAGTGCAGACCAGGCATGCTCCGAGCAGAGGTGGAGACCCGAAGGGCTGTCCTGTCTCGTGGCTCTGCGTTGTTAAAGCATAAATGAGCGTGATATTCGTGTATTCCCCTCCCGCTACCAAGAGCTTTCTTATTATCCTGGGCAGGGAAACGCAGCCCTCTAAGCAGCTTTTTTAAGCCATTGATATTTCTATTGGTTCCAATTTGGGACCTGAGGGATTTCTGCTGTAGGTTGGGAGCACAGACAGACTCCGCTGCCTCAAGTGCACGATTGCAGGTGATAACGCACAGCACAGGTCCCCCGAGAGCCTGAGCTGCAGAGAAACCAGCCCCGGGTTTCTCGCTTAATTCACGGCCTAAATTCCACAAACCACACGTTAAGAAGTCATGCCTGGATAATTGATGGCCTTGTCACTCCTTCATGCAAATTAGACACGGAGAAATTGCATAGGACATTGCTATTGTTACAGCTCAGTCCCTCTTTCTCCTGCGTTCCTCCTGGAGCTGTAGGACCTGACACCTTGTTGCCCTGCAGTCAGTGCCCCTGCCCTCAGCTCTTGGTGGGGTCTTGTACCTGAACCCCGCTCCCAATCAGCTCCAGGACACACTGCCCACTCCGGTGGGATTCAAAGGACAGAGGGACAAAGTTACCAGACAGTCTCCTAAAAGCAAAGAGTTATTTATCAAAGCAACGTGATGGCAACATGGAAGAGCTGCTCCAACACGTTGTGCCCAGGGAGTTGTCTTCCATGCAGGGACTTCCCACCAGAGCAGGGTACCCCAGGCAGGTCTGCTGTGTGTTACCAGCTGCAGCATCCCTGGGATTCTCGGCCTGATTTCAGCTTCTTCCCGTTGTAGGAAGGTCTCCCCCGAGGAAGGAGGAAGCCACCACCACCACCACAGTCCTGCCAGAGCGATTGTCCCACTCCTGGTCTATGAGCTTAGCACCTGAAGTGGTGCAGGCCAGCGAAGGTCCTCAAGACCATGCATCCCAAGTTGTCCCTCCCCAAGAGAGTGGTGCCTGCTGACACCACGTCAGCCATGGATGTTCTGCTTCCTCCTGACTGGTTTGGGGTTTTTTTCCCCAGATGGTTCTCTTTGAATTAAAAGGAAGAAATCACCCAGTACCTTCCAGTAACCAGGCCACCTCCTGGCCTGCCAGACCTGCGGGTACTTGTAGGAAGAGTCTGAGGAACTTCTAGCAGTGATTATGTTCAAAGGGGCGTTTAATCTCTTCTGGTGTCATTTCTTCAGGTTAAAATGGATTAAACAATAAACCACAACTTATTTGCTCATTAACGGCTTAATAAGAAGGACTCTTGGAGCTTCTGGCTGAGCTGGGTTAGCATTCTTTTTCATGGAAACACAAAGTGTTTTGACTAGTAACGAAATGAAGCATTTGATGAGTCAGCCTACGCAAATTTTATAGATTTTTTTTGTTTTATGTAATTCATTCACTGAGCTTCCTATGTGCCTTCATCAGGAAAAGATCATCAAGGAAGACGTGAAAATGATAACCTCATTCCGATAACAAGTGAAGTTATTACCTATGTCTATGTATAAAAATATCTGTATAACAATTTCTGAACACACCTGAAGACAAAAAGGGAATCTAAAGAAACAGGAATAATTTTTAAAAATACGATTAGGCACGTAGTATGCAGTACATACAGCATGCAATGTATTTACAAAAGCATATCATGAAAATTATTTGAAAGCTTCCCGTGTCCTACTGTCGCTGCACTTTGACTTTTAGACCCCAATCTTAGAAAGCTGCATCAAGCAGTCACCAAATAAACAAAATGAAATATATAAATAAGGAGTTAAAAAAAAAAAAAAAAAAAACAAACGACCACCACACCATTCCATAGACTGGAAAATTTTTGTTTACAGAAACGTTTGTCTCACTTCTGTCCATAGCAAGAGAAAAGCCAAGCTCGAATGTGTCTGCTCGTCCTCCCTAGCCCCGACGATGCCGTGCGGTGGCTGTGGGGACACGGGGGGACGCTGGCCTGGGGACCCCCAGCAGAAGCTCCAGCCTCCAAGCATTCGCTGGGAGCGGGCAGGCAGCAAGACATGAATGAACCTGAATTTGAAAGCTGTACATAAAATAAACCCATCGGGTTTCTCCTCAAAGCCCTTATTTGTGTCTCATCTTCATTAAAAAAAAAAATCTTTAATGCTTCAATTTGCAGGTGTCACATGAAGGAGTCAATCACTGCTAAGCCCTAGGTAGTGCTGGGCATTTCCTACCTACCGTTTTAATTTTTCCTAAAATAAGCATGATATTAGCTGGCAATCTTTATTCCCTCTTAACAACGGGGGGGTGTAGAAGCCGTCACCGTGTCTGGGCAGCCCGTGGAGGGAAGCCCCTCGCTGCTGCCCCTGCTTGGCTCCTGGTGCCCAAACACACCGACCTGGGAACTGCAAATGCATCACAAGAGAAAGACGAAGCAAGATGTAGGTCCGCTCCTTCCTGGATGATGGCCTGGAGACAGTCAATATAACTTACTTTAAAAAAAAAAAAGCGTAACTCTTTGTAAAATAACTGTGGATCGTGATGAGATGCACAATACAATTAATAATGCAATTGCAATAATGCAATTAATAATGCAATTAATTTTTACTGCAGAGGTACAGCCCCCAGGCCAAATCTAGGAAATAAAGAGGTTTGAAACACAGTAAGCACCTTCCAGAGTCTAACGAAGCTCCCTCTGAGAGGGTGAGGAAGCAGACCAGCAACTGCAGAGGACAAGGAAGGCTGTAAAGGACTGAAAGACAAAAGAAAAAAAAAAGTCTGGGATTAAGGGGTAGGAGAAAAGGGACTCTCTGATGCTAGAGACCGGTCAGACCAAGGCTCAGCCCTGGATGGAGGCCAGCAGTTAATCAGCTGGTTTGGAAACACCCTCTGGTTCTCCACGAACAGCACCAGGGGATCATCAGCAGAACTTGGCATAACGGCTGTTATGCCCCTTCCTGAGACCCCAGCCCTCCCTGCAGAGAAAGAGGGATGGAAACAGAGGAGGGGTGGAAAGCAAAGGAGGACTTTGTTACTGCTTGATTTTCCCAAAACTTTACCTGTTGCCACACAGACTAAACTCACATTGAAATGTAACTAATACTTTGCATTAAAATATTGCTCAAAAGAAAAGAAAAAAAAAAAAGAGAGAAGAAATCCATTTTCCCTACCTACAAGTTATCTAAGAAGCCGTCACCAAAGCAGAGCCCCAGGGCAGCGATGGTGGCAGAGCTTGAAGCCCCAGGGCAGGGAGGCAGCGGTGGGCACGGGGCAGGAGCGGTGGCACAGCCACCTCTGAGAGCCCACCTCGTCCTGCACTGCCTCCACCACCCTCCCACCAGGAGGGGAGACAATTAACTATGCAAAGTGCAATTAAATGGGGCTGTGGGGCAGCAGCTCTGCCAAAGGTTTCCACATTTAACAGCTAACTGCACATAAATCCCTCCAGCTACGTGAGACCTCTTGCATTTTGGTCTTGAGGCTAATGCCATCTTCACCAGGTTGCACACCTCGCTTTCGGAGATGGTAAAAGACCAGAGACAGCTGATGGTGCTATCAATCATCATTCCTTATGTCCTAGCATCTACTGACTTCCAGGGATTACCAACCCCAGTCCCTGCTGGCCATGGTCCCAGGGATGCTCTCTGGGTGCTGCCCCTCCAGCCCCAAAAGAGACACGGGGAGGGAAGGGGCAGCCCCAGGCACTACAAACAGCCACGCTCATAAAATAACGTTTGTGGGGCTCTTTTCACACCCTGCTCCTAATATTCCTTCCCAGGTTTAGAGCTGGTTCACCTTCTGGTGGGGTACATTCATGGTATTCTGGGGGGAGAAAAACCAAAGTGAAGATGACTACATCATTTTCACTTTTCACCGGATCAAGGACACCAGTTGTTGGTTCTTCTCATCTCCTCCTCCTGAGCTTTTAGGCTGTCCCTGTGCTGCTCCCCACGTGTCCTTGACAACAACCTGGCTGTAATGGGGGTGTTAACTCTAATTTCTCAGAGTTTATTTTTTCATCCAACAGCGATTAATGCTGTCAGAGCCAATGCACACTCGCTCTTTCGCAAAATGGTTAAAAGTATTCTAAAAAGCTATCATGTAAGCTGGGGCTTCAGGGAAAGGAATGGGTTGGGATATTTTTAACACAGCTGCTTCATTGCAAGAGACGAAGAGCTCACAGGCACGGACATTTAGAATCAGAGTCATTTTGGTTGGAGGGGACCTTTCAGACCATGGAGTCCAACCACCAACCCAGCACTGCCCAAACCCCCCCTGACCCATGTCCCTCAGCACCACGTCTGCCCGGCTTTGAAACCCCTCCAGGGATGGGGACTCCACCACTGCCCTGGGCAGCCTCTGCCAAGGCTCCATAACCCTTTCCAGGAAGGAATTTTTCCTGATATCCCCCTTAAACCTCCCCTGGCACAACTTGACCCCTCCAGCATCTCTGGCAGTCGTGCACTGTCAAACAGCTCTAATAGGAAACAAACCCACCTTCCTGCTCTAAGACCATGAGAATTAGGTTTGTGGGGGCCTTTTTAGCCTCACCATCTTCGTGGGTTGTGAAGGACAAAGTAGAGGCAGAACATTTCAGAGAAGCTGCTGGATCCAGCTCAATGAAAGTTCTCAGTCCCTGTCCTGTTCCGGGTAGGCAGGTAATAAAAAAAGGAAACAAGGCTCAAAACCTAAGTCCAATCAAATAAATAAAATTTCGTAAGGTCTCAAAACGCAGTGAGGAAAGCATGTTTTCAGGCTTTCCTCTCTCCTATTCACTGGTTTCTTGGCTAATTGTGTAGCTGTTACAGCTGCACATCCGTAAAGCTCATGAAAATTAGAAGTACGCCTGAACGAGCGTCTCACACCCCGGCAGCGACTGGAGAGGATCAAACAGGCAACAGCATTTGGATCACAGATGCTGTGGAATGTTTTTACAATTACAGCTGATTTAATGCAAGATAAATAAGGCTTTAGAGACACTTTAACATCTATTGATTCATATGAAAAGGAGTGTACATAAAAAGATTTATCTAATTGCCTTTGCATCTTAAAAGTGTAGGTTACAGCAATTAATCACCGGGAGCAGAGGCATGGAAACGTCCTGGAGATGCAGAGCACGCCAGCGGGGAGACAGGCAGAGGTTTTGGAGCAGGGTTAATGGGGAACCTCACGTTGAGATGTAAGAGTTTGAGATGAGGCGTGATGACATTTACCACCTAAGCGCTGAGTGGCCTCCTGGAGGAGCACAGACGTGTAGGTGAGCCAGCCATGCCCAGCCAAGGTGGAGCAACCATGGCTCATCCCATCCTTGTGCGGGCAACCCCTCACCCAGACCTCAAAACCCAAGAGCCTTACAGCAGCTTCCATGACCATTTGGAAGAAACCAAATGTGAGTGAGCAGCTTCTCCTCAGGAGCTTCCCCAACACGGTCAAATGCTGACCCGCCTTCTCTGTCCCCCCTCATTTCTCTTGATGTACTTGTTAATTATCCATCAGCACACAAACCACCCTGAAGCCCTGTCCCTCCTCTGCATGGGGCTGAGGGTGTCTCACTGTGTCCAGGTGCATAACATGGGCCCTGTACGTCCCCAAAACCATGGCAACGTGCTGCTTCTTGGGTCTGCCCTTCTCAGCGTCACCTCCCCATCTCCTACTACTTTCAATCATTAGTTGTTAAATTTTATAGCAGAGGGTTATTTTTTTATTGGGTTTTTTTGTTGTTGTTGTTTTGGGGAGGTGTTTTGTTTTTTGTGGGATTTTTTTTTTTACACCCATCCACCCCCAAAAATGAGGACATTTATTTAGAACAAGAGTAAATGGCCTGAAGTTGTGCCAGGGGAGGTTTAGGATGGAGACTGGGAACAATTTCTTCATGGAAAAGGTCATCAAGCCTTGGAAGAGGTCACCCGAGGCAGTGGTGGAGTCCCTGGAGGGGTTTCAAAGCCAGGCAGACGTGGTGCTGAGGGACATGGGTCAGGGGGGGTTTGGGCAGTGCTGGGTTGGTGGTTGGACTCCGTGATCTGAAAGGTCCCATCCAACCCAGAGAATTCTATGACTCTAAATATCACTGTAGGGAAAGGAACAAAGCCAACTTGTGGACACCTTCATGATCGTAGAATCATAGAATCATTTTGGTTGGAAAAGACCCTTGGGATCATCGAGTCCAGCCATCAGCCCCACTCTACAAAGTTCTCCCCTACACCATATCCCCCAACACCACATCTAAATGACTCTTAAACACGTCCAGGGAT
>JAOTQQ010000004.1:33967026-33982683 GCA_026546715.1 Gallinago undulata
CCAAGGGCAGGACCTGGCACTTGGCCTTATTGAACCTCATGCCGTTGGTCTCAGCCCATCCATCCAGCCTGTCCAGAACCCTGTGCAAAGCCTCTCTGCCCTCCAGCAGATCAACACTCCCACCCAGCTTGGTGTCCTCTGCAAGTCTGCTGAGAGTGCATTCGATCCCCTCGTCCAGATCATTGATGAAGATGTTGAAGAGAACTGGCCCCAGTACCGAGCCCTGTGGGACACCACTCGTGACCGGCCACCAGCTGGATTTCACTCTATTCACCACCACTCTCTGGGCCCAGCCCTCCAGCCAGTTTTTAACCCAGTGGAGAATATTCCCATCTAAGCCATGGGCAGCCAGTTTCTCCAGGAGGATACTGGGGGACACTGTCTCAAAGGCCTTGCTAAAGTCCAGGTAAATAACATCCACACCCTTTCCTTCATCCACCAATCGAGTCACTTTGTCATAGAAGGAGATCAGGTTTGTCAAGCAGGACCTGCCCCTCCTGAACCTCCTCCTTCAGCCCAACCCCTTGCCTGAGCAGGCTGTTTATTTGATCACACCGCACACAGGCAGTGTCTCTGGGAACAGGTGCCAGGCTGAGCCATTCCCTGCAGCCGGAGACCCGCACAGACACGGGTTTTTGTGGGAACTCAGTTTAAGTTTCCACATTCTTCTTTGTGGGACATTGTGCAGGTGCTGGAGCCACGTTCTCGCCCGGCGCCCGGAAAGGAACAGCAACTGACGGCGGCTTCCCTCAGGCTCTGCGCACGGCCCCTAATACACCCGCTCCCCTCAGGCTCTGCGCACGGCCCCTAATACACCCGCTCCCGCGCGCCCGGCCCGCGCTCTGCCCCTGCTGCGGCTCCGGCTGCTTTGACACGTGGCGCGGCTCGCGCGGCCCGCCCCCAGGCACGTGACCTCTCGGCGCTCTCGCGAGACTTCCGAGCGCTTTAGGGTCTCTCCGCTCTCCCTCGGCTCCTCCGCCTCCGTGAGGCGGCTTTAGAGCCGCAGCACTCCCCGCTGCCGCTGTCGCTCTCCGCGCGGTCGGAGGGAAGCTCAATCAAGGCTTCCCTGGATTGATCCTTGATTCCCTTGATTGATCAGGCTTCAGGACTGAAGGCCGAACCAGCTACAGGAGGTTATATTGCAAATACGACAACCCTACAACAATTTCTACTGGATAGGGACGTGTCCATCCCAGCACCTGAAACCTGGTGCGGTGTTTGGGTGATCCCCAGTGTGTACTGGGAAGTGTGCCAGGAGGAGAGGACACTGGGGGACACCGAGCTTGGCGAAGCACGTTAGGACACAAGTAGAGTGGTGGTGACCCCGTGCGATCTTCTGACCCCATGGAGCGTGCCGCCGTGCCCGCGTCCTCCCAGCCCAGCCACCCGTGCGAGGATGGGTTTGAACGCTGGGACACGTGGGTGCAGGGGCAACAGGAGGGGGCCATGGGACCTGGGGAGCTGGATCACGTGCACAGCCTGGCCACGAGGCAGCAAGCCCTACGAGCTCTTCCCTGAAGTGGACAGGGTCCCCCAGGGTGGATGGCGGTCCTGGGTGATGCCCCAACAGCAACCTCCAGCCCACCTCCCAAACCACCACCAGCCGCTTTGTTGCTGCGGGTGTTGTCGTTGCTGCTTTCTCCAAGGGGAGAAACTGAACGTCTGTAATTTGGGATTCCAAATGATTCCTCGCTGGCACCTTTAAAGGTCTGGAGAAAGGCATTCATTACCCCCTCTTGGGTTTAGCTCCTGCCAACGCGTTCCTCGAGGTGTTCCTCCAGCCAGCAGCGCCGTCCCTCCTCAGCCCACAAGGACGGACACAAAATCTCTAATATTAATACAAGAGTGTCCGAAGACTCTGCAGCTCCCCGGCACCTGTCACAGGTGGCTCCAGAAGAAATCTGCTGCTATTATAAGATCACATTTAAAATTTTGATACCTGCTTTAAAAGGGCAGAGCCTGCCAGCTGACAAATAAGAAGCGGCCCTTTTGTATTCTGTTCCATTCTTATCCATTTTTCATGCTTTAGCAAGGTGAAGCTTTCTAATCAAGGAAAAGTAGCATGGGCAAGTGCAGATAATATATTTTGATGGAGGCTTGTAATGAATATGGTATTTATTAAGACACAAGTCATTAAAAGAAGCCTTGCATGGTTGTTGCACATTATTTTATTGATTTTTTTAAACGCGTGGATCAAGGCAAGGATTATACTTTACAAGAAACATTTCTATTTCTAGTCTTTAATTTGATAATGCATCACCGTATTTGTTGATTTGTGCCATTTAAGGTTTTGTGGTGGGGTTTTTTTTTCTATACACGTGCTGTGAATTTCAAACTCAGGACAGGCTTTGAAAGAAGAGGACTCAAGCTGCAGAGAATAATGATGAAAGTTTGGAGAATAGATTGAGGTCATTGCTTCTCTTTTCGATCTTTTATTCGTGCGTGCGGATGTAGGGTGATCTGACTCCTCTGGAAGTCAATTATAAAGCCGCTCTTCATGGCGGCGGCGAAGGGAGAAGTTCCTCGTAGACATAACAGATGTCAAACGGATGGTCTTGGGGGGTGAAGAATCCTCTTTATCAACAGAATAAATGCAGCCTGGGCATCAGCCGTGAGAATTCCCTCCAGCCTCTTGCCGATGTGCGTGAATCACGGCTGGAGCTCACGCCTGGTGAAGGAGGGCTTGGGTGGGGATGGCGCGGCCCTCAGATGCTCTGCTGGGACCATCAGCAGCTGGATGCACAGCTGGGCCACCCCCCCGCTCTTGGGGACCTCCTGGCGTGGAGACTGGCCTCCTTCCTCAAGAAATCGGGCAATGCTGGTGCTTATCACTATCAATCACTGCACGTTCGGAAGGCGTTTAACTGAGCGATTGTTTGTGCTTGACATCTCCAGTACAGCCCTCAATTTTTTATCTTCCTTTATACAAAAGATGATCTAACCAAAGCACATCAGTATGTATGTACTGATTTAACCAATAAAATACGCCATTATTTTTTATCGAAAAAGGTAGGAAAAAGGAAATTAAGGCTGAGATGAGACCTTCAAGGACTGTCTCAATTGGCTGGGGTACCGCAGCTGGGGGGGGGGAAACCCTGCCTGGGGGGTGTCACACCAAGAGCTGGGAGCCCCTGAGACACAGAACGGGGTGAGTTGTGCTGTGGGGACATGGCCTCAGTCAGCAAAAAGCGCCTGCGTGACCATAAACCCACCCAAGGGAGAGGTGAGGGAGGGAGACGCACGCAGAGATTTGTCCTCCCTGCTTACACTTGGCCATACTCCTGAGAGGAAACCATGATTACTTTTAAAAGGCTGGTTTTGTCACCATCATGCTCACTTGCACCGTGTCACGGCGGGGAGGTCAGTAAGGACGGGTGACCTTCTCTGGGGGACACAGCAGTGGAAGGATGTGGTTAGAGAAAGGGGGACACCAGCAGTGACACTAAGCTGAGGACCAAAGCCACACCGGCCAGTCCTGCAGCTTTTCCAGCCCTGGGGTCAGGGAAGGAGCAGCCACTGATCACCAGTGGCTACCAGTGGTCACCAGTGGCCAATAGTGGTGTTGTGTGATGGGAACACTGCCCAGCTTCTGCTTTAAATATGCAGTTGGTTTATGGATTTCATTTAGGGTAGGGACAAATCTTGTCATTAAGCAGACTGTTGCAAATACAATTTTAAATTAATTGGTTAAAAATAGATTATTGTTTCCTATATCTGATCAGAAAAATCTGGTATAAACAAGTCTTTTGTGAAGAAATGAAGGAAAAAAAATAAAAAAAAAGCAGTTTTACTTTAATTCTTTATCTCGCTTCAGAATAGACTCTCTCATGATAGGGATGAATTGCGGTTTAATACACGTCTGCAGGTTTTGTCTGTGGCTCCTTCTTGTAAAGAAAAGGCAGCTTTTCACCTCGGCTGGGCCAGCAGGGCTCAGAAAGGGCTGGGATGAAAGGAGATGGTGAGCGATTTGAAAGGATGTTGACCCCAACCGAACTTTCACCGTGACCTGCACAGCCGGAGGGCTTTTCTCTTCTCTCCTGCAGGCACGGAACGATGGATCATGGCCTTTGTGCCTCCGGGCAGGGGCTGCAGGAATGCCCAGGACTGGGAGCGTGTGGGTGAAAGCAAGCCCGGAGGGAAGGCAGAGCATGGTGAGCATCAGCCATGAACCACCACAGGAACAACGGCGAAAGGCTGTGTCCTCCAGGCCCTGGAACTCCTGGAGAGACCCCCACCTTCCCTTCTCTTCTCCTGAAAATACAGAAAAAGTCAAACACTATGGGCATTTAGAAATAAATATCATTGGTTTATTAAATGAGTTGAGCATGTACAAGTGATTTTTCAAATACTAATTTATTGGTATTGATTATCTGCTTCCCAAGGCTTTCTGCTGTCACCCCACGCTAACAACTCCAAGCCCCCGGAATGTGCCGGTGTTTGCAGAAGTCCATTAGGATGGAGCTGGTAAAGGCACTCAGGCTCTGTCACATGTGGATTAAGTCTCTCTTTGTTGGAGCTCACACTGGCAGGGAAGAGCAGGCAGTGTGGTGACCTGATGTCCCTTCAGGGGACCTTCAGACCCTGGGACCCCGAGTGCCCCAGGGTTGGACAGATGTCCCACCTGGGGAGCAGTATGCTGCCAGGTCCCACCCGTGGAGAAGTGCCTCAGCATTCCAGTCTGTAGGGCTCTAATAGGATTTTCCCTGGAGAAAACAGCCCCATCCATCCTCTGTACTGTCAAACAAAAGGATGCTCCCAGGAGAACACGGTGCTTCACTCTAAGATAAAGCCAGGCCCGGGAGGTTGGTCGGGGCGTTGGAGCTCATGGGAGCTGCTGCAGGCTCCTCCATTGGGATGATCTGGAAAATCCATCCCACAGCCACGGGGTGGGCAGCGACACTGGACTGTGCTGTGGGTCACTACCTGCTCCGGGTCTTTTGGCCAGGACCATTGGTATGGTGTAGACCAGGACTCCGGTGGATGGGCTGTAGGCAGAGGAGGCAGTGCATCCGCTCTCTCCTGGTGCTGCTGCCTTCCCAGCAGTACTAATGTAATTTCCAATGAATTTTCATGAGACAGAAACCTTTCCCGCTCCCTGTCACACTCAGGCAAAATTCCTTTGGGTCTGCAACGTCTGGATTAAAAACCAGGTGACTGCCTGCCTCTGGGGAGTATTTCGTGATAAAAAATAACTCGCCTCATTTTGTCTTGGGAGCTATTATCCTCATGATGCCTAAGAAGTGTCTATTACTTATTTGGTTTACGCTACTGACATCTTGCTTTCCGAGAACAATGTAGATTATTATCCCTAAGTGGAGGAATCATAGTGCTTTATGGAAACCCAGATCTCTTACTGAATTTGAGATGTTTTCCAATAGCTGTAGCTTCCAGATTTCCGTTCCAGTGGTTTGATGCCTGACACTGGTTTTCTAAAGCAGCTCCCACTTCCAAGCTGTGCTCTTGAACTTGAACGCATTTGTTCAGTGCTTTTTGTTTTCTCATTCTGAATAAATATCAGCTTTTTTTTTTTGTTATACTTTTTTATATATATATATATACTGTTTTTTAAAATTGCTGTTCCTTTATTGTGCTCACTTTATTGTTGATGGGATTGCACTCCCAGCTAGCAAGCAGCCTTGCTGTTTCACATCTTCAGGGCAGGAAGGTGTTGGTTTGTGTTAGACACTACTTGGGAGGGAAAATACTGAAGCAATTCCATGTGAAAGGACAGGAATTAGAGGGGTCCTACGTGCTCGCTCCCATTTGGATGTTGCTGTTCTTCTCCCAGAAAGTTTTGGCTGTTTTTGTCCCTTCCCAGGACTTGTCTGGAGGCAGCTGAAGCCCGGGATCTGGCAGTGGAGCTGGGGCAGTGGGGCCAAGGAGAGGCGAGTGGGGCTGGGGGTGCCCCGGGAAGGGTGGGATGCTCTGCCGGGGGCAGCGCTGGCGGCTGGCCTGGGGAGCGAGGGGGTTTGCCGTGGGGAGCGAGGGGGTTTGCCGTGGGGAGCAGAGAGGGGGATTGCCGTGGGGAGGAGAGAGGCAGATTGCCATGGATAAGTGTTAAATTGGACAATATACTTCAAATAATGCAGTTAACTTCTCTCCAGAGCCTCCGTTATTTCTCATAGGAGCTCCCCGATTTTTATATCCCTTTATCTCCAGCAATTCCTAATATTTCTTAAAATAAACTGATTCATCACTTGAAGTGTTAATATTTCAGACACTTTGGTGCATTCATTGTATTCCTTGCATTCGAGGAACCCATCACCCTTGGGGACACTGGGAACCACAGCCCCTGGTGACCAAGCAGCACCAGGCACCAGGAATTCCACGAGGAACCTTCCACCTGCCAAACCAAACAAAACCCTGGGGCAAAAGGCTGAGAACTTGGGGCTGTGTCCCCGTTACACTTGGGGGACCTGGGAAAGCTAAATTGGGGCAGATTCCCCTCGTTTTAATGGTTCCACTGTGCAAGAAAGCAGGAAAGGGAAGATGTAAAAGCTGCCCGAGTTGCTCGGCAGGACAAAGGGAAAGAGCATTAAGGGCAACACTTGGCAACACCCCCGCGGTGGTGTGCTGCATGCCATCCCGAGCCCAGAAAGAATTAAATGGAATTTGTGGTCAAACAGTGAGAAATTATATTGTCAAGGTAGCAAATGCATCAGTGGGATTTTCAATTTTACCCGGCGAAATTGCATATGTTGCTGGGAGAGAACAGACGCCGCCGGGAGAGGGGCTGGTTGAGCTGAACCACCCAGGCGCCCACATTCAAGAGAAATTCTTCGGCTTTGTCCGGGTCTTTGCTCTGAGTCTAGAGCCAATAAAACCTTAATGAGCGCTTCTGAGTTCGGGCTTGACCTTTCCAAATGAGTTGGTCAAGGATATGGCTATTACCGGAGTCTCAGCGACAGCAGGAGTGAGCGTTAACAACGGCCGTACCCCAAAGCGGTGGCTGAGGGCTGCTCCCTGCACGGGTTAAACTGGGCTCTTAATGGTGTGAGTGGGGAGCGAAGCCTGCAATGCAGCAAAAGCCACCAAGGAAACTGTTCAGGGGACTGGGAAATTTATTTTTCTTTCTTCCCCCCCCCCCCAAGTGCAGTGGGAAGATGCCTCAGCCCAGCCGTGCCAGCGCTGCATCCCTTCCACTGAAATCTCAGCATCCCCTTGGCAGAACCCTGACCTCTACCTGACAGCGGTGACAGGAAGAAAAGGACCTTCATATTTGCTCTTTTATGTTGCAAATGCCTTGACCTTTATAATTAGTTTGAGCACGTGGTGAAGTTCTGCTGGAGGTTTGAACGCTGAATCAGAGTCCCATAAATACCTGCTAAAAAAGGCAGATAGCCATCGGAGGGGGAATAGGACGGGCTTCACGGCAGCACCGTGTGACTGCTGTCGGCCTCGTCAACGGCCGGCCAGATGGTGTGTCCCTGGGGGCTCTGGGAAGAGACACTGCAGTCTCCCACAGAGAGTCACCCAATAAACAAGCCAATCACGTTGAAGAAAGTTTTGGTGCTTAAATGTCTTCGTGTCAGCTCCCGAGCCGGGAAAGTTGGTCTTTCTGCTTCCCAAGCCCCAAAATAGGCATTCATTAATCACTTTCAGGGTTGACTGTGCCTTCTGGGAACTTGAAAATAAGTGGGATGAAAACCAAAACAATCTGGTTAAGATTAATAATAATTAAAAAAAGCAAACTCATTTGGGCCATGGCAGGGCATCGCGGGGCTGCTCTGTGCTGTTTGTTTCTCGCCTTTGCTTTCTTTGTGCCGTGACATTGAGCTTCACCCACCAACTTGGAGATACCTTTCCCTCAGCCAGGAACTGGACACCGTTGGCTGGCACCAGGGGCAAAAGCCTTCCTTCGTCTCCTCCTCCTCCTCTTCTTCCTCCAGAACAAATAGTAGTTGAGAACACTACTTGGTCCAAAACTTGGAGCAACAGGAACACTTTTTACTGGCTTGGGAAAGCTTAGCAATGGGGAGGAAGAGCAGGAAGAGCTGACTTGGATTTGGGACGAGGTGACTTCCATCCCCACGTGAGGACCCGGTCGCAGGTCGCATCGCAGTGGAAGGCGATGCTGTGGCTCCACACCTCACCAGGCTGATGCTCTCCTTCACTGCAGCTATCAAACATTCCCTCTTTCCAACCTTCTCTGGATGCCCCCGAAGCAGCAGACCTGCTGGGGTGTGTGTGGGAAAGCAAAGGCTGCAGCACCCAGAGGAAGGGGGAGAGAATGGATCCTGTTCCCCCATCCCGTCCTGGGTCCACGACCGGGGCTGCTGAGGCGTTTGGGGAGCACACATTCCTGCACCCCCGGGGACAAGGGAGGGTGGTCACAGCAAGACCTGACCACCGTCAGTCTTGTTTTCCCTCAGCTTATGTCGTGGACAGCAAGATAGGCGTTATAAATCTTGAAAGAAACTGTTAAAACTAATTTTTATTATGCTTTATGACTTAGAAAGCCATGCAGCCACATCTTAAGGAGGTTATAAAGTGGGAGAAGTAGCCTAGAGGCAGAAAAGTAATCTAATCAAGGTATACAATAGAAAAGTTAATTAAGGAGCCCTGGAGAGGAAGATAAAGGAAATGGCTTAATCTGCAGCATCACCACGTGCTCCCAGCAGCCCCAGCTGCCCATGGGCTGGGGACAGGGGACAGTCACGTCCTGCTGGGTGGTCACAGGCCCACCGGGGTGGCCAGAGATGCTGCAGAAATGCAGTAATGAGGGAGGCTCCTCATGGTTTAATATTTCCCGATGGCACATTCTGTTGCCGTCTAATGATGCTCCATTCCTGAACCCCCAATCCACGAAGGGCTCCCAGCTGGGGCTGCTCTTCCTCCAGCTGAGCCAAAACTGGCAAAAAAATGGCACAACTCGATTCTCATTGATCTGATTTGGACAATTTACTCTTCTGCTGCTTTTCAAGCAGACGCCCTTGAAATGAGCCTCACCATAGCAACACACTTCATTAAAGCACATTGTAAATCAGCCTAATCTGGAAAAAGTGAATACATAGGGCTGGTCCTTGAGCTTGCAGCAGGGATTCGCTTGGGTTCTTCTCCCAAACCCACAGTGGGATCATCAGGATCTGAGGGATGCTCACCGGTGGCTGCAGCAAGGGGGGAAAGCAGATAGTGCCTCTGTCTGGATGTTCATCCAGGCTTTGCAACACATGGAGAAGGTGTGGGATGGTCACTGACATGGTTGTCTGCTGTCCCTCAGCCTCTCCCCTCCTCCTTCATCCCCCAGAACAGCTTGTGTTATCTTGTTTGTGGTTTCCATCCAGCACTGAAGCCCACAGCCATGCGACCCCAGGATGTGAGCTTCTGCAAGAACCTGAGAAACTCGTTTTCCTGCATTATTTCAGATTCATCCTGAGTAACCAGGTGTTTGCCTACAAGAGCCTCTCATAAGTAACAACATACTTTGCTGCATTTGAATTTGACGCTCTGGGGATTTTGTGTGAATTATTCAGAATTAGAAGCGGTCAGAAGCCATAGGGCAGTGCATGAGGAGGAAAGGACTCATCTCCCTCCGAGTCAAGTGGTTCAGAGAAGGGGAGGTGCAGGACAGGAGTCACAGGGTGGTTCTGGATGGCATCTACTCGTCTGGTCAAACAGCCATTCCAGCTGCCAAAACATTTTAGCAGAACAGTGAGGTTCTGTCCCCAGAGCTGCCGGGGTTTGTCTGGGGGGGAACCCTGGCTGAGACCCACCGACCTGGCCACCTGGGGTCTGAAAGGTCAACAGACTTATTCTCTGATGGGCTTGAAGTTTCTATTTCCAAACACAGCTCCAAAATCACTCCTAGGCCCATGTAATGGAATTAGCACAGATTAACATCCACACAAAATTATTTTATTTTCTTGGTGACCTCCCTCTGATGTGTTCTGGCATTTCCCTGGTCATCGTACGGGCATTTTCCCCCTTCAGTTTGTGTTTTTTCTTCACGAGCCTTTCTCTACTTTGAAGAACAAATAAAACATTTTTATTTTTAATTGCTATGGATCCAGCCTCCCAATGTGAACACACCCCAGGGGTGACATACTGCTCGACAGGTCCCCGTCTTCTGCCCCTCGCCCCCCCTCCCACCCGTGACAGCACAAACGACTGAACTCTCCTTGGCTGGGAGCCCGTAAAACAGAGCAGAGAACAGATAATCTGCAGGGACCGAAAGCCAGCAAATAGTGATTGCATCACATGGTGACTCAGGGGAATTGTTATGGTTTGAGGGACAATTTAATGTGGTTTAGACAATCATTCTTCCCCCAGATGGCCCCTCCCCACCCGGGAAGGGGAATCGGGGAAAAACAAGGAAACCCAAGGGCTGAAATATAAGCAGATTTAATAGAATAAAACTAGATAATGAACATTAATAACCCTAAAGAACCAGTATTGATCCCGATACCGATATAAAACACCCCAGGACTGTCCCCAGCCCGTTCCCCAGCAGGGACAGCCCGTGTGGGACCCTGCAAGGACTCCTCAGCAAACTGTGTGATGTCCCTGGACTGTGCCCTTCATGGTATGGAATAACCCCTTGGCAGCTTGGGGTCTGGCTCCTCCTCGTCCCCGCACCCGGGGAGCTGGAAAACACCGAGACCTTGGAACCCGCACCCCAGGGCTGGCTGTGAAGGGAATATGGGCACAGACCAGGCACCAGAGTCCTCTAAAAGTGGAGTTTTCCCAGGCGTTGGGAGAGAGCTTACTGAAAAGTAAAATTATTGGAAGAGAAATTAATCCCACGTCTCTCAAAGCCGGACAGTAATTAATGAGAGTTGATTTGTGGAAAAGGTCATCAGGAGAAGACAGACGTTTTACAGGCAGAATATACATTATGATCTTCTTCAGTGGGATGCAAGTGTCTGCTTCGGCCATAAAATTAAGGCAGGAGCGTTTCCTTCTCTCGCCTGGAAACTGCGGAGCGAAGGGGCAGGAGCAGCCGAGCTGCAGCTGGACACAGGCTCCCCACCTCCCCTTCACCTTAATTTTATTCCACAGGAAATTATATTTGATGGCACCACTTTAAAAAGCTGACAAGCTTTAGGATCTGTACCTGAAGGGCTGGAAATTGCATTTTGCTGCTTTGGCCTTTTCTTCTGTCTTCCTGGGAAAAAGAGTTGACATGATTAATCTTTAAAAGGGAGTTGAACTTTTACTTCAGAAATCCTCAAAATAAAGTGCTAAATCAACATATTTTATATTTCCAATGGAATATCTATCCACGAAAGCGTTCAGTGAAAAAATGAAAAGAAGAGAAACTGTTAGGCATCTTTAATTTGCATGTACTTAAGAAACAGGGAAGCCACATTATTTACGGGTGGGCAATACCCAAAGCTCCATTTCCACCTGACATCTTCCTCAGACGAGATTTTTGGGGCCTTATGCTGTCATATTCTGTAACTGAGACTTGAAGGAATTTTTCACATTTCTGTTCAGGCCTATTTTTAGAGGACTTTCTAACGCTTATTTTTCTCTTAAATTATTCTTGAAATTTTTGCATATCATACCAGGACATCTCCTTCAAAAGATGTTCTGCCCTGAAGTAATTGAAGCATTTTAAAAAAAAGTTCTGTTGTCGTAGGGATGAGTGCTCTAAACAGGGACACCTCAAAAACAGTCGGATCAAATTGTTATGTTAATAGGATTCTTAAAGTAATTAGATCACAAAGATGCTTTTGTCTTTTCTCATTCAGAGCATAGTGTGACACCGCTAAACAAATTATTGTGAAAATAATAACTTGTTTATTTTAATCAGATATTGTCATTGGAATACTTTATCAGTTATCTTACAATTTTCAGTTGTGTTCACACTACAGAATTGTCTCACTTGATTCTTATCAACTCTGATTAATCTAATTTTCTGGGCATTTCACTTGAAGCTCCTTTCTTGCCTTCTGATCAGCTGTAATTGTGAGTTTGCTTTGAAAACGTAGCCCCAGAGAAAGCCAAGCTTTCAGGGGGATCCTCTGTTGGATTAAAATCCAGATTTCTGAGAAAGTCCCGTTTGAGCCTGCTAAAAAGAAAACCAACTTCTTTTCAACAGTTGCCTTTCCTTCTCATGTCTTTTTTTTATGTATCCCAAAGACTATTTGTTGCTGTGGAGTTTTCTGGTGCTTCTGCCCCAAAGTGCTCCTGCACCTCGGCCAGGAGGTCGCCGGCAGATTCCCCCCGCCTGGGTTGCCTGGGGTGGCTCTGCCTGGGAAAACATGGCTTTTGGCTGGGATTGCTGCTGGGAGAAAGAAAAGAAGCTGCTGATTTGTGAACTCATGTAAATGTGTCTTGGAGAAGGGAGTTCCTGTCTCCGTATTTCCTTGAGGACGGCTGGGTTGCCTGGGAGATAGGTAGGGTGCT
Source organism: Gallinago undulata (assembly GCA_026546715.1). Lineage (NCBI taxonomy): Eukaryota > Metazoa > Chordata > Aves > Charadriiformes > Scolopacidae > Gallinago > Gallinago undulata. Next base: position 33,979,378 of record JAOTQQ010000004.1, read on the forward strand.
ACGGAGGCAGCCTGCAGCCGAGGTGAGGAGCAGAAATAGATTTGGAATACTTTTGAGCAGGTTTTTTTTCAGCTCTGTAGCCAAACAAGAAAACCTCTTTTAGGTTGAAAAGAAATAAATCTGCTTCACATTGGATGAATCCAGAAGACTCCATACCATCTACTCCTCCTTGTATATACTGTATATATTTCCTTATTTTCAGTTTATTATTTTAGTAATATTTCATTAAAGTAGTTTGGTTCCTTCTAACCTCATAAATCTCTTTATCTCTCTCCCTTCTTTCCTTGGACAGAGAGGCTGGGGAGAGCATCTGTTGTTCATCTCTGGCCAACCTGGCCCAAACCTCCACAGTGTAATTAAATCATTTTCCCTTCCTTTAGTTCACAAAGAGTCAACAAAAACCTTCATGATGAGAAGGAAAGATTGACCTGTAACATAATCCAAATAGATTACCTGATTGCAGGCATCTCCCTTTCTCGAGTCCTTGGACGGGAGGTGGGTTTGTCCCCATGGTTTCCATCATGGGCTTCTGCCAGTGCAGAGCTCAGGGACTGCAGAGATTGCGGGGATGAATTGGTGTTTTCTGCCAATTGGTTGTCTTAAAATGACCAGATCCTGCCCAGAGTAACTGGGTGATGTCCCACATCTTTGCACCGCTCACTGGAGCAGAAATCCTGGAAAAGTAGTGTCCAAATTCCGCCTTTATTGGTCCTTGCAGAGGTCTGGGAGAATTCCCTGATGCTGCCCTGCCACAACACTCCCAGTTTTGATCATCCTGGCCCTGCAGAGTTTCCCCCAGAAATCCATTCAGGAAGAAAAAAATTGTGTCCTTTCCCCCATCCACACTTTTTTAGGTCACGTTACTGGTTTATGGGCGGAAAATAATGCCAACATTGAGCAATTCTGTCTTTTTTTGTTGCCAAGGTGTGGGTGACAGGGCTGGTCCCTCCCTGCCCCAGGTGCCAGCATCCCTCCCTCTCTCTCCCTTTCGCCTGTTTCCACAGGAACTCTGATCTAGTGCTGGATCCTGGTTTGCTATTTTTGGCATCACTTTGCAGGCTCGGGGTGGGGGGGGGAGGCTTTTGCCAGATGACATTTTTTTTCAGGGTGAAAAACGGGCCACCGTTTGGCTCTGAGCAAAGGACTCGGCCAACAGCATCCCCCCCTCGAGCGGGACCACCATCGCGGGAACTGTGAAACAAGGGGCTCCCCGCCGAGGATGTGAGGTGCCATTTGAGACGTTGCATGAGGTGTCTGCAAACACTTCTCAAGGTTTCAAACATTTTCCCGTCCTCACTTTACTCTCCCAGGTGACAACCTCCTCTCTGAAGCGTTTTCATAAGCCCTCACTTTTCAGACCCAGCGCGGTTAACGGGAGCTGAGTGTTTGGAAAGGGGCCGGGGGAAAAACAGGGTTTATCTCACCCTGCTGGGGCCAAACGGATTTTTCTTGATCTAATTTACCATTGCCTTTTGCAAAAGGGAAAAGAACAGGTTAAAAGTGGAAGAGTAAAAAAAAAGAGCTGAAGTAAACTAAACTCTTCCAGCTGATTGCATTCACAATTGCCTTCAGTCTTACACCATTTGGAATGAGTTAGGCAATTAAAGTCATATATTACTTTTAAAAATCAGTTAATGGAAACACATTTTAGAACCCACCCCCCTTCTAAAACCAGTCTGAAACCAGTAGGATACCACAAAGACACAAATTTCAGAGGGGAAAAGTGAGCGTGTGTAAAGAAACAGAGACACACAAGACAGCAGGTGCCTTCAGAGACTGAAATCTTCACCCCCTTGGAGTGGGGAGGTCGGTACCAGGGTGTGGTGGGATGTCCTCCAGGTTCTCCATCTTGTTCCTCCATGCAGAGCACGGGGGGACACCATGGCTGGGGACACCATGGCTGCCCAGCACCCAAGGGACATGCACCCCTTCTCTCCATCCCCATGGGTGACCACCAGCCGGTGGCCACATTCCCTGTGGCTTCTGCTCTTTCTGGCCCCACCAGTTTTGTTTCCAGGCCTCAGCAAGAAGAGAAGGGTTTGTGGTTTTCTCCGTTCTCCCCCAGCCCAGGTGACTCAGGAGCTGGGCACAGAAATGGAAGATGTGGGTCAAGCTTCGGACTGATGAAGATGTTAGAAGAAGAGATCCCTTTTCTAGACCACCTCTTCTGGTGGTTGGGTTGAATCAAGAAGGAAGGTGGTGGCACAGTGCTAGGACCATGGCAAAGGTCCTGGCAAAGGTCCTGGCAAAGGTTTTCAAGGACTGGTGTGTGCTCAGCCTGAACCTGTTCTCTGCACCCCAGAGCAATGCAGCACCTTAGCTCCGGAAACAGGTGGAGTTCAAAGATAAATCTTTTTATTTAATATATCATTTGAGAACCTTACTGCACTTTTAACAATATTCTTTCATATTCAAAGGTTCTGTATTTATTAATTTATTTATTTTGCTATATGCACAGAAATCCATTTACTTACTCTTGTTTATCCAGAGATGTAATCGCCTGCACGCTGGTTACAGCTTTATAAAGCTGCTGCTCTAAGGATTTTCAGCACAAAGGAATTTTGTCCTAGAAGATACTGGGAGAGTGGAGTCTGCTCACAAGAAGTTACATCACCATTTAAACCCAGGAAAATAAGATTTACTTTGGACTTAACAAGAATAACATCAGCACTAGAGCTGAAAATGTGCATTTGAAGGGCTGCCAGCTGCACTCTGCTTGGTGAACATGTCAAAGAGCAGGGGACAACTGGGGACCATGGTGCCACCATTACTGTCCCGGGGCTGGTGAGGCAAAGCCCAACGCTCACTGGCTGGGTGACGGTGGCTTAGAAACCTTCCATCCATCCCAGGCTGGTGGGATGAGAAGCTTCCACCTCAAGACCTTGTAACTCTCCCTTAAATGCCCAGGAGGTGCAGGTGGTCGGTGTGTGTAGGGGCTGGACACCTGCACACCCTTGGCCAGCCCCAGCACGAGTCTGAAAGAGAGGGAACCTGTAGCAAGATCTATTATTATCATTGAAGTCTGAGGACTCCTGATGTCTCCTGCAGTGGCGCAGTTAGTGTTTGGGTAACTCATCAAATGAGCCAGCAGTGTGCCCAGGTGGCCAAGGTGGCCAACAGCATCCTGGCCTGTGTCAGGAACAGTGGCAGCAGGAGTGGGGCAGTGACTGTGCCCCTGTACTGGGTACTGGTGAGGCACCACCTCGAGGGCTGGACCCCTCACAACAAGAAAGACATTGAGGGGCTGGAGTGTGTCCAGAGAAGGGCAACGGAGCTGGTGAGGGGTCTGGAGCACAAGTCTTGTGA
>JAOTQQ010000004.1:33983355-34014376 GCA_026546715.1 Gallinago undulata
GCTGCCCAGGGCAGTGGTGGAGTCCCCATCCCTGGAGGGGTTTCAAAGCCGGGCAGACGTGGTGCTGAGGGACATGGTTTAGTGGTGGTTTTTGTCAGGGTCAGATTAATGGTAGACTCAGTGATCTGAAAGGTCCCTTCCAACCTAAAATATTCCACGATTGTGTGATCAGTACAATGCACCTGCTGCAACCACACATCAAAACATGTAGATGAGCTAATAACGAGGGATGAGGGAGAAGGATGATCTTTCCATGTCCCCTGCGTGGTGACAGGTAGTCTGAACACATGGTGTTGGTCTTCCATGTTCACTGCAATGCTTGGATGATGAGAAAGCCCTCACCCGTTCCGAGGCAAGCTTGGGGTTGCTGTGCACGTGGTAAATTCTCAGTTTTGGTTTATTGGCTGTGCAGGATTTATGGAGAGCCTGAAAACACCCTCATTGTCTCTGATGTTCTGGTGGTGACATTAAGACAATGTTGTAGAAGGTGCTGTACAGTATAAACTGGGGGCTGTTACCGCGCAACCACCGTGAATCTCCTCATTTTGCAAACTGCTTTAAAGAGCTGGTGAGTTCCTGTTCCAATGGAGAAAAAACTGTTTTTCTGTCCAAGTGTCTCGGCGGCAAACCTGCCCCACTGCTCTCTGCTCGGTGTCGCTTCAGGACAATCAGCTCCAAAAATCTGCTTGATGGGGCTTTTGGGTTTTTTTTTAATTTGCCTTGTGGTGGTGAATAAAGGGTGGAAGGGGCTGGGTGAGGGACCAGAATGCCGGGATGGGGCTTCTGCCTCCCGGCCACCAGCGTGGTCCCCCTGCCCCATGGGTCTGCTCCAGAGCAGCAGCCAGCCCAATTAGCCCAGCTTATGGAAGACGAGCGCGGGGAGCACGATGGCTAGCGGGGCAGAGGAGCTGTCTGCGGGGCCGGAGGAGCGAGGACAGGGACAGATGCAGCCTGACCTGACCCGACCTTCAGGTTTTCATCCAAAACCCCCCGCTCCGGCCGGTCGCCACCGCGCCACGCTCCCGTTGGCTCCCAGCAATCCCTTTTCCGGAGCATTTTGGAGATGCTGGCGGGAGGAAAGTGCTGGGCACGGTCTGGGGGAGGATGAGGAGGGACGGTGGGGTCTGTGCTGCTGGGGACAGACGACGGACCAAGCCCCAGCGCCCTTCTCCCGGGGGGAAGTCGGGGCACACCGCAGGTCGGGACCCCAAATCACCGCTGACGAGAGCTGGGAAATCACTCGTTTTTAAACGACAAGACCCATACTTCGTGTCACTTTGCCTTGGGTGCCGGAGGAAGGCAGATGGCCGCCTTGTCTGTCTCATCAATAGCAAGGCGCCTGTTCGTGCAGCCCTCTGAAGATCTGGCAATCTGCAGACCCCGAGCCGCGTCTGTGCACGAGGCTCTGCGAAACGCAGCAAAATAGTGCAAGCTGTGTGCGTTCCCTGTCGGCATCCCCCCCAGCCCCCAGCCCCTGGCACATATGCTGCGTATTTTCGAGGACAGGGTGAGTGAGATTCTAAGGGAGGGAAAAAAAAAAATACAGCCGCAGCCGCCCCGAGATCCCCCCCAGCCTGTCCAATTAATATTCTTTCTCATTAAAACTGCCATTAACCTGGTTGTTAAATTACCATGTTTATTAATAAAAATACCAAAACACGCGTGCACTCTTGTGATGACAGTGCATCAAATGAGGAAAAAAAAAAATGCTAATTTCCAGTGAAAGTGATAAGAGGTCAACAGTATTTTATCCTGTTATTACTGCCTCCTCCATATGGTTATATTTTCCATTTTGTTCTTTCTGTGACAAGAGGTGAAGACCCAGGAATGCATGAACATGCTTAATTATTTGCAGAAAAAAAAAACTTCACAAACTTTCAAATTTTAAGTGGAAAGGGGAAAAAAAAAAAAGTGCGGTGTTTCAGAATCCCCGGAGAGCGGGTAGGGAGAGAAAAGAGGTAAAAACACCCATTGTTTTTATGGAATGGCACGTTCCATTCGTACCTACATTCCTCTGTCTTCCCTCAGTGAGAACTCAGAGGAGAAGCTGAGGAGAGGTTACACCACCAAGGCAACGCTTCACAGCTTTGGTCTCCAGAGAAGAAAACATTCCGCTTGCCCAGTCTCCCCCAGTTCCACGTGCAGAAGGTGCTGGTTGGATGAAATCCTCCTGTTGGGTGGGTTTGTACCTGCTTTTCTTCAGCTGCATTGAAGTGGTTATAGGTCTTATTTCGGCACAACTCGAATCTACTTTTATGTGTCAAGACTTTTCCCGCGCCAGCACAAACCCCAGGGATGCGTTTTCCATTTCCCCGCCCCGAGCCACAAATCCCAGCTCCCCGGGAAAAATGTTCTTTCCCAAAATGTGGAAACCACAGCCCATTTATGGGGTGTCCCTGCCCGAACCCTTTGGCCCCCGGAACGCGTGCGGGGCAATAATGGTGATGACAACTACACCCACTGCCGACACGGAAGATATTAATGTTTTAATTAGATCTATAATTAACTAATTTGCTGTCATCAGCTCCTTTGCTGGCTGGGAAGGGCTGGTGCCGTGATTGCAAGCTACTAATCATGAAGGTCGGTGATGGTCTCCCTGAGTACAGACATGAACTTTGCTGAATGTGAGTGGAATACATCGGTAAATGAAAAAAACCCTCTTTTTTCTGACGGGTGGCCCCCAGCTCCCCAGCGATGTCATCCCACCTGGCTGCAGGGAACAGCACGGGACTTTCAAGAAAAGCATCCACTGAGGAGCCACTGAGGAGAATGAGCGTTGCAAGGTGGTGGAGGATCATCCTGTCAGTCTTCTCCTGGTGAGAAAGATGCAGAAGGACCTTCCTTCCCCCCCCAGCCCTTGGCTCACGTCTTCGTGGCACGCAGGGGACATGCGGGCCATCTTCTCATGCTCCACTGCTGCTCTGACACCTGAGTGTCTCAGGTCTCTGCTGGACATGGTGGCATCTCAATGGGATGTCTGTAGTGAGCCCCATCAGCCACAATGGCTGGTGGGGGCCAAGACCCCCACTGGGACCTCACGGACCCCTGGCACAGCTCAGGGACGTTCCTTCACCTTTGGGCATGAGGAACGGTGTAAATCCCACTTATCACACGTTTGGTTGCCGTCCTCCTACAGCCTGACGAGCTCCAACTGCACATCGCAGTACGAATGTCCTCCACCCTGAGAAATTTGGGCTTGTTTTTGTCATTAGTCTATAATTACTGTCGACTGCAGTGGATTTATTCCCATAGTAAAAAATATCTGCTCACCCTGTAGGATTCTTTCGTGTACTTCAGTTTAGCTTGCATAATTTTTCAGCAAGACACCTAAAAATGCTGTCAGAAGGAGCTGGAAGATAAGAATAAAAAAATCTTTTGTTCTTTTTAGCCTTCTGTACCATATATAATGCAGCACATGTTCATACGTAGCGACTGAGCATTTATTTTGAAAAAGAATTTTCATCCACATCGTAATTTAAATATGCTGCTTTTCCAGTAAGAATCCAATTCCATTCACCTCGGTAAAACTTCCTGTCACATTTTAATGATCTTTAATAGTAATACTGAGAATAAAAATCTGGTTAGATGTGCTTAGTCGTACACTAACAGAGATGTAGGAAACCTTCAGGGAGCGCAACCTATAAAGTGGAGCCTCGCTGGGAAGAATGTCAATGGAAAAAGAAATACCAGTGTGTTTCTGTAAAAAAGTTAATTTGCTCCATAAATGAGGCAAAATAAACACATACAGCAAATGCTATTATTTCCATCGACAATGAGGTTAAATAAGTACTTGATGGGTAGTTCTCAAAGGCATTTGTGTACAGGAGAGATACTTATCACAGCGCATGATGGGTATGTATGGTAATAGAATTAAAATGAATTAAAACTCAGCTGTTATCTTCATGCAGGGGAAAAAAGCCCAAGATATTAAAGCAAAGAAGATCAATTTATGCCCTGCTAATTGGAAATTCTTAGTATGAGTGAAATTATGCAAAATTCACTATCCTTTAATTTTCTTCGGTTTTCAGTACTATGGACATCCAAGCAGCTCAAGTCAAATGTAATTTCAACTGCCAGAGGTAGCCAGGAAAATTACTACAGAGTGAAAAAAGAAGAAGAAAAAAAGCCCAGACCAACCCAAGTCAATCTTGAGGTGATCGTTTGCAATCTCTGTTCAAGGTTGCGGGCAAACAGACTCTCCTGCCTCAGGATTAATTACCAGCAAAGGTGAGAAGGGAGCTCTTTCCCCTCCCCTCCTCCAGGTCCTTGGTTCTGCCACCGATGAGGAAGGGAAGGCACTGTGACCAGTCCCCAAACCCTGACCCCAAAGCTCCTTGCAGTCAAGAGGAGCTTTCATGTCCACCCAGAGGAACTCTGGACCCAGATCTCAGCAGTGGACCTGTCATGGAAGGAGAAGCACCCTCTGTCTTCTCACCCCGGAGAAAGCCCTCCCTGAAGGAGGTGATGGGTGAATCACACCTGCATATGCTTTGGAGCACGTTCTTTTTCTTGGGTTCTTCGAAGAAGCTTTCTCTGTTGTGTAATATATTTGCAGATAGGTGAAAACTCACAAGGATGCCGTATTCCCACCCCTCAATGTGTGCAGAAGCCCATTTGGTGTTGGTGGGAGCAAGGGAAGGAGGGACATTCCCTGGGCAAGGTAAGTTTGATTTCAAAGGGTTAAACTCTGAACTAGGACTGAGAAGATGCATGTGCCATCAACTTGGGTCGTGTCAAAGCAACCCAGGAATAATGTATTTTTAAAAGGTTCTTTTTACGCCTTGCTAGATATGTCGCTGATTAAAAAACCACACTTACCTTCCCAGTTTCCCTTCCTTGAAGTGGGGATAATAATCTACCTATCGAACAAAATATTGACACACTTACTTGTAAGAAGAAGTTCCTTGTTCCACCCCAAGTCTAATTGTAGGGTTGATTCCTTCTGCAGGCAGTGAGTACTATTAGGCTGTGAGGTTACTATAGTAATTATTCTTGTTCTCAAATAGCAGAATAAAAGCTAGAGCCAGAGTCTATTTAAAGTGAAAATTAGATCCACCCCCTGCCTGGCAGAGTCGAATTAAGAACTTTTTACCCTGCTTTTATCATACTTTTTATCATACTTTCCTCCTTTTTATCACGCTTTCTCTTTTCTCGAGAGTTTTAATTTTTCCTCAGGTATATAATTAATTTATCCTGAGGGAGCTGGACATGACATTTTTAGCTGGGCAGAGGATCACTGGCCATTCAGGACTATTTTTGGCAGGCGAGGGATGTGCTACTGTTGGAAAAGTGCACCAAGGCCCTCTCAAACTTCCGAAAATAAAGTGGAAATACGTCCAGAAACATAGACTGTGCTGGGTTAGTTCCCTATTTAATGAAATACAGTGGTTGGCTTGTCAAAACTGAGGAGATGGACACCTCCTGCAGCTGGCCTGCAGTCAGCAGCTCACGTTAATGCTGGCCAATATTTGGGTTAGTGCTGAGAGCACCCTGCAGCCCTCACCCGTGGTGGGACCTGGTGGCTTTCATGACCTGCTGTCTCCCATCCCCATGGAGACTTTGGGCTTGGTCCACAGTTTGCTTCTGCAGGAAAGCAACCAGGGTACATAATACTGTGGGTGGATTTTTTCCCCAGCCAGAAGTGAAAATTACTGTTCTGCTGGGTTTTGCCACCAGAGATAAAGCTGTACGGGTGCAGGGAAGGGGGCAGGGAGACGTGAGAGACCGTCTGCACCAGAACGAGTACAGTGATCTCAGCCCCATGAGAACAACACAGAACGAATATATCAATTACGAGCATATTAATGTCATGGGGAGACACTCCGGGTTGTTTGTGGTCATTTGTAATCCAATAAAATCGTCTGGGGTTTTATCTATGAATTTCGAATATGACAAAAAAATACCAACCCAAAACTACTTGAGGAAACAAAGATGAAAGGGTTCTTTTTTTAGACTCTCTCAGAGCTGCACATCAAATTGTTCGGAGTGGAAATCAGAAGATGTTTACCTCTGCCAGTCTCGCAGATTCAGGTCAAGCTGTGGAAGACCAAGTTATCCTTTTACTGCCTGCACGATGAAAGGTGAGACCAAAGCGTAGCGGGGTCGGAGCTGGAAGCTGCCCCGTGGATGCTCCGGGACATCGCTCTGCCGCATCCTCGCCCGAGGGCCCTGCTGCTGCCCCACTGTGCTGGCCCGACCCCACACGCCTCCCAGGGCTGGGGGCTGGTGGATTTCCCCTGCTCTGGGCCAGAATTGTGCCTGAGGTGTGAGAATCTTTACTGTTTGCCATCCGACTGGTCCCACGTCTGCCTCTGGTATGGGATGCTTTCAATGTTTTCTCATAGTGATGAGCAGCACAACTTGCAAAGAAACATTTTCTTTTAGAATTTTAATTTACTGTCTCTCACCCTCGCTGAATCTATATTTATCCCTGTACGTGAGAAAATGGAAACAGCAAGATCTCTTATGCTGGTGTTTATGTGGTTCCAGCTAGTTGGGGAGAGGTTTCAGGTGGCAATAGGTGGAATAATACCAAAGGATGGGCTCTGAAGGCTGATGGAGCGACCCTCACTGAAGACCACTGGAAACACCAGACTAATAGGTCTAGCACCTCCAGCCTCTCTCTCCAGCCTTTGGGTCAAAATTCAATCCTCACTGACCCCATTGCAGCTCCTCCCTCCCCAGGTTCTCCCAGTTCAGACACACCACCCAACCGAAAACCACTGCTCTGCACCCACCTCCTGTGGCAGACAGAGCATGTTGTGATCTCTGTCTGCCACGGCACCCAAATTCTTGATTTTTTTTAAATTTACATTTAGAAGGGTAAAACCAATAGCATTTCTGTTTACATTCTATTTCTCTTTTTGACATTTTTTTATCAGAAGGAAAGCCTGGAGAAAAGGAGGCTGAGGGAAGACCTTCTCACTCTCTCCAACTCCCTGAAAGGAGGGGGTAGCCAGGGCGGTCGGTCTCTTCTCCCAAGGAACAGGCCATAGGACAAGAGGAAACGGCCTCAAGTTGCTCCACAGGAGGTTTAGGATGGAGATTGGGGGAAATTTCTTCCCGGAAAGGGTTGTGGAGCCTTGGCAGAGGCTGCCCAGGGCAGTGGTGGAGTCTCCATCCCTGGAGGGGTTTCAAAGCCGAGCAGACGTGGTGCTGAGGGACATGGGTCAGGGGGGGTTTGGGCAGAGCTGGGTTGGTGGTTGGACTCCATGATCTGAGAGGTCCCTTCCAACCCGGACAATTCTATGATCCTGTGACAATATCTTTCCACTTTACATCATCAACAAATTTCCTGAGTGTACTCCCTCTTTATATGCCAAAGTAATTTATGAAAATTTCAAAAAAGTCTCACTAATGAGCCCTGAGAAAGGTCCCTGGTAGCCCTCTGCAGCCTGACACGTCCTCTCAAAACAGCTGATGCCCCTCATTATAAGCAATGCTTTAACCAGCGCCAGCCCCATCCTCTCCACCCTCACCAGCGATATCCCTCGTGGCAGTGCACCCTCTGAGGTGGCCACACACAGGAGAAGGCATCTCCACACTCTTTCTGGGTGCTCAGAGGACATCAAGGGTGGAGACAGTCACAAAACCACAGAGTGATGGTTTTCTTCATTGTCCCTCCTTGCCCCTCTTGTCCTGCGGTGGGGAAACCTCCCCAAAACCTCCCCTCGCCCCCTGGGTGCTCCCGGGCCCACCTCACCCCACCTGAAGTGACACAAATGCTCATTTATTAAAACCAGAAACTACAGAATTTTATACTAAATTAACCTCCAGAGGCAGGACCCTAACAATATTTAAACTAAGTAATACCCTCTCGAAGTAATTTATTAAACTTCCTGTGTAAAACCCATTTTATTACTGTAAAGGAGCTCAAGTGTTTTTAATTTTTAGAAACCCGTGTATCCTACTGTTTGATTTTTATGATTAAAAAAGGTAGAAACTTGCAGTGGTCACCTCTCTGCGTGAGGGAAAGCAGCACGATTGTGCACATTATAGCAATGAAATAAAACCATACTCTCCCATGATTTGCCGTATTATTAATAGTGCTGCCAAGCTCATTATAATCTAATTTAAAGTCAGATCTAGCACAGAGACATATGAAGGATGATCTGAGTTCAGGCCCTACAGCAAATTGCTTGAATCTTGATCTAATTACCCCAGAACAGCCAGTGGTACCAGCGCATCGCATTTGGCAGGGAACTTTTGAAAATTAGCCCGATCGTCGTCAGAAAATTGGGGGGGGAACAAGACGTTTTAGGTGTTGGCACTTAAACAAGTGTCTTAAACTTGTGGGAAGAAGAAGGGCGAGCGGTCCAGGACCCCTCGAGGTTCCCCAGTTGTTCCATCCCTGGCCCAGCTCCGTGGCCACCGGGTGCTGGGATGTGGCCACGGGGCGAGGAGGTGTCCCCGCGCCGGCTGACAGCAATTAGCGCTGCCCTGACGACTCTGCGGCGGATCAATGATTATTCATGCCTAAAGTTCAACTGCATTTTAAAGCAGCAATTGAACTGTTTGACCTCCACCAAATGCTTTGCCTGGCTGCAAACTGCAAGCCAGAAGATAAATCCACGCTTTTTAGTAGGCATTTGAGTCATAATCGCTCTAGGACCCAATATATAACCGAATATTGCTCTTAATTAATGAGACAATTAGAGTTTGATTATGGCACTACAGCACCCATTATCATTTTTATCTATCATGACCCTCTGGTATGAAGCATCCACGTTTCCTTACGTGCTGCTGTATTTCTGTCTGGGATAATATTGGAAAATAATTTATACAGTGGCACGGACTGGACGGGCATTCAGATGGCCTGCCTCGCCGTCTGAGCGGCCGGGATAACGAGCGGCCGGGATAATGAGCAGCCGGGATAACGAGCAGCTGAACGGCCCAGAACTGAGTGGTCACAAGGGAGTGATGCTCAGCTCTGTTCAGCATCTCCAGCCCCTTGTGCGGATCTGAGGGGGGTCGCTGTGCCTTGCACCCCAGGCCACCACCACCCCGGGACCCCAGGGCATCGGGGCTTCATGCTCTATCGCACACTCTGCGCCTCCTCTTCTTCCTCTTCCACTTGCCTTTCCCATACAACCACCTCGACCCAGTTCCACCTTGGCCTTGGCCACCCTCCCCTGCTGTTGGGTGGGCGATTTCTCGGCTGCCCAGAGGTGTCCCCCCCCCGACCCAGGGCCAGCAGTGCCCTCCAGGACCCCCACCGCAACTCCTGCAGAGCTTTGCTTTCCTACCTAAGGCACCATCGAGACTTTGGGTAAAGGCTCTTAAGAAACCCCTCACCAAGAGAAACAGGAATAATAAATTACAATGTACATTGCCTGATGCCACGTCCTTCTGAGCGGCTTCAACGGGTGTCATCCAGTGATGTGTAAAACATATGAAATGCTCTACCTACAGCTTTTGGGAAGAAAGAGAGATTTTGTCTGGCATGTCGATTTATTATTCCTTGGTGAACTCAGACATTTGCTATTTAAATTTTCTGCCTCTGCATCCAGAGAAAACAAAACAGATAATTCAAAGTGTCTCTACATTGATATTTCTTGGGATTCCAAATGCTTATATGAGATCAAATCTGCTAACGTTGTACCAGCTTTCCTTTCATAAGAGGTTTTTCATCAAGGCAGATTTTTGTTCAACAAGTCAAGGAGAGTGCACTCGGTGGCGTGCCCAGAGACACCCGAATAAATCAGTGGGAATGGGAAGGTAAAAACCCAGCTGTTCGGAGCATCCATCCTCCAGATGCCGCTCCAGGCGCGCAGGTATTATCTATAAAGCTATCTCTGATGGTTCATAATATCTAAAATATTACACACCCTGCCAAAAATGCTCATCATCCTTCACACGCTGCCGTGCCGTGGTACAGCCCTGGAACCAACGCTGTTTAAGAGGGAAGTGCTTCACATCTTCACCCAGCTCGAGAGAAACCTCTCTGATTGCTCTTCCGTCACACCACCCGGAGAATCACAGGTTGTTGTACCTCAACTCACCATCTCGGGGTGAAAAACAACCCCCCCTCCACTGGGAGCTGTGTTCAACACCCAGCCCGTGAGTACCGCCACCTTCCGCGCTGCCACGCCGGCACTCCTGAGAGAAACCATCAAATCCTACACCAAGTTTGTTGGCGGCAGGGAATTACGTCAGTTCTGACTTTTCCTGGCTCCAGAGAGCTGTAGAAGTAACCTAGTGAGCACCAAATCCTTGCATGTGTGTTATGGGACCCCCCGGGAACCCCGGGCTGAGCTGCTCACCGCGGCAAAGAAATGATGGGCAGGGTCTCTGGCGGGCAGCTGCCCCCCGGCCCTTCTAAGGGGGGGCTGTAGGCAGGGAAACTGCTCGGCAGCTGGCCGTGGGGTTTGGACTGCGGATGTGGAATGCGGGCAATCCACAAGGATTGAGCATCCAGCAGCTGACGGGCAGCGGAACGGTATTAATTGCCAAGCGGGAGGGGCTGGGTCCCAGGGGGGGGCCTGCTGAGAGTCGCCCCGTGGCTCTGAAGGGCTGGATTCAGGTCTTGATCTCAACTGCAAGAGAGAGTTCCCCTGGTGGCCTTGTTGCTCGGGTGGCACAGGGCACCCACCGGCAGCGTTTGGCACCGCCAGTCCCCCGGTTGCCGGCCCCGGCACGTGGGAACCCGGGCACCGGCAGAGCTGGGGGGGTCTCTGCTGCCAGCAATAAACTCACCCACGCAGCAAACCAGCAGGAGCTGGAAGAGTTGCCAGGAAATTGAACTTTTAAAGTGAAAAGAAATTCAAGGGAAGGGAAAAAAAAAAAAAAAAGAAAAAAAAAAAAGAAGTACAAAGCATCCCAGGATGTGTCAGAGGTCCCACCTGCAGCCTTCTGCACGGGCACAGCGCAGGGGCTGCTGGTGGGTGGATGAAAACTGTGAGGACACCAATCTGTGGTGCCAAGAAAGGTGTGACAGCTTGAGGACACCTCGCAGCACTGTGTGGGCCTCGTTAGCTGGAGAGGAATTCTGCCTGCACAGAAAAACCTGCCCAGAGGAAGGTTTTGAGGCGAGAGAGCAGCTGGGTGGGAGGGGGATCCCTTCCCTGCCGGTACCGCTGCCGGTGGGATGCTGCTGGGACAGGGGACAGGGGTGGGACAGGGAGGTATCACCCCCTCTGCCCCCGTGGGGACAGCAGGAGCGAGCATCCAGCCTGGGCTAAGCCAAAGGTGACACCACAGGATGTGTGTACCCTGGAGACAGATCCACCACGTCCTGGGGATGCTTCGTGAGCCTGGAGACCCAGACCAGCGAAAACAAACCGCCCTGCCCCGAGAAGGCCAAAAGGAACAAGTGGATGATGATCTTCTGAGAGCTGCATCATTTCCACAGGGTGATGAAAATTCCATAAAACTATTTGCGAAGCAGTTTATCGGGGCGGCAGCAGCAGGACTTTGCAGCTCCGTGCACCGCACTGTCTTCCAGTAAGCGTTCATAGAGCTGTACCTGAGAATTGTGGCCTTAATGTGCTCCTCATGGTGCCGGGGTTTGATCTACGGATAATGATGGTTTGGGACTTGGTGGTCCTGCCTGTGGCAGGGCTGTCTCCTGCTCGATGTGAGAATAACCAAGTAAAACACATGCACACTCACATTCCAGCGTAACAAAATTGTGCTAAGCAATTTGGAGATATGAGCTACAAAGCAATAGGTAAATTGCCCTCCTCAAATCTTCTCGTTTCCTTTCTTCTACATTTCATTACGATTTGGGCTTAAAAGTGTTTGGCTAGAGACCATGGCAGCAGTTTCCCATGACACTTTAGGAGTTTAGCCATACAAATACTTTCAAAATTCTTACTCAAGCCGCCTTTCAAAATGCCACCCTGTGCCTTTTTTCCTGCTTAGGGAGGCACCACATCCGTGATCCCACACAAACAAGAAGAATCCCTGCCTGGCTCTGCAGATTGGAGGGGTTTTTGGTGGGACAGGGGTCTGCAGGGTCACGGCAGGACGTGCAGTGTGTGCCCCAGAGCACATCTCCCGGGAGCAGATAGACCCTTCCCCTGCGCCCACAGAGCCAGATTTTAGGACTTTTGCCAGGATGTGACAAGCACGCTGTGTTTCTGACATGGACCCCTCTCCTATTTGGGTCAGCTGAGTCAAAATATGCAAATGCTGACAAGGAGATGTTTCCTACATGGTGGGTTACGCTCCTGCCTGCAAAAGCAGAGCTGCTGCTGTGTGAACTGGTGTCCCCCCACCCCTTGCCATTTCATAGTCTGAACACACACAGAGGTTTTAAACCCTTGAAATAATGTCCTGCCTTGGGCCAGATGTCACGTTTTCTCTCTATTTGCTCACCAGGTCTGGAAGGGGGAGCAGGAGCATCCCACCTCTTGTCCTGTTCAGCGGCTCTTGGAGCTACAAGAGACCAAGCCGAGTTCCCTCCCCGTGTCCGTAGGTAATAAGGCCATAACCCCATAACCCCATAACCCAGCTTTCACCTTCTCCTTTTCCCCACCTCTCCTGTCACCGGAGCAGAATCCCTCCCCGCCGCCTCTCCCTGCTGCTGAAGGCATCTCTGCCTGCGGCGCATCCTTCCCCGGGAGCAGCAGACGCCGAGCCTTGTGAAAATCACCTCTGTATTGACACGTTGTCTTCGCTGAGAAGGAGAAAAGTGTATGTAAATATATTCAAACTATCAATTGCTGGTGACCTTGCAGTTGTGAGAAGCAGTGCTATTTTTCATTTGTCAGGCATTTCAGCAATACTAACTGCTGTGGTGAGATAGAGCTGAAATCTCTGCTTAAAAGTTCCCCAATTATAGTCCATATGTCCAACCATTTGCAGTGAAAGTGGGAGGTTCATTTCATCCATCGTAGCATAAATATCATCTTTCCTGTGCTCTGCTTTCCTCTTTCCTTATAGTTTTTTTGTTTTTTTTTTTTAATATCAAATTCGATATTTTGAAATTTGCAAGCTTTTGCAGCATCATGGAAGATTAGTGATCGGTGAGTGAAGTAACATCAGCAGCGGAGCGGCGAGCAGCGATTTGGGATCGTTTAACCATCAGAGCATGTCGTGGTGCTGAGCCAGTGCTGTGGGCACAGCCCGCAGGGAATTTCCCACAGAAGGGATGCTCACTCCTGCATCCCCATCCCGCACTGCCCGGGGGGGGGGGTGGGGGGGTGGGGGGATATATGGCTTAAGGGGCAACTGGTGCTTTGAAATTCCTGCTGGCACCCAAACCTGACCTGACAGATCCTACCCCTTTGGCATAATGCATGTACTCAACATCTGACTTGTTCTCCCAGCACTTAACTTGTACTGTGGAAAACCCTACAGATTTCAGTTGTAGATTTAACATCACTGCAGGATTCTGTCGCTTTTAGAGGTTTTGCCCCAAAAGTGAGTGAGCAGATTCGGAGCAGAAAATGCCCTCAGGAAGTGCAGAAACGCTGGGAAGCACAGCCCTTCCGTCTGGGCTGAGCAGCCTCCTCTGCTGGGACCAAACCCCACCAGCACCTGGGGAAGGATGGACACATCTTGCACGGAGATGGTGTAGAACAGCCCCAGATGTTCAGGTTTCCACAAGTCTCCGTTGATGTCCCACCTCTGCCCCCATGGCCAGTGTGAGCGCGTCCCCCCAGTGAGAAATGAGCCCGGTGGGCTGGTTCCTGATGATGTGGAAAGTCCCAACTTTCCTCTGTGATCGCTGATGGATTTCACGAGAGAGACAAGCCTGAGAACATTTCAGGGTCTGCCAGCAGCTCTTCTACAGCAAACATAAATTTAAAAATGTATCACTGACAATTTATTTCTATGACATTTTTAACACTTCTGTCAAGCACACATTTAAATTAAAAATGAACGAGAACTTGAAATAAGAGACGGGGGTGAATTGGAGTGGATCAAAGGAAAACGCTCAGTCCTTAAGCCACCGCTCCGTCTCTAATTCCCTGTCCTGTGACAAACGCTCTGGTGCTGAGTAAAACCCTTTGAGATATCTCTCTTGGTATTTCTAAGAAGAATAAGTTACTGGTCCTGGATGTAGAAGAGCTTTGCTATTTGAAGGTTTGGTCAAAAATTTTCATAGCTTTTTAGGATATTTTTGTGATACGCATGGAAGACAAACCGCAACCATTATGCAATGGGATTCTGGGATTTATCTGCTGGTGATGGGGTAACTTTGCTGTAAGAAGCAATAAGGCAGTAATGAAGGTGCTGCCCACTGTCTTTAAGCACATCTTAAGTATAGTCATTACATGCTGAATGGGTGTAACTCCACCTTTCTCACTGGCTGTTTAGTTTTTCCTCTCCCTCACTTTACAAGAGTGTTACTGAGCTAAATTAGCCCTTCCTGAAAGTGAAAGGCGTAAGAGTTGGAAAAAGATTAGAGAGAACATGCGGAGAGGATGGGAACTGGGAAAATGAGAGATGTTAAAACACAAGAACATGTCCTTGACTGAACTGCATTTTCCCTGCCTGATTGACTCCAAGCACACACGTGTGTGTGCACAGGATGGAGAGGGGACTCTGAGTTTTGGAAATAATGTAGTGAAATGTCTCTTAAAAGAGTATGACATTGTACAAGTTATCGATTGGTATAAACCTGGCAAAGGCACCTCATGAAACAGCGTTGTAATGACTGCAAAGTCTTTTTAAACTCAGAATTTTTGCTTTACTTTTATAGAACTGGGCTGCATCGGCGCTGCGTGGGATTTTCCCAGCCACCGGAGCCCCATCCTGGGTTCCTCATGAGGGGCTGGGAGTGTGGAGACCTCCCCCACCCGCTTTGGAAGCCTGACCCAAAAGCACATCCTCAAAAGTGGAAATATCCACCCATTTTTAGGCCAGCTGAGCGCTGGGGAGCTCTGCTCTGCGTGTGCAGCATCCAGGTTTACGATGCAGCTCCAGCCACGGGCAGCCAGAGCCCTCTGGGGGGTTCCAAAAATAACCCCACTTCTTTCAGTGGTGGGAAAACTGAAGTTATTTTTTTCTTATGATTCCTAAATATTGATGCGTTATGTGTTGTTGCACCAGAGCAGTACAGAAGAGCACATTCCACCCGTTCTGTAAGCATTAGCCAGTCCTATTTAATAACTTTCCCATGAGTTCATATCTAATAGTTTCTTGAGTTAAAGAATAATTTACAGGTTTATTCAGCGTAGTAAATACGTGTTTATGTATGTACACAGAGTCAAAACTCAGGGTTGCATGGAAGAAAATAAGTGTATTTCAATTGATCTTCACTGCACAGCTCTGATTCTTATTCTTTCAGCATTTTCTGTCTGGAAGCAGCGTCTCTGTTTAACGTGGGTCTGTCCTGGCTGGGGGTTGAAGGCTGGTGGGGCTCCTCCTTGCCAGGCTCCGTGGCCGATGCCCCCTGTTGTCTCCCCACGTTTTTAATGTTAAACTGCTACAGGTTTGGGAAAGCAAGTCATTTGTCAAAATTGATTTCTGTGTTGCCAACGAGTGATGCCATGGTAACCTGGTGGTACACGTGCGGTTAGACAAGGGACTCCAGCTCAGCCGGGATTTCGCCCTTCTGCTCCAAATTACATATATTAATTAAACCAACAGTGTGTTCTAAGTAGAAGCTGGTGACAGGGTTTGTGGTGGCATGTTCTAGAGATCTCCAAGGACGAGGACAAGTGCTCGTGATGGTTTTTGCCCCATGAGAATGCCCATGTGAGGGACTGACCAGGGTAACTCTGGTCACCTGGCCGTGGCACTGGGGATGACTGCTCCTCCCCCTTAGCTCTGGGAGGGCTCTATGCCCATCCAAAAGGTCCCACGTGAACACCCTGCCCATAGGTCTCCTGGCTGCACAACAGCAAGCAATTCTGGCATATCAATATGTATTGTGCATATCAAAAATTAAGAAGCATTTTGGTTGTTTAAATAAAACACGAGGACATGCCAGGTGCCAAATTGCATTTCAGTGCGTAAAGTGAAGTTCCCTCTTCTCTTTAGAAGAAGAGTTCCTCGGGATGTTGGAACGCTGGGGCTATCCAAAGCAAGCCAAGAATAAAGCACTACTTTAAGAGGACATCCCTTGGTTCCTTCATATTGAAAGAGGAGCAGGTGCCTCCTGCCTGCACTCACAGCTCCAGAACCAGCTCAGTACCAGGAACACAACTTGGTTTTTGTCTTAGGTCACCAGGCTGTTCCCCCTCAACGCCAGAACACCCTGGGTGAGAGGAGTCTATTACAGCCGATAAAATCATCAGCACACACATTGCAGTGCAGAAACAGATTTCTTCTTTTAGGAGAATCACAGAATGGTTAGAGTTGGAGGGGACCTTAAAGATCCAGCCCCCTGCCCTGGGCAGGACACCTCTCACCACACCAGGTTGCTCCAAGCCCCCTCCAGCCTAGTATTTTAACTGGGTGCTGTCATACGGTGTTGGTTTATATGGTAAGAAAAACAAAGCTCCTCAGTTTAACTCAAAGCAGCAAATCCCAGCTGAAACGGGAGGAGGATGAGCACCCAATTAGCTCTGTTTGGCCTCAGCCAGAGCACGGCCCATAATGGTGTGAATGACCCTCTCCAGCCAGGGGTCTGCTTTACCTGGGATGGTTTCGCTACTTAAGGGTCACTCCAAGGGACCCTTCCCTGGAGAAACGAGGGAGGTTTGTCTCCCTGTCCTGGCCAGAGCCATGCTCAACTAATTAACCTCCATCTCTTTCTGCATTTCCCTTCTATTCTTCACTCTCTCCCAAAAAAAATTTGTGGTAAATAATGTTTTCCGAGCAGTGGGGAGGACATTTTCCCTTTCAAAGGCGAGGTGACTAATCCTTTCCACGGCGTTAAGCAGTTTGAGATCATCTGATGTAAAAATCACTATAAACATTTAGTATTCTTATAGAAGTGGTGTCAGTGCTGGCTGCCTGGGGACCTGTCCCAGGAGAAAAGGGCAGAGATCAAGGAAAGTATTCAAAAGGATAATTAAATATTTAATAAAAGCTGTTAAATATTGTGGGTAAGAATTACAGCCGGCATAAATCAAGATGACTCTATTGGCGGATCTGGGCTGCTTTACATCATGCAGAAGAAGCTGCTTGGGGGCAGCTTTCTAACAGCCACTGCCATGTGCTTGTGCTATTAAGATGTCTTCTATAGCCAGGACAATGTCAGAGCTACTGTATTTCAGAAGACCTAATGAGGAAATCAGTGTAAAATATTCGTATGAAGAAAATCTGTTTGAAAATTAAGCTTCATGGAGTGTATGCTGTGTGTCTGGGGCTGCTCACGGCCCCTGCATTTAATCAGGCGTGATTTGTGGCAGGTGAAGAGACTGAAATTCTTCTGCATCCACACCAGGTGAAACACATTAAAGCATCCCAGCCCCGGAGACCTCCAAGAGTTGTGCTGTGGGGTCTGGGTACCAGCCTGAAGAAGAGCGCTGGGTGTATTCCTGCCCGGCGCTGCTCTGGTCCCGCAGCCAAGGGAGGACACGAGGCTTGGCAGATGTTCACCACCATGATGAATGTCCCCACTTTGTCTCCAAGCCGGCACTGGAGTTCGTGGCAGCCACTGCCCTCATTTGGAGTCCGCACAGCACGGCCGGGCTCGTTAACTTGGCAGAGATAACGCTGCTTAACTACAGAGAGCCCTTCCAGAGCCCCCGGATCTGGCCCTTTTCCTCCAAACACCCTCCACCGGGCCGTATGCCATCTTTAATCCATTGGCACACGCAGAGAATAATTGGAATTATTCTTTATAATACATCAGCTTGCGTTGTAAAACAAAGAGCCAAATGCAGAGGTGAAGTGTAACAGGAATAAGTGGGTTTGATTGAGGTCAAATTGCTGTTACACATCCAGGAGCTAAATGAAGTTGTAAGTTAAAGTGGGACATGGCTTAGGGTAACTCACACACCCCTTGAAGTTGTTTTTCATATGACTTCTCCTTTTTTTGGCCCCTTAATTTTATCAAATTAGTCTGTTTTACATCTAGCAGGTTACATTTAAGACTAATAGACAGGGAGTAGATATATGCTTTGGAAAATGAGTTGATGACCAACTGCTGCTGCTTGCCACCTGAAGACATGGCCAGAACGTGTAGGTTCTCTTCTGCCTATTGCTGAGCAGTCCTTTTTTTTTTTTTTTTTCATGTAAAAGGTAAAAATTGTGAAAATTTTGTCTTTCGGCTGCTGTGTTTGGACACTCAAAGAGAAAAGAAATGTAACATCTTTATATAATAGCCTTCTGCACCCGCCTGTATCAGTGAGGAAGAGGATTCCTTGCAGCCTGGTGATGCTCCTGTCCGTACTGATTCCTCTTGACGAAGCTGATGAGATGGAAGAGGGATGATGTCTGGGCTTGAGGCTTGAGCCGGGGCAGGAGGACAAAATCTGGTCCCCCAACAGCAAGGAAGTCACTGCCAGCGCTGGCGTCCATTTTCCTGGCACAGAGATATAATTATAAATACTCTCATTATGCCTTTGTCAGCTCGGTGGTTTCTTCTTGCAGTGAAGGGCTGGATGATGACAGACAGCGTACACCAGGAACCTACCTGCTCATCAGGGGTCTCGGAGACAGAGGCAGGAGGCAGGAGGCAGAGGCAAGGAGACACCAGCAGAGACACCAGCCCCTCCGAGGGGTATTTATGGGATCCCCACATAAATACGCACGTGGGAAACAGGGGAGAATATCGCTTTTCATATTCTTACCACAAGTGCTTGTGCCATTAATCTCTCGCAGTCGTTCCTTTAGGTGCAATTTCAAGTTAGATGCCGTAAAGATATGTGGATTTGCAATTATACTTCAATTCTATCACGTGAATACATAAAAAATGAAAATAGTAAAAAATGGTTTGTGTCTTAGCTGTTGAAGCATACACATTCAACGTGTGAATTCAGAAAACGTGAAATGTATGTAGTTGATACGGATACATTTCAGAAACAATGCAATTGTCTAAAATTTTATTTATCCTTATATAGAGAAATCACATTTCTGTCACGTACCACAAATTCAGCTTTCAGCTTTGTGGCTGCTCCCTGCCTCTATGCTTAATTTTTCTTGAAAGTTCTTTGTTCTGCAAAACTGGTTGACTGTCTCACTAAATCTGCCTCGTGACCTGATCTCTCACACCCCTGTTGACTTTTCTCTGTACTTCTTTTTCCAAATGGACCAAAACCCCACCCCTATGAAACAACCTGAAAAAAGAAGTTTATTTTCCATGACACCCACAGATTTGCACTGATTCTTCCATAACTGAGGGGTTTCTGCAAGTGGCTCCCAATAGTCCTCCTTTGACTGACTCGGGCTTTGCTTCGGCCTATGACTTAAATACATCAATAATTTAAGGTAATGCTTAGTGTCTGCTGAAGTCAATGAGACTCAAGTATATGAAAAGTAAGTTTGCCGAATTAGGGTGAAAATAGAATTATGTTGGTCAGCCCTTAAGCCACAAGCAAACTAGTTGATAGGGAGTGAGTTCATTTACTGTGTACAGGAAACAAAAATTCACCTTGAAATCACTCATTTTTGCAGGAAAAAAAGAAAGAGTAAACCTCTTAAAAAAGTCAAGCCTTTGAATGTCAGAAAGGTATGACATCTATTTATACCAATGCATATAATTTTTATAAAATGTTCAGAGTTATTTAAAAGTCAATGAAAACGTGTCTGGGTTTCTGATAGAGCAGTTTCTTGGAGATGAGGTCAATCACGTAACATCGCTGATCGGAAAAGTATGAAGTAGCCCCCTGTCGTTTAGCAGAAACCCGGTGCGTAACTGCTAATTCTCCACAAGCAGAAGAGCACTCCTTGTTTTTCCAATCCTGGTTTTTCCCTTCCCCCCTCCCTTCCTTTTCTGGAAGCCAAGAAGCCTGGCTATTCCCCCCTCTCTTTGGAGGTGCCCAGCAGAGGTTTAGAGCCCGTCGGAGCCGCGTCAGCGGGCGCAGGGCTGTGGCTGCGGCGTCGAAGGGGTGACTCTGACTCTGAGGCTGTTTAAGATGGAAAACCCTTTTCTTCAAATCACGCTGTGCTTTCATGTGTGAAGATGGTGCCGGGGGGCGGGCTGCCTCTCAAAACAGCGCCGCAGCTTCTCCTCAGCCTTTTTATGAGCCGGGGAGGAGAGAGGTCCCCTCTAAATAACAGGCGAGGAGAAGACTGCCCGGGAAGTATATAATAATGCTCCGTGATAGGAGATGGATAGATCGCTAAACATCGCGCTGCGATGTCAGGAAGGGATGAATAGCGTGTTATTTGGGAATTCCTCCCGCCTCCTCCGGCACGTCGGGGAGCCGAGAGGCAGTAAAACGTCCGACTGAGCCTGGAAATGTGGCTGCTCTAAAGCAACAGATTCATCACAAGACATTTACTGGGGCCGTGCGTGAGCCTTGCCCACTCTGGCCTTTTTCCCGAGGCATTATCGCCGTCTCTGGGATGTGTAGGATTTACCATTTATCTCAAAATCAGATTTAATCTGGTGTAGGCAATTGACATCAGCTGGCCACTGTATCTGCCCAGGAATAATAAGCGTTGCTAAGCCAGACATCTCAAAAACCTCTCCTTTCATATTCAAGCACCTCCTTCCCTACCCTTTTTATTTGTTTGTTTTCTAAATATAGGTTCCCCATCTGTTCATTTTTAACATGACAATCTGCCTTGTTTCCACTTTATCCTTTACAGCATACTCTTAGTTGACACCAGCAGAAATGCCCTGCCCTGGGCAGAAGGGGTTTGAAAGGCGAGTGTAGACCCTGCGAGACAGGGCACCAGGAGGATCTCAGAACAGACCTGTGTGTCCTTGTCCCATCTGCCAGGCAAGGGGACCTTCTGCCAAGGGCGGTGGGGACCTCGCTCCCATTCCCAGTACTCTCTGCTTCAGGTGCTATGAGGTTGCCAGTCAGTTCCAAATCCAGAGAACATGTTTTATCTCAACTTGTTTTCATGATAAAGCCATCACTGAGTAGGTTGAACATTATCTTTGGTTGTAGCCGTGTGATGGAGGATGGAGGAGTAGTGCGTGGACATGTGCTAGAGCCAACCACATCACCAACACTCTAAGGGATTCCAAAACTTATTGTCATTTCTTTCTTTAATTGCTTTTAATTTCAAGTAAATTAAAATAAAAGTAAATTCAAGTAAAAAAAACGGGTCATCTTGACTCTGGTTCAGCCTCACCCACCATCCCCAGGTACTTGTAGCTGGAAATGGGCAAATTTGTTCTTTTGACAGAGAAAGAAGTATCGGTGACAATGAAATGGTTATAAACTTGCACCAGATTTTATGAATTTTTACCTTAGAAAACTAGAAAGTTAGACCAAAAACTTCAAAACAATTTTCAGAATCAGGAATGAAACGTGTGTGTTTTCTGATTTTAAGTAATTTAATCTTATATTTTCATTATTTTGATTAAGAAATGTCTTTTAGTGCATCTTTTCGTTTCAGAGGCAAATGCTTAAGGAATGCATAAAACTCCAACAAAATGTATAAAAGAGTATAAAAGGGTTAAACAAAATATTTTGCTTGACCTGAAATGACTTCTGGATTTCTTGGAACTGCCAGAACATTTAAAAGTCATTTATTTGCACAGCTTTAATTAAGCAACTGCCTCCAGTTATGATTTATGCTGTCATTCAGAAAATTAGACCTTCACACTGTGCTTAATTTCTGCCACAGTCCTTCAAGCCAACATTTCGGGAGACAAACCGCAGTTTGGGGTATTCCGGCTTCTAGACGCCGAGCTTGAAACAGCCTCAGATTTCCAGAACTGCCTCTGCAAATCGGCCGCTGCAAAGGAGATGTGAGCTGGGCACGCAAACGCCGAGGCAGAATTACTGCTCATCCCCTGGCAGTGCTGGGCTTTGAGTGCTACTGCAATAATCGGTGCTATTGCCGCAAAATACTGGAAATCGTGGATCGGTGAAAAGTGGCAGGTATTTAATGCCTTTTGCAGCGATGTACATTCCAGTCCCATACCCACCTTTTGGAGCACCCCATGAGGCGACAGCACCTTTGCCTCCTTGCAGAGTGTGACGTGCTGCAGTTGTAATGAAGACTTCCCACCTATTCAGAAGGCTTCCCCCCGTATCCCTGTCCAGTTGTGATATTGCATGAGACGGAGAAAAAAGGGTCAGTTCTGCCTGCCCTGTTTTCTCTTGATGCCTGCAGGGCTGCTCTGGCACTGAGCACTGGTATCAGTATTTGTGGGTAAGGCTACACATGTATTTATATATATCTGTGTATGTATCTGTATTAAAAAAAAACATCGAGAAATGGGGAGAGAGAAGGCTGGGGTATGTCTAATGGATTGCCATAATAACAGACTGAGATTCATACTCATCATCTGCAAACAGCCAGCCAGAAGATGAAATGACTTTACATCAATCAAATTCTAAATGAATATGTTATTAAGGATATTGTACAATATCAAAATAACTGTGTAAGAGCTGTCTGCATTCAATGCCTTTCATGGTTAGTGTAATGCTGTACGATAAGGGTCACTGCCTAAAACAAAACAAAACCCAAACAAACAGAGAAAAATCAGCAACTCTGTCATTTCTCACGCATTCCTCTCCATTGTGTTCTTTTTCATATTCTGTGCTGGATTTTTCTATCAAGTGAAAAAAATACCACCCCCGGTTTCACCTGCATTTCTCAGTAGCCAACAGAGCCTGTGCTGTCCCAGAGAAGCTGTGGCTGCCCCATCCCTGGAGGGGTTCAAGGGCAGGTTGGAGGGGGCTTGGAGCCACCTGGGCTGGTGGGAGGTGTCCCTGCCCAGGGCAGGGGGTAGAACGAGATGATCTTTAAGGTCCCTTCCAACCCAAACCGTTTTATGATTCTATGATTCTATCCTACAGATCTAAAAGAGGTTAAGGCTACAATCACTGTAACAACTGGTCTGCAATTGTGGGCTCTTCAGGGGTGTGCTCTGGTGGCCAGCAATGATCCCATGGTGATGGTGTGGGAAGGTACCAATTCCAAACCAGTAACACTGGTCATGACACCAGCACTGGCACTGAGCTCCTCTCACCAGTGTCCTCACGAGGGGTGCTGCAGGCTGGCAGGGGGAGGGAGGAGTTCTTGGCTCCTCACCAAGGGAGAGAATCAGAACTGTCTGGGAGAGGACTGAGATGCTGAACACCGAGATGCTGAAGACTCCAGACTGGCAGGAGGTCAGAGAAGAATGGTGTGTACAGATGTCAAGATAAGTGGTAGACCACCAAGATTGAAGAGAACACGGAGAAATCATGCTAGGGGCAGATGAGAACAACAGTCCTGGAGCACAGTGCTCCTGTCCTCTGCCCTGCTCCACTGGCCTCCTCCCAGGATCCCGTGTCTGCTTCCACACCACCATCCGATGGTCCGGATTGCATGACTGTGGCATCAAATGATCTGCAGAGCAAAGACTGGAAGGATACAAAACTGGATCCTCTGCTGTTAAAACCAACAGGTAATATACATCACGCGTCCCGCTGGAGTGGGGATAATGCAGCTTGAACAACGGGAAGCAGAGAAAACACACTCCTTTGAAAAAAATAATGACATCTGAGATAGAAAGGGCAGAGTCCTCTGTAAATAATTTCTCTAACTATCTGAAGCTTAAAACCATTTTCCCAACGCCGTGACACAGAGAAGGGCAGGAGGGAGCATACGTGGCAGCTAATGTGACCTGTTGTACCCCCCCAGCCCCAGGCTCTGCAATCAGAGCACCTCGTTTGGAAAGCACACAATTAGGTGCCGAGAGCAGCCAGTTAGCTAGCTGTTAATGCACTGCATGTTTATTACCCGCACTTTATATTATTCTGCTTTCTTAATTAAAATGTTGTGTGGTATCAATTCAAATGCTGTACAGACATCCATTACAACAACACTATTACCTTTATCAACCAGGCTCATAATCTCATTAAAAGAAGACGTCAATTTGGTTTGACAGGATCTATTACCAGTACACCCTACTTGATTGGCATTATTTATATTACCCTTCCTCAATTTATTAATTGAGTCCCTTATCAGCTGTCCCATTAATTGTCCCTGCACTGCCGGCAGCCCTGTGCCATGCCAGTCCCAAGGGGGTGATGGGGGTCTGGAGAGCCTCACAGACAAATGTTAAAATATTTTGCTTTATTTGGAGGTTCTGGCTTTTAAAGACCAGGCTCGGGATCGTGTTTCTAACGTACATCCTGGGTTAATACTGGAACAAGAAGTGCTCCATCATCCCATAGTATGCCTTTCTCCTAGGTGTAGACCTGCCAACCCCCAAAAAATGCCTTTTCTACCCGGAAAGGTTTCCATTCCCATCTCAAAATGCACTAATCCCATAACTGGAATTATTTTTATTAATAATATTCATTAGAAAATCCATTTTTACTGCTCTGACTCCTGCTACATTCTGATTCTTTTTCTGTCCTCTTAATATTCTCAATTTCTACCCCTCATGCATATTGGTTTCCATTCACTTTCCCCTTATTCCATTTGCTTTTCATACAAATGTTTGCAGTTTTTCTGTGGGTCAGCTGAAGTTTTTTTGGCGCAGATATTTTTTTAGGCAGAATAGCCTTCTTTCTTTATCATACTGTGTAGTGGCCTCCTGAAGGACTTCAGGATGTTTTTGTTAAATGGATCACAACTGTTTTCAGAATTTTAATGGTTTGTTTACACCATGAATTCTGGGCTTCATTTTAATAACATTTGTTATTGCAAGCAGGCTGTGATGACTTGAATCCAAGCTAGCACCAATTTTTGGTGTGATTATAAATTTTTCCTTAATTGCTAAATGAGACCAGAAAAAAGTTTCCCTGTATTACTTGGAAAACTCCCTCTTCTGCTCAGGGGAACCAGAATTGCCCAGAGCAGCACCAGCTCCAGGAGATTTCCAAATTACGTCCCTTAGACCAAACTTCCTCCTGCTAATGCATTGTCCTCAGCAGAAGACACCTGTGGTTTGGTATCGGTGGTCTCTCAGGCCGTTGGGAACTGGAAGCAAAGTAATTGCTATATTTTTATTAGAAAAAAATATTGTTGTATGTTAATTTTTAAGATTTTGTACTGGATCGCATTTTATGGCATTTCCCTGTTAATGTAGAGTTTAACAAATTCTAAGTAGTAATAACAAAACATTAACCAGAAAATAAATGTAATAAACTGTGTTGCCGCTCTGATTATCCCTTAGGTGCTACCAGGAGTGATGAGGCACTTGACAGAGAACTTTGAAGGCATCTTTCCTCCCCCGCTTCAGAGGAGCTGGGCAGTTTCCCCTTGGGTGTTTGACCTTGTTTCCTGGTTTTAAAGAGTGACATTTCATTAAAACTGCCCTTGCTGGAGTAATTGTTGCTGGGGATAAAGCCGACTGCAAACTCCAAGGTAGTGGATTGGTAAAAGCAACACAAATTCCTTAGTGTCACTATACATCATGCTTAAAATGTGACACGCCATCTAATTTTGTATCATTTAGGAGCAGGTAAGGGGGTTTTGCTGGTTGGATTAACACACAAGATGGTGTAAGAAGCATTTCAATTAAACTCATAGTCAAACAGACATCAAGAGGATTCCACCTTTATTTGAAGTGCTGTGCATAAAACTATTCAGGCATCGCATTGAAGAGGGAAAATTCAGCGAGTATGAAATCGGCCCAAAGTTTCCTCTGTGAATTGATGCCTCTTCCTCTTCCTAGTGTGCAGTTGTTTAACAGTGACATTTAATAATGCGTGTGAATAATTGCTTGAGTTTACTGCTCATTGCTTCTTTAAAAACCCAGGAAAATAGTAATAACTCTGATTTTTTTTTAATAAAATAATTTTCACTATAAAGCTTGAAACAAAATAAGTGATCTTTACTTACAGGATCACAGAATCACCTAGGTTGGAAGGGACCTTTTAAGATCATCTAGTCCAACCAATGAAAAAAAAAAACCACAAACCAACAAAAAACCCAAACAAACAAACAAACAAAAAAACCCCCCAAACCCAGACACAAACCACGCACCACACCCAAATTTGATAATCACTTTTCTCTGCCATATTTAAATTCTTAAAATTATCATTTCAATTTCATTTATGCAGACACTAAAAAGAGGACTTAAAAGGCAAGTTATTAATTTTTCTAAGCAAAGTGTTTTGTAGCTGTAACTGGGAAACTGTGCCTTTGTTCTTGGCACACTTACCTTTTTCATCCGAGCTGGATTTTGGGGACCACCCGGTCACAAGCGCCAGGCTCCTGGGGCTGGAGAGCGAGAGGTTTCAGGATGCTGATCCCTCAACTGCTGGAGGTGGAAATGTGGGTTGTTTGTCCACATAGTGCGTCAGCTTTGCTGCCTGGGGTGGGCAGCAGAGGCTCTAACCCTTCCTTTTTGGAAAGACCATTCAAGCACAGACCCACACGCTGTTTCTAAATCAGCCTCTTGTGAATCCAGCCTTGAGCAAGGAGACACTGCAAAGAGCTGTGTGGACACCTTTTCCAGAAGGCTGCCTACGAAGGTACGCACGAATATGTCAACAGCTCTCATGAGGACTCTCGCTCTCAGCATCACAAATAATCGTGTTTAATTATTTCCATTTTGAGGGGTACTTGTGCCGTAAAGCAACAAGGGGTAGAATTGCCCAGGCTTGGGAAATACAGACTGTACAGACTTCTGCTCTACCCTCTTTGAAATGCACAGCCATAAAGCAGCTAAGATCAAGGTCCTGAATTACAAACTCTATAGGATTACAAAGGTTTTTCACCAAATTAAGGACAAAGCATAAATATGCATCTTATTAAAATTCTACATCATGGAATGTAAACCAAGGCCATAATGCAGCACTTCTCAGGAGTAAAGTCCTCCCCTGAGAGCCTCTCCTTTACTGACACTGACTTTACTGACACTAATAAAAAATAATAATATTGCACTGAATTTCACTGAATTTTTTAGAGTTGGAGGGGACCATAGAGATCATCCAGTCCAACTCCCCTGCTGAAGCAGGATTGCCCAGAGCAGTTTAGAGCACATCACTCAGGAGCATCCAGGCAGGTCTTGAAAATCTCCAAAGAAGGGGACTCCACGACCTCCCTGGGCAGCCTGTTCCAGGGCTCTGGCACCCTCACCGGGAAGAAGTTTTTTCTCATATTTGAGTGGAACCTCCCATGTTCCAGCTTGTGCCCATTACCCCTCGTCCTCTCACTGCCAACCACTGAAAAGAGTCTGGCTCCATCCTCCTTCAACCCACCCTTTAGATACTTATAGACATTGACAAGGTCTCCCCTCAGCCTTCTCTTCTCCAGACTAAAGAGTGCCAGATCTCTCAGCCTTTCTTCATAAGGGAGATGCTCCAGTCCTTGAATATATCAAATTTATATACGTGCAATATACTTCACCTGATGCGAATTGGTGAATTGGTAAATTGGAGAGCAGCTTATCGTAGTTATCTAGCATTAATTAATTTTAAAATAGCAAGTAGACCTCTCTGCACCGTGCAGAGGTGGATCCTCATCCTTTCAAACGAGCTCGTGAAAATTTAACTTTCGTTTTATCTAGAGAAATAGAAAAGACGACAGGATCTTGTTCCAAAATCTCCATTCTTTTCAAATGCAGACAGCACAGGCGATGGATAGATGTTAGTTTACAGGTGGGAAAGAAAACACAGGATGGATCTGCAGGATTGTCATCTGGAGTCAAACAATGTGCCACTGGTGGGTCCCTCGTGCTCCCTGTAACACACAGCACTAATTAAAGTGTTTCCACACCAGCCGACTGGAGACACCTGGTCACCCCTTCAGCACCCACTGGTGCCTGTTTGAAATTGTGGTGAACACAAAGAGAAGCAAATAGCACAATTGTGAAAGAAAACTAAAGAACAAACAGTTGTCCGATTGATTTCCCCTAGTTCCTGTTTGACTCTGCCTGCTTGCATGAGGAGGACCCCCAGAAGTCATCACCTGCTTGGGATGAGCATCCCTCCAGAAGATGAGCAGAGCCCGTCTTATGTCTCATACCAGGGCTTTAGGAGGAAATTAAATAGGCTCCCGTATAAAGTACAAGGATTAAGATACTGATAAGAAGTTAAACCAAGACATTTCCACCCCCATTATTTGTCAGACAGATTTCTTAGCAGAGGTCACATTGCACTTAGGGGGAACCCTTCTCCCTGGGTGCCCAGTAGTAACAGGGAACCAGTGCGCTTGTCCGCCAAGGGGTACACCCATCCTCTGTCCCCAGGTCACAGCTCTCATCTCCACCTTTCTCCCCAGGGATGGCACTGCCACGGGGCTTTTCGCTTGCAATGCTTTTTGAAAGCTTTTTTCCCCGCCGAATTAATTTCAAAGAGGAAGATGTTGCCTGGCAGGTCTGCAAACAGAAGAGCCCTAACGGGCAGTGGGATGGAGAACCCCACGCTTAGTCCTGGAGAGCAGAGCCTTTCTTTTATTTCTTGAAAAGCAATCACGGAGGAGGCAGTGTGTAAAGGCAGGTTTGTCTTTCATACATCTATTCACTAGTGTGCGGGAAAGAGTCTCTCAACACAAATATTATTCACCTTATCTTCTTTCTGAGCTTAAAGTTGTTCAGTAATGAAAGGAGAGAGCAATCTAATCAAAGCGACACTTGCTATGTGGTTAGTGAGAGCAGTCTCACGATTCGCAGGCTCAATCATTTTCCAATCACAATTAATGTCACGTTAGCTAAGGAATCACAAGTGAAAAATAAAGGGGTGGGGAACCTTAGCAGCAGAAATATGGTGGAGGCTCAAATACTGCTCATTTCCAAAGTCTCCTGAGCTCAGATTACTATATAATCAAAACCCTTCTCCGGGAAAATTGAGGAAATCAGATAGATACCCTTGGAACCTGCCGGCTTCTCCTCACGAGAGGTAGAGGACAGAAGCTTGTAACGGAGCAGAAACAAGCAATCTGGGGAGAATGTTTTGGTAGTTGTACCTGCCGAGGCAGGGCTGGCTGGTTTCCAGAAGCACCCAGACATCCAAACGAGACACGGTAAAAGGCTACTCCATTAAACTTTGAAAAATACAGAATTTAGGGTGAGGCTGATGAGCCTGTTGCTCTTTTATCCTTGTGACAGTTCAAACTGCCCCGTATTCTGGATGTGTTTGACAACAGAAGGAATCCGGATGTCATGTGCAATCATGCTTACCCATTTTCTCAGAGATTAAATCAAGCCAGTGAATTATAGTTTGCAGATAGCAGCGGCAGCTGGTGACCCTCTGGATTGGCTGCTCTGCAGAACGAAAACACGGGGAGTACCTGAAAGATCTAAACTGAAACAGGACTCCAAAAGTGCATGTGACATTAAAAGGAAGAAAGGCAAAGAGTTAGTTAACGGGAAACAAACGTGAAGTGATGTGGTCATATTTGTCAGCTGCTGTTATAACCCTATCACTCATGGTTTTCCCCATATAAAATCATTTCAAATTGAAATTAAACCTTCCAAGCCCTCCAGTTATCCCAACTGACAGCCTGCAGCGGTCGCTGGTTGGCTCATATTGTCATTTCATCAGCAGCTGTCACTTTTTGTAGGTAGAAGGATTTAAAGGATAAGGAAAGAATTATCTCTTGACATAAGTCTCAGGTGTTTGAAGGGAACAGGCAGTTTATAGATCCATCAGGGCAGGGAGGACCAGGTGTACCCTCACCTGAGCTTTGAGAGGGTGAACCCCGCACACCAGCCCCGTGCTCGGTCCCTGCAGAAAGGGCACCACCTAGAACAGCTGGAAAGGATCTTCTGAATAATCTAAAAAGACAGAATATTGTCAGAAAAAATAAATCCAAGCCTACCAACGGGTGGGAATTTATATCAGCTATCTGCTGATATGAGAAATGCGGAGTTTGGCCAAATTATTTTAACTACCACTTGTACTGAAAACAAAATAATTGCTTGGCAGCCTCATTATTTGTCAAGGAAAAGCAGATAAAGAGTGGGAGGTGTTATGAACGGCTCCAGAGCTAGCCATCCGACAGCAAGAGCATCAGGTTTAAGTGTCAAATAAACCCTGAATATGTCTATTGCTAAGGATGAGCATCACCCCACTCGGGGAATGGTGGCCCCCACCCTCTCCCCACCAGGACCCCGCAATCTGCTGTGGGGGACCAGAGTCCATGGGACACCGTCAAGCTGATCTGCATCACCCGGGCAGGAAGCTCAGACAGCCCCGGCTCAACCCCTGCTCGATGGAACAGGCTCATTGTGTCCCCAAACCCACAAATAATTCACCCTAAATTAAAAACAGTAAATGGGCCATCCTTGAGAAATACGTCTCAGTCCCTCTAATTGACTAAGAAAGGCTAAATGTCCTGTCAAAAAGAGTATGAACTGAAATCCATAAAAGAGAATTAAAGAATGTGCATATTGGGTCCATTTAGGGAATTGAACAGGAAGGGTATTGTCTCCTTCTAGAAGCACTTTTCTGTAGAAAGGGCCTGCTGAAGCTGTACAAGAAGAAAATAAAACCCAAGAATTCAAGCAACCAACTTCCAGTTTTGAAGCATCACAAGAAGGAAGAAGGTCTCAAATCAAGTCAGTTACGGGTCTTAGGAATAAAGTCATCCCTTAGAAGACAAGCCACAGGCAAAAGGTCCCCAACGTGCCAGGATGTCAAAGGCAGCTGAAGTGAGATCTGTCAGCCCTGGATACTGACCTGACAGACATCCCTCACAGCAGACAGACACCTCCAGCAGCGTATGGGTGCAGGGAGAAGGTCTGTGAGGGACACGGTCTCTGGAGCACGGGCAAATGCCTCAGACCCCAAAGTGCTTCTGACGTCTGGAGAAGGCTTGGGCACAGCAAGGAACTTCTGCCTTTCATTGCAGAAAGTATTTTTCCTTCTGCTGTTCAAAGCACCCAACCAAACGTTGCTTGGGGCAGCTGCCTTCTTCCTGGCAAGATGTAATTAGCACTCTGGATTTGCACTAATTGCAACATTTCTCATACCAACCTAGGATCAAATCCAAAACTTAACTGTCATAAGAGAGTAAATTTATCATAGAATAATAGAATCACAGAGTGGTTTGGGTTGGAAGGGACCTTGAAGATCACCTAGTCCCAGCCCCCTGCCCTGGGCAGGGACACCTCCCACCAGCCCAGGTGGCTCCAAGCCCCCTCCAACCTGCCCTTGAACCCCTC
>JAOTQQ010000004.1:34042341-34052622 GCA_026546715.1 Gallinago undulata
TGGTGTGGTGGGAGGTGTCCCTGCCCAGGGCAGGGGGTGGCACTGGGGGGGCTTTAAGGTCCCTTCCAACCCAAACCTTTCTGTGATTCAAAGTGTTGACGTTTGCCTTCCCAAGTCACCATCAGGCGCGATGGAGCCCGGCTGTCATGCGTTTTCTCACTTTTTCTGCTCCAGGTCTCCCCCCAGTCCCACCAGGGCGGGCGAGCGGCTGCGTGGGGCTGAGCCCCAGCCGGGGTGGAACCGTGGCACGGGGGAGATCACCGCGGCTTTGGTGCACCCACCTCGACAGACGACGGGCAGGGACTCGGAGACCTGGGAGCAACGCCGACTGCGCTTCGCGTGGTGCCGGCCGGTTAATGAAGATCGCTCCGTTCTAATTGCAGAAGACTCCACACGGCTTCATGACCCGTTCCTGCAGACACGTGACCTGGGAGACGTTAAAATCAGAATTTTATTTTCTTGAGCTACTGCTGCAATTCAGCCATAGCAATTAATGACTTGCAAAACAGCAATATTAATTTAGTCTTGATGGCTACTGCCAACCCTAACTGTTTAAGGTTAAAATGAAATTAAACACCTTAATAGATCGGAAAGAAAAACTTAAAATGCTATTGACAACCCGAAAGTTCCCTAATGCCAAACACAAACTATGGCCACGACCTCTTTCTCTTTTTATTAACTCAATACTGAGCTTAAAACACAAAACTGGTAAACGTTTCTGAAGTCCGTTGAAGGGAAACACCGAGCGGGCTGCCGGGGGTGGGGGGTGAGGGGGCGAATGGCCGCTGCCCCTTTCGGACTCCCCAGGGTTCATTTGGGCCAGTTTCACGTTTGGTGTTTTCATTGGACCCAAGTGACGCTTCAGACATTTGATGAACGTCCCTGCTAAACTGCTGGAGCGTGGCAGGCAATCACAAACTGGATGAAATATTTACCACCTGCTTTAGAGCCTGGTGATGGGGAAAACTCCCTCTTTACTCCCCTCGCGCAGTTCATCCCCACCGTTTCCACCCTTGGGTGCTGCCCTTAGGGTGGGAGGAATGGGGCAAAACCCCCCCAGTCACAACGCATCTCTGGGTGGTCCTTCAAGCAAAGGATGAAGGGTGAGTTACCACCCCGTGTGTGAAGCGACACCTCCTCTGTCTCCAGGGATGGCCAAGCCCCTGGGTTTTGAGGCGCAGCCTTCAAGCAGATGGTGTGGGGTTTTTTTTCCCCAATAACTTTCTAGGACAAGGGTTTGCAGAAGCAAGGCTGAACTTCTAATTGCTTCAAACGTTATTAAAAAATTGCAATACATCCTCTTGCTCGTAGTCTTCGCTTTTTGATTCCTTTCTGCCTTTTAAGGCAACAGAGGAATCTTGACATTTTTAAAAGAATATTCTTAAATCAGAGTTACGATGATGAATCACAGCATCACAAAAGCTGCATTGTACATTTGTAAAGCACCCGTTACCCATAAACATCGGAAGAACTTTTAGCCTTTTAGCAGCCACGTACAAGCCTTAACCAGCTAATCCCCCATGTTCAGTTTTACTCTTCACTGTTCTCTGTGCAGGATTAGAATGACCAGAAACAGAGACCAGAAAGCCCCGTTATTCCATGTGGGAGGGTACACGGGACGGGAGGTCACCAGCACAGCCGTGATGTCCCAGGGAGAAAATACTTGAGTTTCGTGAAGAAAAGGGTCGGTCAGAGACAAATAACAGGGATAAAGGAGGAGGAGAATTTTTTTCCATAAAATGACTGTGGGTGTCAACAAAATGTCCCTCCCTGATTAAGGCCAGCAAAGATAAAAACATTATCTGCTGTTTGTAACCAAAGGCAGTACATTTTGTCAGGGTGCTGCTGTAAATCCCCTGCCTGGTGCTGGCACCAGGGACCCCTCACTCCTGGCTTTGCCCCCTCACGCCGGGAAAAGATGGGTGGTGGGAATGACTCTCAGCCTGGCTGCATCTGTCCCTCCTGTGACCCAAAAGACTGTCATTTTTAGGAAAGAAATGTCCTTAAGGAAAAAATTACATTTTTTCTTAAAACCATGAGAGCCAAAGTGGTTATTTGCTTTACAAAATGAAGGCAAAAGTGATTCCTCCCCTCGTGACAGGGTGTAGAGGCTGCACAGGCTGGTGAGTCACAGCCAGCACACAAGACCTCGGTCTATGCAGGGTCAAATAGGGATCCCAAAAATACCCTTTGTGCCCCAGAACATCCAGCCTCATGTGAGCACGGACACGTGGCTGTCAGCAGGCATCGCCGTGGCCTTTATGCAGGAGGAGCTGATGGTGGAGGATTGAGGAAAAGGGCAGACCCAGAGGCGCTGTGTTTGGTAGGGAAATGGGGTGTGAGGTGTGGAGGTGAATCAGGCCAATGTCACCCTGCAGATCGTCTCTGTGATTCATCGCTGCCCATCAGCGTCTCTCCGAGCATCCCATGGGATGCCACTCTCTTCCCAATCGTTTGGGACGCCCAAATTATTGGGCACCAATCATTTCCAGGACCATCATCCATCCTACCATAGAATCATCTGGGCCAGAAGGGACCTTCAAAGGTCATCTAGTCCAAATCCTGCGCCTGTCCCATGTCCCAGCCGCAACCCGGACCCTGGACTCTAAGCTGTGATGGACCACGAACTCCCCCAAGCTGAGATGAAGCAGATGGACATGGCCAACCTGCAATGGCCCAGGTAAGGACAGTCAGTGCAGTCAGCAGCCAGCCAAGAAACGTCACCCCAACGCTTCAAACCGAGAAAACAACCACAGAAACACTGCCCTGGGGACATTTCATTGTGGAGCCACCCAAGGCCATTCTCCTTCCTACCCCTCACCCACCAAATCCATCCCTGGCAGACAGGGACTTCCCCTCGTGCTTTTTGGGAGCTATTGTTTTCCGCCAGGGCCCAGCCCCCCTTCCCCTCATCAACCCCAAGCAGGTACCTGGAAATGTCGATAATTATAGGAAAAGGTTTTCAAACACACACATTTCCTAACTGACACATGCTCGGCTCTTGATGTGTTCTGTGCCTGTTCTCATTAAATTTTATACACAGCAAACCTGAACAAAAAAGCTTGTGCAGTGTTAGGGAACAATGATTCC
This sequence comes from Gallinago undulata, assembly GCA_026546715.1. NCBI lineage: Eukaryota > Metazoa > Chordata > Aves > Charadriiformes > Scolopacidae > Gallinago > Gallinago undulata. The sequence continues at coordinate 34,045,432 of JAOTQQ010000004.1, forward strand.
TTTTTGCAAGTAAAGAGGAGATTTATGGAGAAAATCACTTGAATCTGACAGTCACTGACATCAGTTCTTAGTTCATGAAAAGTGAGTGGGACCTGATGGATCCTCTTCTTTTCATCAGAAAGCTGCTGTTTTTCTTGTCTCGGCTTAGAGTGGGAAGTGAATAATGAGCATGTTGATGATTAAAAAAATCTTACCTTTTACTTTAGCCAAAATTCTTTGCACTTATGACATGAATCATTAAAAAAATTGTGATTACATATCCCAAAGCATTTCATTAAAGAATATTTTTTTCAAACACCTTTACTGGAAAAAAAAAAAATAAAAAAAAAATTATTGTATTCTGTGCGAACCACAGCCGCAGTGGGGGAACACAAAAGAGGCTGATTTTGAAAAGGTGACCTCCTCCTGTGCCCCAGCGAGGTGCAGCATCCGTGCCTGTGCCCCCCCCCCCCCCCGCAGCACCCCCCAGCAGCAGAGGGGAGCGATGCCTACACCCGGCTCCATGGTGCCTACATCTAGTGCCTGCTGGATGCTCCATCTCCCCTCCTGCCATCAACAATACATCTCTCTCGGCTCGCTGCGACGGGAGCTCACAGGACAGGGCTGTGAGGGAGGAAACTGCCTCCCACAAACCTTCTCCTTCAAGACAGAGCACCTGAAGACTGGAGTTCCTCGGTGAGCAGCGCTGCTCGGTTCTCTGGGTGTGCGAGAGCTTTAGCTCACCACGGTCTGAAGCACCGGCTGGAGCCCTGAGAGGAGCAGGCACTTTGGCAGACTCCAGCTGCACCCCGTGGACAACCCTTGCCTTGCACTGGGGTGGTGGAACGGGCACAGGAACCTAACGCTTTCTGGTGATGCCTTGTTCCAGTCAGATAAATGCCAGCTCCAGAGGCCAGACAGGTAGAGATTGATTGGGAAGACAAATCAAAGCAGACTGCTTTCAGCGTGCCGATGCCTCCCCGTTTATTTCCATCTGGTTTCCATGCAATTTACTCGGAGCACGGACAGAAAGACAGCCAAGTCAAAACAGAGTGGTTAGATCAGTACCGGGAGAGGCTGACATTGCTGGGTTGTGTTTTCTGTCTTCATTCTTATAAATGGCTTTTCGCAGGGGAAGATTCTTTCCCCCCGGTCCCCCCATTATATGAACAAAATGTGCATGAACTATTTGGATTTTTGTTAAATGACATTGTAGCAAAAATAAATTTCTCCAGTGTATTCCTGGGTAGATTTTACTGAAGTCAAAACACTACTCCGTTTTTTTAGGTGAAAAAACACCTAAAATCTCTGATTTTGAAAGGGTATGTTTGGGGTGGAGGGCCCAAGGCGGGCACTCCAGACTGCCAGGAACACATGAGGTGTGAGTATTTGCTTGAAAAGTCAAAGCAACCCCCACCCATTGAGAGGAGAGTGAGGAGAAGGGAAGAAAAGGCTCTTGAACTCATTTTCTTTCTCCAACTGTCTTTATAGCCAGGAACAAGTCATCACACACTCATCGGAATCAGGATTTCACCTTTTTTCTGCCCCAGTGACTGCCACATCCCCCACACACCATCACACCAGCAGCCATGGTCTCTTGGACCAACTTCTGTTACAGCTGGGGACTTTCTCTGATGCTGAAGTGAGATTTTGGGAAAACTCTTTGACCTTGACTGGACGTGTGTATCACACTAATTAAGGACTGTAGTCCTTAATTAAGGACCAGCCAGTGCTCCCGGGTCCAGGGGGTGGGTTGGCAGAGAGGGGGTCGCCATGGTCCAACTGGCCTCGGACACCCAGCCAGGTGCCAGGAGGACCTGCAGGGAGAAGAGCACGCCAGTGGGTTTGTGCATTTCCTTGCATTTGAGATGCTGTAAGTTTGTACAGCAGGAAAAGAAATCAGAAGAACCGACCTTTCAGAAGAAGATTTTGAACTTCTCTGGTTTGACACCTTGGTTTCAGAGTCACTGGAATTATTTAAAACTCGAATGGAGGGAATCAGTCCTTTTGATCACAATATATTCAAATGGTATTGTCTTTAATCCACACCTGCTTGTGGCAGATACACATTTTGGCAGTGTGTGGTATGCAGAGAATATATATAAATATACACACACACACACACACTTTTTCATGTCCATGCATTTGTGTGTTGCAATCCTTCTGCAGAGCTCCTTAATTTCCCTGTAATTTGGGGATGGATGCCGTGTAGTGGAAATAGAAGGGATTTGGGTTGCATTTGGGTGCATCTAGCCCTGGCAGACGTTCCCACGGGGTACCACCACAGGAGACCACCCCGCAGCCCGGCTCTGCCTGAGGGGATGGACGTCCCAGACCTGCAGCTACAGCATCCCCCCGGAGGTGGGAGATCTCCTCCCGTCCCTCTCGACTGCCTGGCGACAGGTCCCATCTGCCAAGAAATAATTAGCCTCCGTCCCGTTACCTTGAGTTACCGCCCTGTTTCATCTGCGGCCAGAAACTGGCTGGTTAATTGGTATTTTCCCTCTGTTTTACATGAGAAGCTTTTCAATAATTTTGTGAAATATTTTAGCTCAACCAGGAGAGAGAATGTATAATTTATTTTGTTACTTGATAGAATTAGTTGTTCTTAGCTTGCTGTGGCAGTATAAACTGTGAATGCAATATTTTCTAGAGTGTCCTTTTTCCATGAGATTAGTAAATTTAATTTGAAATTCTGTATTCACAAGTAGTGCACTGGCTGAAGGCAAGCTGTAGAACAGATGACAAAGGTTATTACATTTTTAAAATTATATTTTAAAGATGTTTAATAACTGTGGAGAAAAGACTTTTATGAAAATGGAAATTGGCAGATTAAAGAACGAGTTACACAAAGTTATTTTAAAAACACATGAAGTCACTTTTCCTATCAACTCTTAAAGGGCCAGGGTCTTGTTGTCAAGACCAAAATTCTAATTTGGACCAGGATTTAGCTGAATCCACAATCACATTCTATGAATTGATTCTAAATACAGATACAAAACATACAATGGTTACTGATGGTCAGCATTTTTCAAATATAGTTTTAAGACTTCTTTTCCTTGTCACCAACATTAAAATTTAAGTTGGGTTCAAAGCAAGGGTGATGTTTTTCTGACTCATGTCCAACCCATGAGTTAAGCTTCTCAGAGCTAAATTCTGCCTTGATCTTGAGACAACAATGTCAACCGGGGGCAAAAGCCACCCCCACACTGGCAGAGGGCATTTGCTCTACTGGGAACCAAGTATTCCTCTGAAATAGACCCAGTCCAAGGCCTCGTCCCTTCTTGTTAAGCATTATTTCCTTCCCCCTGAATACTGGTGGTTATCCCCATTGAGGATCATTGCTGTGATCAATGCCAGTCACTACCAACCACAATCATGTTCTTTGCTGTGATAAAATTATTTTACATCCTTCCCAGTCTCAGCACACCCAATTATTGAGAACTTACCACTAAAAAAGAAAAAAAAAAAGGAAAAAACCAAGACTGTTGCCTGCAGGCAGAGCCAAAACAGAGGATTTCAGCCCAGGAGGGAGATGCTCACACAGGCCAGGAGCATGAAGCCACCCCCACGTGATGCTGACCTCGCGGCGCTGCTGCTGATGGGCTGCATCGCATCCCCCTGGGGACGAGTGATGTCCTGCGTTCTCCAGCTCTGCAGACTGTCACAGAGAGGTTGACATCACCACTTGCAGCCCGTTTTTTGTTTACGTTCCAGCAGCAGCTCAGGACTGTGCCTCTCTGCTTTCCCCCGACAAGGGTTGTTCCCTGATCCCACGGCTGGTTTGCGTTCTGCATTCGCCAGTCGAGGGCAGGCGTTGTGGAGATAGAGAAGCATTATCTTCTGCTGAAGTACACTTGGACCACCTTCAAAAGTTGAAGTCAAAATAACCCCACAACCTCACATTCAAATTCAGACTCATTCATCTCATTTTTTAATATGAATGCTTTTATCTGGTATATGATAAAAAGCCTCCTTACACATATTGTAATTCGCAGCACCCTAAAATTTCTGGGCATCCAGAAGAGAAGTTCTGGCTTGCTTTAATCCCTCTAAATAAAACAGAATTTTGAAAGAGTCTTAAATGCGTAGCCAAGTTTACTGGAAAAGAGAGAGGGACAGTTTTGTAAGACCTTATGAGAGAATTGACAGAGAAATGGCAGAGACATTTGTTGGATCGCTGACTTTCTCTCAAGTGCACCAACGGACTCAGGAGCTTACCAGTAAGAAGATATATCCCATATTGCACATTGTCTTTAGTCTGTCTACTGATGAAGAGGGTGTTGGTTCTTTTTTAGTGAAGTATTCAGTTCTTCTTAGCTCTGACAAGTTATTTCCATCAGTCCTTCTGCTTCCTGACTCCTGCAAACCCAGAAAATGCAGATATTTGACAAATGTTTCCAAAACATGCTGAAGTCTGGAAACCCCTGATGTTTCTGAGTGAACATTTGGCTTCTGTTTCACCTCCACATGCATCCTGGAGCCAGCTGGTTATTAAGGACTGGGGATGGTGGGTCGGTAGCGCTCAGCAGACCGAGCAGGTAGTCACCTCTCTCTGTTGTTAACTTCGTGGAGGTCAAACACACACATCCCCTAATATCCTCCTGGATACCTGGGCTGGCTTGTCTTGATCACCTCCTGCCTACCTCATCTTCTATTAATCAGCAGGAGGAGAGGGTGGTCACAGTCTGACCAGGCTTGGTCTGTGCAGTGTTCCTCAAGCAGTAATTTATTGCTGAGTAAATACTCAAGGCATCCAAGTTTCGAAATGTAGATTCAGACATTGCATCTCTATTAATGGAGTGGTTTGTTCAATACAGGGCTGATCTACGCAGCTCCTCACAGCAATATTTCACCAGGTATCAGCTTTTCATTTCCTCCAGAAAGCACTCCTGGCCAGTATAATCCAGTCCCAGGAAACACAAGAAGTGTGCAATTAAATTCTCGTTCATGGCCTTGCTCCAGCCCTTCTCTCTAATTTATTACCACCCTGGAGTCTTGCGCAGACTTCGCTCTCCGGACGCCCACCTTCTGTTTGTCCCTCCGGTTTTCAGGGGGGCAGCAGCTGCCCAAAGCCTCTCCTATTGCTCTGCCATCTGCTCAGAAAGATTTTGTCTGCAAACATGGGAATACTGCTCCACACTTTTGTCTGAAGTTGCAGCAGAACAATCAGGTTCTTTCTTCCAAAGCCTAATAAATAGATTGGCTTTTTGGTTTGCTAAAGATGCCAGATTAGCTGACTCTTATGGAGGAGGATTGAAACTGCTCTACCCCACTACAGAAAGGTGTCCCCTCCAGAGCCCCCTCACAACCACTTGACCACATCTCCTGGAAATGGAGACAGGAGGAGACCCCAGGACAATGTCTCAGAACGGAATGAGCAAGAGCGCAGTTGAACATTTCCCTGTGGGAAATACAGAAACCCAATGTTTCTTTGCTAATATATAACTGGGCATGAACATCACCCATTTAGGGAAGATTAGTCCCAGTCTCATTTGAAAGCAGCCCCCAAAAGAGGGCTTCTACAGGGCTGTCAGACCACGAAACCACAAGACCACAGCAGTGGGTTTTAACACCTGTGACTAGAATGAGCAAAATGGAGAGAGCTAGAGCCTGTGCTACTGTAGTTTCGCAGGAATTCAGCAGGATGGGGGCAGATGAGGAGGTGGCAGCCATGGAGCAGCTCTGTGGACACAGCACTGACCATGAGGTACGTACCTGACCACTGTACATACATGACTCTGTAGCTACCCCAGATGTTTGTGCCCCAGCACAGCAGGTAACCTTCTTGCCGCGAGGGCAGGTCACCCCAGGGAGCACAGCTTGGTAGGAAGTGTTTATATGATCTACCCCAGCCTATATCCTAAATAAACAAGCCACTTGACATTTTAGCTTAATTGCACATGGCACAGTATCTCAGATCAGGAAATAATAAACCTCAGTTTTAAACTTTTCCAAACAAAGTCAAAAGATACCAACTTCAGGACCTGGCTGCAATTTCCTTCTTCCCCATCATTTCACAGCCGTAGGAGCACGAAGCTGCTTTTGGGTTTGTCTCTCCTGAGCCAGCCCAGCAGCAGCAGCAGCTCCATGAGTAGACACCTCGACCTCCTCATCCCATCAGCTCTGGCTCAGCGAGGAAGGTTCAGCCCTGGCTCAGGAGGTTCCACACACCCCCAGGTTGGTTCAAACCCTGACTATGCACCAAAGTCATGCAAGCTGCGAATCATCACTAGCAGAATGCTGTCTTTTGCACACTAACAATATGGAATTCAACCCTTTCCGAAGCCTAAACAACCCTGATTTTAATAACCTAAAACCCACCCAACTCCATCAGCATCATGTTAATCTCATAAATCAGTTCTACATCTCAGATTGCCCTGGATGCATTTTATCATCCCATTTTGCTGGCCCTACCCTATTATTCCTGTAATGCTCGGCACCCAGTGCGCTCTCCTCCCAGCATTACGGGTGTGAGTGCTCGGTGCGTGCCATGAAATATTGAAGGAGAACGCTGAGATGATTTCAGGGATCCAGAAGGCCCCAGAAGTAACGAGGAGGCCACATCAGAGCAGCTTTCTCAGCCCGAGACCCGCAGAGCTCCATCTTGGCTCTTGCAGAGAAGTCTTAAAGAGTGAGTCAGCTTTTCCTGGTAATTACTGAGATGTTTGTGTTCCTGTAAGCAAAGCCGGTCTTTGCAGAAGTACATATGCTTTAATGCTGAAATGCATTTGGAAACTATTATTATTGTTCCACCAAACAATAGATCCCTTGAGAAGCAAAACAACATTTTCTATTTACACATCTGTACAAACTGCTGTTCGAGAGGGCAAAGCTGATTTGCTCGATACAAGGGAGAATCGGTGAGTGCTCTTCCTAACCCAAACCGTACATCATTAGGGATTAAATTGTGCTACCAGGAAGAAAAGCAGCATTTGGCCCTTCAAGTTAGAGCCGGAGTCTTCTTTATTCTTGAGATGAGACTCTTTCAGTGGCCCCATTGACCTCCTCCAGACCTTTGTGCTCTTATTTCGCCTTACAACTGGGAAGGGACCTGTGCATCGCAGGTGTAGGAGGGGAGCCCCAGGAGGAGGGGGAAGGGTTGGACCCTGCAAGAGGGGAGATGGAGCTGAGCTGTGGGGAAGAACTTGTTTGGTGGGAGGGTGGTGAGAGCCTGGCCCAGGTTGGCCAGAGAAGCTGTGGCTGCCCCAT
>JAOTQQ010000004.1:34064690-34077223 GCA_026546715.1 Gallinago undulata
CAAGCAATGAGCAAGAAACTTCCCTCCTCTCTCTGCTTCTTCCCCTCTCACATTTGTGCTCGCTCCCCTGCCTGCACGGATACTTGCCGTAACAGTGGCCACTCAAATGGGCCAAAACCTGTCCTTTGCCTTCAGATGCCTCATCATTCATTAGTGGCCTGGGCAGATTTGTCTTTGGAGTCCTCTATTCTTCTTTTATTCTTCATATTTAATGAGGCGCAAAGAACTGTGCAATAAAGGCTCATCAAAGCTGTCATTTATCTATGTTTAACTGTCTTTCTTGTATATTACTAATAAATGTCCTAAAGCTTTCTGTGTCTGGACACATTTCTCCTCTTTATTTTGTGTTGTTTTCTCCAGGAATTCATTCGCATACTCTTTTTTTGTGTGCTTTTCCTCCCCTGGTGTGTGAGGGAGGGTGCTGCTGTGCGAGCTATGCCACCCTCCTGAGATGTCACCTGCAGTTTCACCTGGTGCTTCCCTGAGAGCTGAGGACAGGCAGGGAGCTTGGCTTCCCTGTGCCCCAACCTTCCTGCCAACCTGACATCAGGGTGGAAGGATGAGGGGCCTGATGACCTGGAATCTCACTTCTTTCCCACCGGTCTTTCCTGAGGAGCGGATCCTGGAACTGGTGGGAATGTTCCAGGCAGGAGCCAGCGGGGTCTCTGTGAGCATCCCACCTCACCACAGCCCTGCTTCTACGCTCAGATACCGCAGCGATGTCTGGGAACAGCATCAGCGGGGATGTAGATAAGGAAAAAAAACAGATAACCAGTTTTTCTCCTGTTATCTCCTTTATCAAGGCAATGTCCAGCTTTCTGGCACGGAGGGAAAAAGGCATTAGAACACAGGTGGGACAGAAAATGCTGGTGAGACTTTTCTGCAGGACTGGAAGGGAGCAGCACCGTCAGCAAGGAAAGGTCTCCTGCCCTGGGTGGGGAAGGTGGCCAGCGAAGAGTTGAGGGGTTGGCTTCTCCCTCAGTACAAGAGAGCCAGTGAACCCCGTGGCCGCTGTTGGATGCTATGGATGAAGATCTGCTTCCTCTGGGTCTGTGCCTCCAGGGATGACACCAAGAAAAGCACCATGTTTTGGGCTGGTTCTCCTCCTGTCACAACATCCCATGCCATGTCCTGGCACGGGGTGGGAGCAGCAGCCCAGGGCTCGCAGGGGAATGAGAGCCTTCATTGCCCCAAGAAAAGGCCATGAATTAGCTTCACCCCGCCCCAAGTTCCCACCACTTCTCCCGCATTAGTTGTAATTATATCAATTAGGTATATTTACTCATTAATTAAAACTGCTATTCGGTGTATATTTTTAGTGCAGACAAATGAGGAGCTGGGTAATTTTGTACAGCTGTGGCAATAATGACAGACGAAGGGGGCTGATCCTGCCTGTGGCACCAGCACAAATCCTCGCCAGAGGGACCACGATGCTGTTGGGGCCAGTGCCGTGGCCGTGACCATAACCGTGACCATGACCATGGTCGTGGCCATGCTGGGTCACCCACAGCAGGAGAGGACTCTGTCCCTGAAAAGAAAGCCTGAGTGCCATCCACCCTCCCAGCCAGACACCCGGGATGGGAACACCCACACCTCTGAGGAGGCTCTCTACGAGTTCAGGAGAATAATAAAAATGCATAAGTAAGCAGGAAACATAAACAGAGCAAATAATTAGCTAATTACAACCTGCCTTAGCAGAACATTTTTAATTATTAAAATAATTAGCGAGATTAAATTCAAAGCAAAAACTCCATAAACTCAACCTGAACTTGTCCTTGAAGCTTTCCAGTGCCTCAGCTGAATGCATTTACCTGACGATACTTCCATTAGCACAATCGAATTCGTAAATGCTTTTTTTTTTTTTTTAACTTTCCAGTTTATTTCATTTGACATTTCTGAATATTTTTAGCATTTCTGTTTTAGGCTGGGTATTTAAGAATACCTCTGTGGGTTTCTGAACTAAAAAATGTTTTTCATTCACTCTTTGTCTGGTAACCTCTTCTGTTTGTTTACTGTGTTTTGCATAGGAATAATTTCTGCCTGAGCACCCTATTTGTCTCTAGTTTCCCAAATTCTAGGACACTGTTTCTTCAGTAGGGTTTTTAAAAAATATTTCATCAGTGAGGGTAATTCATCTTGATCAGCGCTGCAATCTCTGTTAGTGTCTTGAATCCCTCAGAAATTCCTCTTCCCCACTACCATGCTGGGGACATCTTACTGACATTAAAATATAGAACACTGTAAATAATGTAATCCTCTGCTTTCCAAGCACTTTTTGCTTTTGCAGGACCTGGCTGCTCTATTAATTTTTTTGTGGCTGTAACAGGCAGAGGTTGGGGTGCTCCTGGGTGTGAAAGGAGCCGTGGGGGGCAGAAAGGGCTGGGGTGGGCAGAGAGAACGGGGCAGCAGGGACCCTGCACGTGGTGCCTGTGGCTGCACAAACACACCCAAGGTCGGCCACACAACATGGAATTTCACCATATTTAGCTGTTTGTGCTGACTGGCTCATTGCTACAACTTTTTTTTTTTTTTCACCAGAGAATGAAACTTCAGATACGCTTTGGCAGAGGCTGCCTGGGGCAGTGGTGGAGTCCCCATCCCTGGAGGGGTTTCAAAGCCGGGCAGACGTGGTGCTGAGGGACATGGGTCAGGGGGGGTTTGGACAGTGCTGGGCTGATGGTTGGACTCCATGATCTGGAAGGTCCCTTCCAACCCAGAGAGTTCTATGATTCTATATGATTCCATAAAACTCCCTGCCAGCTCTCTCTCACTGGAGCTGGGGCTATCCCTCAGGACCCCACTGCCGGATCAGGTCCTTCCTAATTTCCTTTCCTCTCTTTAAGCTTTAGAAATTTTCCCTCTAAAGAAAGTTCATAGAATGATAGAATTGCCTCGGTTGGAAGGGACTTTTCTGATCATCCAGTCCACCGATTCGGACTAGACAGCTCCTGGCACTGTCCCCCACTTTCTTTTTTTCTTTTGTTTGAACCTCCTTGGTACTTTCTGAGTTTCCAACCACCCATGCTCTCCAAAATGTGCTGGCAGAAACAAATTCTCCTGAGAGAGCAGAAATGGCTGTTGATAATAACGAGAAGGGTTTGTTTCATGCCCATCTCGAGTCGGGAGGGTGGCTGGGCTCGCAAGAGATGCCGGGCACTGGGATGGGCATCCATCCCCTCGCCCCCACCATCCCAGAACCCCAGCCCACTCCTGCCCACACCTCCCCTTTCCCCAGCAAGCACCCTGCCGCTGCCTGGGATGCTGATAAACAAGCAACAATTTGTCTAAAACTCCATTACCGGGACGGGATATGGTGCCAAACAATAAATAAAAATGTGATCATATCTCACCAATTCTGGTACCTTCATTTATCACCTCATGAGACAGAGGGCTGATAATACCACTATATTTGGTATTCAACAATCAGTCACTTCTTTGTGTGCCCTAATACATCTCAGATTAACTGATAAGATATTTATCGCCTGGATTTTTATGAATAAATATCATCCCAAAATACTGAGGTTTGTTCTGGAGTATTCCTTTCTGATTCAGAGGTAATTAAAGACAGAAGAAAAATTGAGAACTACTTCAGGAAGCTGGCGATCAGGCCAGCACAGAGCATGTTTCTGTTTTTCCCCTCAGGAGTTTCAAATCTATTTGTTTATGAACTGCCTTTGTCATCACATAACTTTGTTGCTTCCTGAGTTTTCAGAGCTGGTTAGGAATGGTTATAAAATTGAATGGAAAAATGAGGATGATCCTAAGAGATCCCTCTTTGATGTTGGCATTAACCCATGGCACCGAAGCCCATGTTTGGGATTATTCTGCTGGTGAGAACCTGCTACCCCTCCTACTGCTGGTGTGCAAGAGACCTTAGAGCAATTCTTTTATTCAAATTAATCCTATCAAAATGTTACTGCTAAAATTAACCTTCAGAGTGACCGTGTCGGATCACTGTCACATTTCTGTACCGCTATTTTGAAATCAAAATGGCAAATCCATAGTAGGCGGACAAGTCACCTAAGCCCTCCTGGCTTTGGGAGTGCTGTGTTGGAAATGAGCTAATAAGGATAATTATGGAATTGCTGTTTCTTGGTCATATATTTGGTCAGCAAAGTGTCAGTGAAGACAGACCGACACGGGCAGAAGTAAGTGCCTGACAGGAGAAAGTGTAAGCATTCTGGAAAAAGAAATATAAACAGATAGTGAGTCTTCTGGCTGTGCCACCATCAACCTTCCTCCTGTCCACCCCTCTTTCCCTTGATGTCTTTGTCCATGAGCCTCTCCATACATTGTGTTAGAAGGAATTACAGTTAAATTGCTGCTGTGCAATAGGATATATGTTTAAAGCTCAGACAAAGGTTCACCTGGTGCTCAGAGGGCAGGTGAAGGCAAGGCCATTCCCAATGGACATGGGAAGGCCCTGGTGAGCTGTGGTGGGAGCAGTGGCCTGGCTGGTCCTGTCCCCTCCCGCCTCTGCCCACCCCGCTGCGCCAGGTCTGGTTAATTGGGTACATAATGAGTCTGATCTTGTTCTTAGTGGAGTCAATAGTAGGTCTGGGACCAACATGTCATGCTTCTTTTCCCGTTTTAATTTACATTGATACTTTGCTTCATTTAAAGGCGGCTCCTCACTTCAAATGACTCTTGATCAAAGGGTGAGTCATCTGCTCTGGTTTAGCTGCATACATAAACAGGCACATATTTCTTCATTATCAGCTTTGGGAAGCTCCTTGCATAACGATCTCTTTGTCGGTTAACTGATCTGAGCTTTGCTCATCACTTCCCAAAGAATTTCATCTCGGTCAGACAGGGACCCGTAGCTGCCTATTGTAGGAAAAGAAGCCGCAATATTAAAAATGTCACTACTGTAAATTTAGCAAAGATGAATAAGAAGTTGCAATATTAAAAAGTGTCACTGCTGTAAATACAGCAAAGATGAATAATTGAAACGATTTATAGTGCCATTACAGGAACTATACGTTGCGCGCACATATGGAGCTAATGGTCACGCTAACCATAAATAACTCGTCAGTGCGTTGCCTTATCTGGGGAGTCTGGGAAGGTGGGAGAGAAAATATGAGATGATAAATGTGTTCGTAATGCCATTACCGTCTTATCAGCTTAAAGAACCTTGAGATGGAAAGTTCCTGATTAAGAGTCCTGACTCCCCGCGAGGTGACGGCTCTTCATTAGGGGCCGATGGAACCTGAACGTGCCTCAGAATCACAATTTTCTGTTCCAACTTCCTTTGCATGCCATGGAGCCTTTTTTCTTCCTCTTGCACCAACAACCATCTCATCTCCTATCTTGAAGGGAGAGCAACGGCATGCTGAAAAAATCAGCATAGTGTAGTTTGAAGTTGGTGATTAAATCACTTTAGTGCCTGCACGGGTGTGCGAATGTGTGTGTGCAAAGCAGAGAGAGAAACGGAAAAAAGGCAGGGAAAAAGCAAAACCTGTGAAAATTAGGTGACACTTTGGACTTCAAATGAGTCTTTTGGAAGAGTTTGTATCGTGCTCAGGAAGTCAGGAGTAAGTCTCCATCTCTGGTGCCTGCATCTGAGACAGACAGCGTAGCTGCCTCGTGAAAAACGTTTTTGTTTTTTTTTTTCAGGCAGGTAGAAAATGGAGGGGAAAAAAAACAAACCAAAAACAGGAAAAGAAAGAAAAGCACATGATATTAGACCTATGTTTTTAAAATGCCAATTGTCTGTCATGTTTTTCTCAGTTCTTCATGAAAAGCTTCACATGGCAGAGTCTGGAGCATCATCCCCAGGCGGGGCGATGCCGCACGGACCTCCGGTGTGCACCCTACACCATCCCCACAGATGGATGGACATGTTTCCTGCACCATAAGGACACATTTACCCGCTGGAACAAGCTGAAGGAGGGCCACCAGACTGGCTGAAAGAGTCAAAAAAAGACCTGGAGAAGTTAAATGAGGAGCAGAGACCTGAAGTCACTGACACCGTTGAGCAGACCCTGCACGAGCAATGAATAAACTGGGCCCAGGGTCCAACGGTTGCCATTCTGCAGAGATGTCCCCCCCCGGGTGCAATAGGATGACTCACGGCTGCGATATCACTTCCCCGAGGATGAGGAACACAAAGTGCTTTGGGGCACCTGACCCGGCTCAGCAGGAGTCCCTCCGCGCAGGGTACGGGATCCCTGCCAGCCCGGGCCCCCCGCAGTCCCCATACATCTTCTACAGCAAGAAAAGGATGAGTCAGGAATCGTTTCAGAGTAGTTTATTACCCAAGAAATTAAATCTGTTGACTCACACAACTAAACCCTCAATTTAACAACAACGACACGATTTCCATATTACCGGATAAGTTGTGCCACATCCTCAATCATCAGATAATAGTGGAACCGGAGTGCACAGATGCTCCTCTGAGTTCTTTCAAAGCTTTTAGCACAAAAATAAGCAAGCAGACAAAGAAACAAGCAGATCCCAACGAGTCTGGTTGTGTGATAGCGGCAGAGGCAGGATGTCAGGAGAAAAGAAAGATCTCTGGTCCGCAGCTGAAGAGGTGGTGAGCTGACTCCAGATGAGACAAGAGTTGTCTCCTACCTAAAAGCGTAAATTCTGGATGTGCGCTCCTATTTCTCACTGTGCTGCATTAAATGAGCCTTACCCCTCTGCAGGTACCCAACTTTTCAAATATAAATTTCTACCTGTCAGAAAAGCAAGGCCCATGACGGTGCCTGAGGAGATGTGTTATGGTCTTCCCCGGCACAAGCTGATTTCTAAAGAGATGAAGAGACGTGCCCAAACGCATTTTGTAAAATGCCTGAGTTTGCAAATTGCAAGCTTTTATTACTGGAGAGGGGCACTATCTATAAATTAAACTCCAGGACCCACATGCAACCCCATGGTTCTTCCCCTGCATGGGTGGAGGGTACGGCTGCTGCTGGACGTTTTTACTCCATATGTGACATATTTGGAAGAGCCTTCCTGGAAACTCTTTTCCAGCCCCAAACAGAAGGACTGTGGACGAGGATTATGTCTATTTCCCCCATTTATTTATCACCAGATGGGGTTGTCAGAATCTTAATGCTCAGTACTGCAAATCCCTTCCTATGCACAGCTCCCGTCCCATCGTGTGCAGGGAATAAAAAACATGAAAAGGGGGTTGCAGCACTGAGCGTTTACCCAAAAAATAAGGCAATGGAAATGGAAATGGACATGGAAATGGACATGGAAATGGACATGGAAAGCCACAGCCCCATGGGTGTGTGCGATGAAGTGACCAGAGTGCCATATGCTAATGCAGATATCCCACAGAGAAATAAAACCACGGTGTGCTGTTACCTCTCCGTACTCCCCCAGGAGCAGACCTCGGCTGTTGTGCCCGTGGAGCCGCAGTGGTGGCAGTGCGTGGGTAGCACGGGCACCACCTGAAATATTCCCTCAGAGCCCCGTTATTCCCTGGGCTCCATTTAATGGGCTCCATGGCTGCCTGGTCTAGGCTGCCTCCGAAGGTGCATTTTTTTGTGTGTAGTAGATAGACAGCAGCCTTGAAAAACGTTTGTCTTCAGCGTGTGTTCTGCTGCCTGGCATAAAAGAGTCAAAGATTAAGATCAAGAGAATATCATATCGTGAATAATTTAGGCACTAAATTTAGCATCTTCCTCTGCAGAGGCCATTTGGAAGGAAATATGAGTTCCCTGGTATTTATCCTGTGCACAAATGTATTTGAAAAATCCTCTCAAAATATTCAGTAGTTGTCTTGATCAGGAATTAATACTGGTCAAATATCTCACCCATTTTGGCTTCCATCTCTGAATGAGGTATGAATGCATTTTCTCTACACCCATTCTGGAGAGAAAACGTAGGGATTGACTGTCGTTAGGTTTAGCCTTAATAAGGGGTGAGACACAAACGAGCTGCCTTTGGAGCTGCTGGGTGAGGAAAACTTGAGTTTGTAATTCTTCCACCTTTGTTCCTTTATTTATATTGTCACTAAATCAGAGCACAGGAGCAGGTGAGTTTGATTCCCACCGGGGCTCAGGTGAGGGTGTGAGGAATGGGGGAGCATCCGATGCATCCCTCCTCTGCTGGCAGAAACAACGGGCATATTTCTCCACCTGACTGTAAAATGCAAGTTTCTAACCTCATCCTAAATATCCAGTTCATCTGAAGGCCTATAAACGGATCTTAAAAACATATTTGTCTGAACTTTGTTCAGGTAAACCTTATTTTAGAAGATGGAATTATGAACACAGATTATGAGCAGTTCATAAAGCAAATTCATTAAAAAAAAATCACAATGCTTGTTGCAGGCATTTTTGTTTTATCTTGTTGGAGTTACTGGATAAGCTCTCCTGGAGACGACTCACTCATTAGGAATCTCTGCTCTTTCTTGGGCACTTGCCTCTCCCAAGTCCGGGGCAGGAGCCAGCTTTCTGTGTGCACCTCGGGCTGGACCACACACTCTTGCTTTCATGGTTGGTGTGACCTAATAAATCAGAAGGGAGGGATTTAACTGAGTCTTTTTGTTTCGTGCAAGCTTTGCCTTTGCTATAAATCCATTAAGTTTTGCACAGGACAAAGGGGAATAAAGGTCTGAGGAGCTCAGGGCGCTGGATGCCTCTGCCCGAGTGCCTCATCTCCACAAACCCCCGCTGCGGTGGGTTCCTTTCATGCCTTGGTGCCCCAGAAGATTTCCAGTCCCCCCTTGTGAACAGCAGGTGGCTGGGGTTGAGTCAGAAAGCTGTCTCTCCCAATGCTTTGCTCCCAGGAGAGACACAGGACAAGCACTCTCCTGCTGGTGATCCCTGGGGGAAGCACCCGTGTCCCCGGGGGGCACACACAGCCCCGGTGGGGGTCAAACACCCCTGGTGCCCCCGCCACAGCACCGGACCCAGCACAGGACACACGTCTGCTCCTCTAGCAATAATTTTAAATGTAACAAATACACAGAATCTCCTCCAAAAGCAACACTGGGAAACTCAACAATCCATATTTTTCCTCAAGGACAAGCTGCCCGGGAGAACCTGGAATAAAACCCCAGCGGGGCAACCCCAGCGGTTCTTCTTTGTGTTGCTGCAGCAGAAATCTTATTTTCGTCTTCCAATCCTATCTTCCATGGGATCAAGACCAGCTTTAGCCCTACCCGAGGCTTCCCATCAGCCTGTTAGCGAGGTCCCCGCAGTGGGTGAGCCGTCACAGGGCTCGAGGTTTCTCTCCTGGAAGCCAGGGCAGATGCTTCCACCAGCCGTGCTCTCCTCACCCGTATCCCTGCAGCATCACCCACGGCCCAACAGCAGCAGGAGGGTGGCAAACACACCGCCTCACGCCAGTGAGGGGGCACCAAACCCCTCCCTGCTCAGCGCTTAATTTGGGGAGCATCTGCTGCCGGGGCACCGGCACACGGGGGTGGCACAGCAGCTCCCCGTGCCTGTGCCTGCCCTCTCGGCTGGGGAAAGCAGGAAGGAAAGGAAATGAAAATGCTTTACACAAACATACTTTCCATCCTATTTACGGCATGTATTTTTATTTTAATTATATTTTTTTTCAGCATTTATTTTCTGTGGATGCAGGACCAAGTCCTGAGTTTCGCAGTCTGACCGTGACGCCTGTTGCGGAGGACGACAGGAAAGGACTCGCTGCAGCATTTATCCAGGAGCTAAAAGAGAAGAACCCTCTGCTGGAGTGTGGAGCTGTTTATTTTGAAATGGCTTCACAGGCTCAGAGACCATGTGTGAGTTGACTGAAGAGGAGCAGAGACTCACCCTTCTACGGAGGACACCGATGCGATACTGACCTCCAGCATCCCTGCCCAGACCCCAGGAACACCTGCATCCCCAGTAAGACATGCTCAGCTCCCAGTACTGTGTCCCCAGCCCCCAGTAAGGCGTGTGCAGACCCATTGACACGTGCTTAGACCCCAGTAGCAAGTCCCTGGAATCCAGTTGGAGAAGATAGGCTTTCCCAGGGACAGGAGCGTGGGATGGGCACCCTGCAACCCATTTCCATGCCTGCTGGTTTGTGTCCCAGCTGCCCCACGCTGTGCTCATGCTATAAACACCAGGATAAAGCATTTAAATGAATCTGTGAGGATTTCACAGCAAATCAGCATGTTAGGTGTCACTTGAGCAGTGGACTGTCCTCCCCAGGAGCGTCTGCAGTCATCCTCTGGAATTGCAATCCGCTTATTTGTTTAAAAACAACAACACACTATCAAAGTTTCACAAATTCATCATGAAATTGATTAAACAGTGCAAGTAACATGGTGTTTTAGAATATTAGAGAAATATTAGAAAGAAAATTAAAGCATTACAGGATTAGGACTTGTCTGTTTGACTTGAAGTTTGCTATAATTCAATTAAAATTAACAGTTTCACACTGATTAGTGACAGCGTTATTCATCTTTCTGTGCTTTTGTTTTTCTGAGCAGAGTGACATTTTGTTCCTAATGAGGTTGAGCTTTTTGCTGGGGGTGCTGGAAGGTCTCAGTGTTATATGTCAGCGGGGCACATCCATTTGCAAGGGTCCCTCTTCCTCATCCTCAGCCAACCCGCCCCCGAGCACCTCTTCTCCCACAGTCTTTCTTCATTTTTGTGACTCCTTCAATTCCCCACCATCATTTATTTTCTTTCTTACATGAGGCACCGGGGTATTTGTTTCATTTTATTGAGGATAGGGTGCTCTCTGTTCATTTTTATTATTGTTATGAATTGATACTTTGTTCTCACAGAAAATGCAATGCGTACCAGTAAAATCCTATTAGGGATATAAAGAATAATGAATTACAATGTGGAGTGCAAGGGGGACGGCAACCTTGGGCTTCTTATTTTAAGGGCACGCTGGCCTGTGTTTGCATGACTGACCACTCGTACGTACACGCTCTGTTTGTGCACAGAAAACCTTAAACATCCCTTTTCCTACCGTGAAGGATGCCCTTGGCTGTCGGGGGAAAAGGCAGGGGTCTGCTCCATCTGCAGGGTTGGGAATAGTAGGGAATTCAAAGAGCTGAATGGCCAGGGTTTGACCAGTGCCCGTCCTGGGGCGGGGGGGAGCAGGGGAGACCCTGCCCCCGGGCTGCTGCCAAAGTGGGGAAACTAAAATGACAATAACCTGAACTAAAATAAACCAAAATGGTAATATATAATGTGTATTAACGCTGGCATGTGTGTTTCTCTGGCTCCAGAGGCTGGTGCATCAAACCCCAGACACCACGGGAACCGGCTGTTACGCAGCATTCGGCATCAACGGATCACTGGGAATTCACGGGAAAAATAGATGTTATAAGTTTTTGGGGCTAGCTGAGTCAGACACCATCAACTCTTAATGCTCACGAAAATATAATTCTGCACAAGGAAAAAAATATAGCTGAGATTTCCATTGTTTCCTCATTCCTTTGAACCCCTTCTCTCACACATTTTTCGCCGTGTTTATTAATAAATCTGAAAAGGTTAATCTTGAGAGGTACAGAGGCTCTGTGTGTGCTGGTAGAAGTCCTGGGGAAGAGTGGCAGGGGGAGGGCAGCCACAGGGGTCCCCCACCATCCCATGCCAGACCCACAGCCCCGGCACCACTGCCCTTCCACGGCACCCCAGCACCCCGACACCCCGCTGCTCCCTCAGCTCCCAGCACCGGAGCTCACACAGGTGTTTTCCAGCAACAGCAAAAAACAGTGGTTCCACACACACACATATATTTGTATATATCACCTTTAATTCTGTTTTGTTGTTCTATGAAGATGGGGCATAATGCACCTTGTTTTAACAGGGGAAATTATGCTTTGACACAAATGACAGTAATTCTGTCTTTCACCGAATTATTTCAAAGGGAGAGACAGCAGTTGTGATAAAATAATACTTTGTGAATGAATTTCATTGTTCTTACTTCTAATTTCTTTTTTTCTCATCGAAAGGTCTGGGCCACGCTACCTATCACTTGTTAAGCAGAAGCAGTGCCAGAGATGAAGTCAAGAGGCTGGGGCTTGTGTTTGTGCCCTGGTCCCGCTCGGGGGACCCTGGATGGAGCAGGAGCAGGCATCAGGGAGGGATGGAGTGGAACCAGTTTGCCTGGGAGGGTGAGGAGCAGTGGCCACGGGCAGTGTGCCTCCCACCTGTGCAGCTCCGTGCCCACGCCGGATGGATGCTGGCCATCCTGCTGCTGTTCTCCAGCTTCTCAGGACAGGGGGGTATCATGAAGCCTGTAAAAATGCCTTTTCTTTTTTTCTAATTTATGTATTCAGCAGAGAATTCAATATCAAAAGGCTACAGGAAGCCAACCGTGACATTTAATTAATATGTTCCATCTGCTTTTTAGCACTGTTTTAATTATAAATGGTTAACTTAGTCATGGGGTGGGTTGATCATCGACAGAGAAGCCGGCCAGAGCTCTGCACATCCCAAGGGTGATGGGGGGGTCTCTTCTCTGCCTGTGGATTGCGCCCTGGCGTGGTGGGGCAAAGCTTCACACAGGGCTTGGGGTGAGATACCCAGAGAAGCTGTGGCTGCCCCATCCCTGGAGGGGTTCAAGGGCAGGTTGGAGGGGGCTTGGAGCAACCTGGGCTG
>JAOTQQ010000004.1:34077323-34093906 GCA_026546715.1 Gallinago undulata
CCATCCCTGGAGGGGTTCAAGGGCAGGTTGGAGGGGGCTTGGAGCAACCTGGGCTGGTGGGAGGTGTCCCTGCCCAGAGCAGGGGGTGGCACTGGGGGGGCTTTGAGGTCCTTTCCCACCCAAACCATTCCATTATTTGGTTTGTGTCAGTTTTAGGTCAATGGCTGGACTCAATGATGGGAAAGGTCCCTTCCAACCTGGACAATTCTATGATTCTATGTTCCATGGAATCTTGGAAAAGCAAGGAAGCCACCTCAGCGGGGGGCCACTGAAGAGAAAAAAAGCTTCCCCAAGCCATTGGGAGGACTTCTAGGAGATCTGAGTTTCCCTAACTCTTGCTATCCCCTGGAAGCTCCATCACCCTGCGGTGCCGGTGATGTTCTGGGCTGAGCCATCTCCAGCTCCCCCGCGGGCAAATCATCTGCAAAAGTGACTTAAGTTAAACTTAAAATCAAAAGCTGTTTACAGCTTCAGCACCCTTATTTTTCACTTCCTTCCCGTTCCCTCTGAAATATTTCCTTTTGATATTTTAATTTCTCTTGGGCTGACTTTAAGGAAAAAAAGTTAGGTTGAAACAGATGGTCGTCAGCAAACCAGTGCCTGCGAAGCACAATTGAGAATTAGCGTACAAAAACCTAAAACTTGGCACCACCCGAAACCTCTTGATATAATTGTCAAAAGAAATCTGGCTTGGAAATTTTTTTTGGAGTAATATTTTCAAAATTTAAATGGCTGAAACTTTAAACAAACAAAACACACTTTATTTGAGCGTGTGCAAGCGGCGATGGAAGGCAACTCCTGAAAGGGGTGTGTGACCCACAAAAATTCCAAACTCTTTATTTTTCTAAGTGCTTTGGGGCAGCTGGGTCACCCTCTGAACATCAGGGTGCAACGTCCGAGGCCCTGGGTTCAGCATGAGAATATTAATCGAGGAACCAACGTCTCCCAATTGTTTTAATGGCTGTGCCCCCCCCTGCACCACCAGCAGCAGCGTGCCCACCCCACACCTGCCCCACAGCCCCACATCACACAGTTGGGGGGATGCCATCCGGAGCAGCCCCCCTGCACCCTTCAATGCAAAAATGTTCACCGAGAGGCTCTTACTGAAAGTTTCTTCTCTGTTTTCTTTTTACAGACAGAATTTGATTAGTTTGGCACAAATTTCCTATGCGGCCCCATTAGGCATTTTTGTTGAGAAGGCAAAAACGTCTGTAAATTGCTGCTTACTCTGGTAAGGAGAGCGCTGGGTCTTCTCACGGAGGAAGCGGGTCCCAAGTTGAACCTTTTTGCTCTTTTGATCTTCAGCCATTATCGCCTTCTTTATGAATGAGGAGGTGCTTTCCCATGAATCCGGTGTGAATTTATTCCAGGCTGTGAAAATAATTATAGATTAAAAAGCATGAGCACAGAAGAAAAATTAAAAAAAAACCACAGCAAAAAGAAAAAAAAAGTTTTTTCTCTTCTGGTTTCACTTTTCCATTTAAATATGATTTTTTAAAATTTTTTTTTTTTAAGAAAAGGAACTAAAAAAATTTCAGAGAGCAAAAGCAGCAGTGCTGTCTCCTCCTCGCTGGGTCCCGTGCCCCACAGCCGGTGGGGATGCTGAGTGACCCTGAGGGACCGCACTCACAGACGAGGTGTAGGCGGCCTCTGGAAATATTCACAGAATTTCACTGCAATGCCTCCATTAACATTATTATCAGGTAAATAACTCAAAACACACTACCTAATTGTTACCCGTCTCGTTTTCTTTGCCACCTTTCCTAATTTGATACTCATGAGAAAACTAAAGCCCTGCCTCGTCCCCTTTGCCCACGAGGGACACCCTGTGCCATCGCCCGCCCTTCAGATGCACCCGCACTCCCTGGCCCCCGCTCACTGCTTTTCAGCTTTTTCTCGTCAATCTCCCATAAAGCACACTGTTAATTTCAGTAGATTTTCCCAGATTGCATCGCCTACCCATTGTCTATATAACCATGAAATCGAATCTAGCCTGCAGGGTAAAGTTTACCATTTCTATTAGTAATGATCTTTAGTGCATGGGTTTGGGGTTGAGCACTTTTAGCCATCAGAGGAAAGATAACTTTTTGTTGCAACAGGAAGCAACCTGTGGAAATAAACGCAGTGTGACTGCCGAAATGCCAGGAGAATTCAGTGGCAGCAGTGGAAATGCATCTGTGGGGCCGGATCCCGGTTTGGTGTAAACAATAACCATTGTGGTGGTGCCTGGGGGGCAGTTTGGGTCAGGACCAGGGGTGTAAGCCATGTATTAACCTGCAGCACAGGGGGTACGAGAGGGACCCTGTCCCAGACCCCCACGACGTGCTTGGAACGGCCGCAGAGCAGCAGACCCTCCGCCTCTGATGCCTTCACCCCCTCACACAGGGAAATTCTCTTTTATTTTGAAACCTCAGGGAGCTTGAGGGAGATGAAATGCAGCTCTTCACTCGGCTTTAGCCATGGGAGGAGCAAAACGAGGAGCTGAGTCCAGAGCTGAAGGCAGAGAAACTCTGCTGGTGTCCTCCAGCGAAGAGCTGCTGGTGGCTCCATCTGCAAGCGCGAGCTGTGCTGACGGCCAAAGGCGGTGAAAAATCCATCACGTTAGATGAATCTGTTATTTTTAATAATGGTATAGAAAACACATATTCTTTCATTAAATTCATCCCCAGAAGGGACCATTAGGATGAGCTAATGTGATCTCCTGCACTTCATCTACTAATTTCTTCATAACACACAACTGCTCGTTCCAGCTACAGCATCGTTTCCAAATAACCCCCTGGTTTCTGTCGGGAGGATCTTCATGGTGTGCAGTCCCTGGGCTCCTGAGTTACCTCTTCTGGCCACTAATTGCTTTTGGTCATCAGAATATTCTTGTTCCTCAAATGAGTGTGCTGCTTTTGTTCTTTAACCACCGCAGAAGACTACGCTGTGCCATGAGGCTCCTCGTGCTCCCTTTCCATGGGGCACCTCCAGATGGTGGTGGTGCTGCCCCACAGCCCATCAGAGGTCCCTGGAGGACCTCTTTCCCACCAGAACATCCCTCATCTCTTCGACACTATGCCCCAGACTGGCTCCACCGAGAGGGGTGTCCACATGAGCCCCCCCCACCATGGCCAATGCCCATGGCTGAGCTATGGCCACCCAGACTATTAGCTCCTGCTGATGAATGTCCTCTGCAACGCAGGATTGTGTTAAGGAGACATCCCTATGGCAACTTGCTAGAAAAACACCAAAGAATGATGGCTTCCTGGTTTTGATTACATTTTCAGACCATTTAACTGTTTTTAATCCATTTAATTTCTGAGGCATTACTGGGTATAAGGCAATTTTTCAAAGTGCCTGGGGCAGTAAATCAAATTATTTTAGGAAACCAGTTTTGTGACAGTTACCTTCAGCCAGCAGAGTTATCATCTCCCATGGCAATTTTCCTTAAGACATATGCTTCATAAAACCACTTGGCTTGGCATTAATTGCACTATAGAGCTGAAGAATTCATTAGTGATGACATCGCACATGAATTTTTACATTATTATTTCTGGGCCTGACAACTGGTCATTGGTTACCAGAATTTCTATATTTACCCTTTTTAAGCACAGACACTAATATAATTTCTCCTCCTTAGGAATCGACCCGTTGTTACGGGGTTTGTTAAAAATTATTATTAATGGCTCAGAGCATTCAACTAAGCTAATTTAATTCTCCTATGTACAAGCACTCCCATCATGTCAGAGTGAGTGGTTTTAAGCATTGCTGTCCCTGAGCAGGAACAACAGGATTTTGATTGTTACTGGGACGAGTGGGGGATTTCTTTCCCTTGTTCTTCGTTTTACCAACCAGCATCTTCAGCATCGTTATCTCTCGTGCTCCTCCCCGCTCCCCCAGGACCCGCTGGCCCTCCTTGCTGTCTCTACCTTCTGGGGAGCACAAGGGAAGCCCTTTCCTCCTCGTTCTCATGGCTGGGAGGCACATGATGCCAGGTCCCCCTCATCTTGGACTCCCTCGCCCCTCATTTTCCCAAACTTTTCCCAGTTTCAATAAGAAAGAAATCGCTTTTTTTTTTTTTTTTAAAGCGTGGTTGCTAAAGCCTTCTTGTTCTTCCCCAAGATTCTAGCGTTGCTGCCTGCCTTCTGAGGATCTTTTTTCTTCCTGTGTCTCTTTCTTGAAGCCTCATTTCTGGTCGTTCAGCTGTGTTGTGTCTCAGCCGTGCCTGAGCATATGCACCGTGTTTTCCCCCTCTGCCTGCCTGCCTTTCCCTGCAGGAGACGGGATGGAGCGGCACCGCCACGCGCCTCCTTCTCAGCCTCTTGCTAGAAAGGTGATTAGCTGTATCTGTGGATAATATCTCGGAAAACAAACAGTAACTCGGAAAAATAAAAACTATTTTCTCTGGAAAACAATGTGAATTTCTCATTAAACGCTGCGCTCCGGCTGCCTGCTGGGCACCACGAAGTTTTTCCGGCTGGAAAACGCCCAGTCGCTGCCTGCAAATCTCTTCCGTCTCCTTTGATACCTTCAACTTCAAATCTTCTTTATTCTTTTCCAGCAGTTCTTCTCCAGCATCGCCTTTCCCGGCAGCCGGAGCAGAGACTGGGTAAAGAATTGGAGACTTCCCAGGGGGGAGTCCCGTCGATGCTGCTTTGCTGGACGCTTGGGTGGAGACAACAGCGAGACCTGGACCAAGACCCCAGAAAATCCCACTCCCCCATCATCATCCTGGGGGGGCTTATGTGGTGTGAGATACACCTTTCTCTCCAGTCCTTGCAAGTGGACGTGTTGAAGGGCTAAGCCAGCAAAGAGGAAAAAGGCAAAGAGGTCCCAGTGGTGACTCGTCACCTCCCAGGGCCAGAAGGTCATCTCCAGCCAAGCAGCACGGCAGCCCTCCTGGCAGAGAAAGGAGGAATGGAAAGGAAAATCATAAGGGATCTACCTTCCCAACAGTGCAGAACCCACCAACTACATCCCTGCACTGTAAATACAACACTAGGGCTTATATTCCATACTCAGTATCAGGATTTTCAGAAATTCCCAAGGCTGTTCGGGTTTGATTTTCTAGCTGTCAGCTGATCCACGGAGAAGCGTTTGGCTGCCCAGTACAAACACGCTCTGTGCGTAAACTGGGCTCACACCAGGCTGAAATATTAACAACAGTACCATGCAAATGTCCTTTATGCTTTGCTATAAATTCAGGATTCTTTAAATTATTCACTAGGGCCCATGAAGCCTTAAGAAAAATTAGGTGCTGTCGTTGTTGGAAGAAACCAGTGTGATTTTTTGAAGAAAACTTGTGAAATGGGTAGCCTCGGAGAGAGCTGATGAGAGAGGTGTCTAAACTTACTGTTCCCAATTAATTCCCAATTAAGGCCAGAGCTGAGCCCTGACTCTCCCGGTGGCACTCGGAGGGTTCAGGCTGTGGTGGGTCAACAGCCAGAGCGAATCCGGCCACAAGCCCCTGTGAAGTGAAACCAATGAGTTTTACACACCCCTACGTAAGGGCTTTATGTGTGTAAAAATCTCAGCCGTAACACGGCACTGATGTCTTCTTCTTCATTTAGTTTTCACGGTTCTCTTTTAAAAATATGTGAGATAAAAGAAAAAACACGGACGAGAAATGGTAAAATCTAGGAGGTCAGAAATGGCACACACAAAAATAACGAGTCAGTGTTTCCTTCTGCACCAGTGGAGGATCCAAAGGACAAGTTTCTGTGGGTCCCCCCCTGCCACCCTGGCAGGGTCCCTGCCTCCACCCCTCCCCGGTGCCAGGCTGATGAGTTATGAGAACCACGGAACCCTAGAATGGTTTGGGTTGGAAGGGACTTCAAAGATCATCTAGTTCCAGACCCCCTGCCCTGGGCAGGGACACCTCCCACCAGACCAGGCTTTAAGACTAAATGCTTGAAAATGCAACAAATTAAATATATTTGAAGAAATACAGCAAATAAAACAAACTTGAAGAAAAGCGATCGTTTCCCCGTGCATTAATATTAACACTGGAGTATAGAACTTCAAATGAAAGATGCTCCCCAAAGCTTAAGGCACCAAGTTATTACATCTCAGCAGCCATGTGGGAGAGGCTGAAGCTGGTGCCCTGCTGCAGAGAGCAGCTCCCTCGGTGGGCAAAGCCAGCTTGCATGTTACAGAAAACCTTTTTTTCCCCCCTGATTTGTTTTTAATCAATTTCTTATTCCAGAAACACCCAAAAAGAGTAATAACAACTTACCCACGGGTAAGAAACTGTATGTTTATTCTAAGGGCGTTCAGCCCTGCCCCGTTGGACGTTCAGTGGCCAACGTGGTGGGGCTGTGTGGGGGCACCGAGGTGGGAAATGAGGATCAGAGCCCAGTTGCTCGAATCCCCCTGCCTCAACCAGAGGCACTTAGGGTTTGCTGCAGCCCAACTACCTCTTCACTCTATAGCATACCTATTTTTTAGCATATGGGATGGCAAAAAGGCAGCAGAAATGAAGTTTTTGACTGAAAAGTTCTTGATTAACTGCTGTGGGGGTGATGAATGTAGATTTCTGTGCTGCCAAAGGATTATAGCTGATGACCTGGACTATGTGGCTCTGTAGTGTGTCACCAACAGCAGGCAAGGCACGGATTTGGTCAACGCTTTAATTGCACTATTGATTTAATCTAACCTGACAGGTCACTTTCCAAAAGTGGCCAAAACCTATCGTTTTTGGTTAGGACTTCTGTTACCTGCAAGATGCTCTGATTTTCTTCCCCTGAGCCAAAAATAAGCTGCAGCCACCACGGTGCAGGACTGTGCAGAGCTCCGTGTGACACGGGAGGACAGGGCTCAGGAGGAGGGGATGGATGCTCCAGCCCCAGCACCGCTGGGTTTCGGTCACTCCGACCACCTTCTCCAAGGACCCCCCAGTCACTGCTGCTCGGAGCAAGGCTTTCAGACTCAACCTTCTCCCTGCTGTCCCTCCCCCTTCCAAAATCAGTGACAGATTGCAAACGCTGTGGTTTAACCCGCTCTAAATGCAGTGTTACAAACTGAAAGATGACAGCGAAAGCACAGATTTCATTAGCTTTCACCCGGTTTCTGCTAAGAGGGTGGGGACCAGCGCTCAAAGTCATTCCCCACCGTCCTTCTGTCCCCCCCTCTCTCCCAGGCAGGGGTACCACCATGCCCTGCCGATGCTGGCCACTTTGCCTGGATGCAGGAGAAGCTCCGATCCCTCCAAGGGGGGAGAGAGCCCATGGCCGTGTCCCGGCCCAGCGGGTCCCCAGACCCTGCCATCCCTGCAGCAGACCCCGTGGGGGATGAAGTACCACAGGAGCCTTTCACCTCAGCCCAACGTGCTCTGGAACACTGGGACCCAGGTGTAAACCAGGTGGGAAATCCCTCGGGGGGCTGAGACCAAAGAAGGTGCAGCCAGAGGCACCGGGAGACACGGGCACATTCAATTCACTGCCCCGAGGGATGGCCCGAGCCTGGTTTGACTCCCTAAAACCCCATCCACAGTCACAGAACTTTTTGCCAAAGCATCACTATGGGTTTGCTAAAATGCATCAAACAAATACTCGCTGATGTTTGTGCCAGCAGAGGGACACCCCGGCGGTGTTTGGGTTTGGCTTTAGAAGCCAGATTACAGACTCTGCATTCCCCCGGCAACCGAGGAGCAGGCACTGAAACCCCTTTCAGATTTAACAACTTTAAACGTGTTGACATACATCAAATCCAGATCTGGGGTAGGTTTAAGTGACACATGTCATCTGACTGGAGGGTTTATGTGTTTGTCAGCGCGAACACAAAAAGGCTCAACGTGTCTGGGGAGAAACAGAAATCAGATCTGTGAGAGCGAAATTTACTTGCGGATAATTGGTCCCTTTTGTAGATAAGTAAGGCCGTATTTGCATCCCTTTTGTTTCTTCTGCTCGTGACCCGGAGGTCAGCTCTATGCTGTGAAAATATGAAGAGTGAGCAGATGTCCCCGTCGCACCCCGAGTGCCCGCTGAGGGGGTGTCTCCAGATCTCAGAGGCCTCTGCAGGAGAAGGTGCCGGAGCCCCTGCAGCCAGGGCTGCCCCTGAGCACGGCGGGGACAGGGGCACCCACGGGTGGGGGTCCCACCCCAGAACTGCAGCCACAAACACCGGGAGCAAGCGGCTTTCTGCCCTGCGGAAAGGAACAGACTCTTTGAATAAGCAATTAGGAGTTGAAGGAAACCTTCATAGGTTTATATGTTTATATATATGTACACCCAAACGTTTGTCTGTGTTTTCCAGTAGGGACATTTCATTTTCCCAGCAGCGCTTCCCTCGCTTGCTGTACTAAATGATTGAAGGAAACTCTGAATCAGGCAGAGATGGGATCCTGCATCGTCTGTATGTGGCTTCTTTACAGCGAGGATATAACTTCTTTCATGAGTCCAGCTAATCAACCTTGGACCCAAAACCCATTATATATTTTCCACAGCACTGTTAATTGCAATTCTAGTAAAATTCTTTCATTGAGCTTTTTCAAAAGAAAAGGAAAAAAAAAAAAAAAAAGGAAAGTTATTTAAGTGCCTACTGTGTTGAAAAATGAAATTTTAGTTAAGTCTCTTCAGGACTCTTAAATGTGCTGCCATTATTAGAGAGAGGAAGGAATTACAGCGCAGGTAAGAACTCTTAGATCCAGTCACCTCCTGCACTACACAATGGTGCTATTTTCTCACTTAGAAAACATGGGAGAAACGCTGGGAATGCCCGGATGCAGCCACACAAACACCCAGTTAACCTTGTTCCCAGCTCATCTAATTGAGTTTCAAGAGGGAGCAGCAAAGTGCCTTCACGCACAAACGAGGGACAAAGATAAATAAACACCAAGGGAAGCTGTGGGATCACGCACCCGTTATTTGCTCCCGCTGTACAGAAGATCACAGTCCATTTATTGCCCATGCTAATGCAGATAAGTGCACGAAGGGATGTATGCAAATTGGTGCCTGCAGAGTTCTTAACATTCATAACACTGCAACGTTCCTTATAAACCTGTTGAGAGCACACTGAAGTTTCATTCTCTCCTTAATTGTTTGGAAACAGATTTGATACTTACTACACATTTTTCTGCACTTCTAATTACGTAGCAGGCAATCTGCAGCGATGGTTCTGGCATATATTTCACTGCATTTTCTGACATGAATGTTTATGCAATTGATTAATGACATGAATTTCCTTATGTGTGGTGCTTTTACGAGCATTTGCACATGGCTGCGTAATTCTCTCATTTGGGAAGCCGCTGCAAGCGGCGGGCGGGAGCAGAGGAGGAGAGGGGCAGCTGTGGGGGCCCCTGGGGACAAGGAGGTGGCCCCGAGAGGTTCTCCAGAGCAAGCCCCAGCCCAGCCAGTCTCTGAGAAACAAGTTCCCACAGCAGATTTGGAGATTCTAAAGCCACCCAAGCAACTGCATATGGTTTTAGGGTGTTTCAATGCCTTATGGACAAGCTTCTTGTGTGCCTCAGACCCACCACACTTCATCCCACAGAGACTTAGGGTCCGGCAGATTCCTGCCACCATCGGCCTTCAGCAGACCCGGGAGCAGCATCTCTCTTGGCTCCCAAGGGGCTCTCCATGGACAAAGCTGTGTCAAACACCCTGATGGCCGTGGGCAGGTTTTTTGGCAGACCGTGGGCAGCCGATGAGGAGGGGTGATGCCAGGCGCTGCTGAAAGCAAGTTGGAAAATTAAAAAGAATCTGAATTGGACCCTGGAGTTCCAGGGATATGCACTAAAATCCTCTCCACACCACCCCAAAACTGGATTGCCAGGCTGGGAGCCAGGCTGCTCAAAGCCCATAACCGTAATTTTGTGTGGCAGCAGATTTTCCAACTCATTTCTGTGTTGCTTGTTTTGCAGAAATGTGTTTCTGCTGAATCCAGTTCACAAGCCAAACTTTGGCAAGAACATTCCTGCATTTCTTTCACATCTCTGCTTATCTGAGGTAAACAATTCTGACTTCTTTAATTCTTAATCTATTTTTTTTTTATAAGAGAACCTATTTGATCTCATCAAATTTTGAGTCTAAAAGTGACTGGGGAGTTTAAAGTTACTGAAAATTTTCCTTCCTTCTCTGTGTGCCTGCTGGTCAGTAGGCGCAGTGAGTAAGATGTTAAGACATCCTGATTCACACCGAGGTTTAACTCCACCCTTGTACTTTCTGCGGGAAAGAAGTCTTGCACAGACACAAAAGGTCAACAGAAGAGCCATAACCCGCAGAATCCTAACTCTGGTTTCCTGAAAAATACTGGAACAACGTGAACCAACAGTTAAGTCCTCACAAGGAAAACAAAGAGAAAATAAAAAGTCAACATCGATTTTGCAGAGCGCCTCGTGTCGGTTCACTCTCACGTTTTTGGAGGTGCAGAAGTTGGTGGGGCATGGGGTGAGGCACAGCTTTGCCTTGAGCCAGGTTTTCCTGGGCTCTGCCACAGGGTGCCCCGGTAAGGGAGCAAGGCAGACACTGCCTGGGTGACACCACTGCACCATCCCCGGAGAAGGGATAGCCCTTGGAAACCTGTCCTGGAGAATAACCATTACTGTCCAACCAAAGGACGGACAGGGCAGAGCTTTGCAGCATCCTACGCTGGTCTCATTAATGCTTTCATTTAAAATCTGCAAACTATGTAGTAGATTGTGGGAATTGCTGATCTAGGATGCCAGGAGCCACTAACAGAGGCCAGGTGACCAGCTCAGATTTCAGAAATGGCTGAAAATACATTTCACTTGGAAAAAAACTGTAACATGAAACACTCAGGGAACAGAGAGCAGAGCGCCCGCTTACTCCAGGCTTTTGGAGCACTTCAACCATTTCTGGGCACTGAACATCAGATGGTGAGATCTAGGAGAAGAAAATTGTCTATTAAACCTGAACAGGGCTGGTAACTGAAAGAAGAGAAGGAGCACAGTAGTCTTGAAATACATGCGAGGTCTGCGGAACAAAGGTGGGATAATCTGCTCAAACCCATTGAGACCCATGGAGAAGAATTCAAACTCTAATTTAGAGGCAGTCCTAAGCCTAGACATTAGGAGGAAACATCTAATAACCATGTGCACCATGGAAATGCACGTTTTGGAGGGTTGTCAGTAGGAATCTCGGCTGTTGTAATGGGTTACAATTGCTCACCTTTGCAATAGGCAACCGATAGAACAAAGCACGTGCACTGAGGACGGGGTCTGTGCTGCTCCAAGTCCACCTGATGCTCTGCCAGGGCAGGTCATCGCTGAAGGTGGGATGCATCAGGACCTTCACCCCGTGTCCCGCTGGAAGGAGTTGGTCACCGGGTGCCCTAACCTCGGGCTGGAGCAGCAGTCTCCACCACTGCCACGCTGTGTCCTGGCTCCTGGCAGGGGATGGTCCAACTCCAGCCTGCGTGAGGGTGGACAAGGGCTCACAGCTGGAAAAAAACAAGCAAAAAATCTTTCTCAGGCTGTGCCCCGAGAGCATCTCATAAATATGCACATCCTATTATAAATCACTTCTAGCAGGAGTTGTTAAGCATGAAATTGTGTATGCTTTTGGAGAGAGCAAAGAGCGTTGAGAGTAAAAAGGGGGAAGGTGGAAGTGATCCGGAATCGCCCATGAAGATGATATGAGGAAGTTAGGGGGAAATATTGGGCACAGCAGTCAGAGAAACTCATCTGCAAAATCATCTGCGTGCCCCTGCCCTCCGTTCCTCCAATGCATACGCTGTGCAACCCTTCACATCTAGATGAGGCACAAATATTTAATGAAACCTATAAACAGTCCTCAGGTTGTTTGTTCTAAATAATGAATAAATCATGAACCGAGGTTTCCCATCACTTAGCTTCTAGACTCTTCACCCATTATAAATTTATTTGCGAGGCCCGACTGATGTTTGGATAAGACCAGGAAAGATGTTCCCACTGTCCTGAAAGACAGGGGAAGAGCACAGAGACCTTCGTACTTCTGTTTGAGAGGTCACCTGAGATGATGTGTGTTTGGAAAGCACCTCACCCCACTCTGGGTGGGGCTTTTATGGGAAACGTTAAAGACCATGGAGGTGCCTAGAGCTGATTAATCCTTCCTGGAACACAAGGAACCCGCACGAAGGCAGGGGGAAACTCTCTATCAAATTAAAGGGATCAGATTTAACTCTTTAAATTGATTGTAAGCTTAAAAGATTTTTGTTCCAGTAAAGGTATTGATCAGTAGATTTGAGTACTCCTCTTCCATTGTGTGGGGCATTTATGCCACCAACAGCTATTGTAATGTTGATTAAGCAAAACAGGGAAAAAGATTAAAGTCTACATTTGAGCCATGAACGTTTTTTCAAATATAAAAAAACATTATTTTTTTCTAGAATAACATTTAAGCTATTTAATGTACTCTTTTTTTTTTTTTTTTAATAGATTCAACTAGCAATAGATACTGGCTTTGCTACAGCATCCTGTTACCTTTAATGCCTTGCCAGATTTTCAGCACCAACATGAGAAGGAAAATAATGGAACAGCTTCAGTCTGATTTTTTGATCCTTTTAAGTATTTCTCAGTTACAAGAGCTCTAGTGGGAAAGCCATTTTTAATTATCAGAGTTGTGCTGTATATGGCTCCTAAATCACAGCCCTCTGCTTGGAGGTGGGAAAAAAAAGGCTTCCTAATGTCACAGGAAGAAGTTAAAGTCAATATTTAGACATTTCAGATGGCTTTTATTTTCTAATTTCGATAAGTAAAAATGGCCTCCCATTGATGCTTCCCTCCAGCAGCAAGCTACGGTATAATATGTACTCAGGCACTGGTAATTACACCCAAATGCAAAGAGGTTTACAGCTGGAAGGGTGACTGGTGCCAGCAGTGCTCTGTGGGAGCCATCTCCATGGGGAGAGACCCCAGCCCGGCGGGGACGTGGGGACCAGGGATGCTCCTGCAGGAACCTGGACCTGGTGCTGCTCCCCTGGCTGGCTGCTCCCTCCCGAGGACCCCCACTGCCCACTCCCAGCCCCCGTCCCCCTCACCCAGTCCTGCCTGAACCCATCCACGGGCTTCCAAATCCCCACAGCAGCACGGGAGCTGAGCCCCGGGGTTCTGCCAAGGGATGCTCACCCCACCCCACCCCACCCCACAGAGCTATTCCCTATGAGCTTCTGCCACAAAACCTGTCCCCTCCACACACAAACCCCCAACTCAGCAAGGAGTCAACTATTCTCTGATTTCTGCCCAGTATGCCCCAGGCTGTGGGAGCCCCTGGGGCTGCTGGTGGGGCTGGGCTGGTCCCAGAGTATGGAGGGCACCAGGGGTGACCTGAGCACGGCTGAGGAGTCCCCTCCCTGCCCTCCTGTACCCTTATTTCTGGCCATGGTTTGCAGGGGCATCACCCCACAGGTGGGGGTGGTGAAGGAGGGGATGCATTGCAGCTTCACACCCCATCCCTGGGCACCTGCACTTCTTCTGGTGGGTTATTTGCATCCATATCTTCGTCTGCAAGATGTCAAGCCAAGCTGCACACTCCCATGGTTGGGTGAGGAACACTTCAGAAAGGCATTACTTTTTCCAGGGCACAGAAACACTAATATTTAAAAAATAAAAAAAGAAAGAAAGAAAAGAAAATGGTCCAAATGCTCCTCCCTCTCTTCCCCCACCCTCAGCAGTGGGTACATTAGAACTGCAATCTCTTTATTAGGGCAAGATCCAATCCACTGAGATTAAAATCAGACATCGGGTGCCTGGAATCAAAACCGATGGGCATTTACCCTTTCTCCCATGTTTTAGATGCCTGTGCAGGAAGAACCAGTGGGTTTGTCCAGCCCCAGCCCTCCCACCCCCCCCAGCCCCCCCAGCACAGCATCGGGGCCCCCGGGGAGCCAGCAGCAGGATGGCAGCGGTGACCAAAGAGGCAGCAAATGCTCTCCTGCCCAGAGATCAAGCAGAAAAAGTTCACAACAGGATTCCGGGCATGTAGAGCGGTGCTCAGAGGCATAATAGCACCGTTAGGAAAATTTGATGTGGCAGGTGGGACATCTTTTGCTGGGAAATAGAATCTGATCTCCAGAGGAGGAGCCCCTGGTGGGAGTCCTCAGGAGCATCGCTGGGAGGTGGTGGCCGTGGCTCCATGCTGTCCCTGCGCACGGGAGGGATCGTTCTGAAACACTTACACCCAGAATCCTTTCCTTTCCTTTCCTTTCCTTTCCTTTCCTTTCCTTTCCTTTCCTTTCCTTTCCTTTCCGCACAAGCTCTCCAGCAGGACCAATTCCGTGTTTATTTCTGTAAGAAAGAAGAGGACCAGCAGAATCTTCTTTACAACTACGTTATGCAGGATTTCTCAGCCAGGGATCAGGGAAAAGTGGCAATTTCAGGTGCTTGCCCAGGACACTTTGCTTTGTGCTCTCCCCTCTGTCACCACCTTCTCCCCCAATGCCCTCTGCGCTCCTCCGTGGTCCCAGAAGGTGCCCTCACAAGGGACACAAGTTCCAGCCTCCAGAATGAGTTATGTTGAGGTGAACTTCTGGGGTTGCTCCTCTTTAAAAGCCTTTCCTCCGGTGTTGGGCACTTCAGAAAACCATCTGCTCCAGCACCGAGATTTCGGGTTGGGCTCAGGAGAATTCAGTTTTCTTAGAGATTTGTTGAGTTGCTGCTGTTTGCTTTGTTTGTGAGGCAGAGATAACGGCCCGAGTTTGCAGCGAGCTTGTGATAGACAGACAAGAACAGGGCTTTGTTCTACGGCTGCGCTTCAAAGCTGAAGCTGAACTTCAAACCAATTCACGTGAAAATGCCTCTACGAGAGGCTCCTTAACGAAGTTCTCGCTGCCTGCACATTGTGAAGCCTAAGATGATTTTCCCATGGTGGGTCTCGGCAGAGGAGACAGGTCCTCACCACAGGGACCTGATGGAACAGTCAGGCATGAGGTGGCACTGAGGAGACATCCCTCGGGTGGGCTGCTGGCCACCAGCACCCCCACATCTCGGGGCACAGCAGCACCACCACCCTGCCCCTGCCCCAGAGACTGGAGCAGGACCATGGGCATTCAGGAGCCTCTCGTGGCCACCAGGACCAGTCTGCAGAGACCAGCCCAGGTCTGCACTCCTGGAGAGAGGTGGAGAACATCGCCTTCAGAGGCTCCTCCCTGCTCCTCCAGGGCCTCTACACTCCAATTTCTCCCCTAATTATCGCCCCTCCTCACCACCCCACCACCCTCCTCCCCAAAATGCCAGTTATTTAGCATTGCTACGTAAAGTCACTTTGAATTTATTTATAACAGAGATAAAATTAGAGGTTTCCCTTAGTCCCAAGATGAAAATCCGAAGACAGAATAGCCTCTGGCCAGAGACGGTGGCGCCTGCAGCTGCTGTGAGCTGACGGAAAGGGGCATCAACATTTTCCTTGTGCTAAAAGTTCCTAAAGCACATGTTTGGAAACCCTGTGGGCTGCGTAGGAGGTACGTGGCCAGAGGAGGAGGAGGTCAGTTGTGTGAACAGACCCGTGCATCCCCCGCACCCCCCGGGGCCAGCAGCTCCTGCCTTCACCGGCAAGAACCCACCAACAGCTCGGTGGGACGATGGTCATACCTGGTGCTTACTTTCTCTTTCACAGAAACACGGCGAAGACGGGCTGTG
Organism: Gallinago undulata; assembly: GCA_026546715.1. Lineage (NCBI taxonomy): Eukaryota > Metazoa > Chordata > Aves > Charadriiformes > Scolopacidae > Gallinago > Gallinago undulata. Next base: position 34,092,877 of record JAOTQQ010000004.1, read on the forward strand.
CTGATGAATTGGGTGACTTGCAGGGGTTTATCAGCCGCGGGGGACTCCTCCTGCGCTTCGGCACCGTCACCCTGGAGGGTGCAGACCTGAGCATGGGGGTTACCCCTCCTGGTCCCTCTGTAAGAGCTCTAAAAGGCAACACGAAAATAAGCTAACAAATTTGAGATGTGGTTCAGTAATTGATCATTTTAAAACAATAGCCTGCAAAGGGCGCGCCTTTTTCTGGTACATTCTTTAAATTGAATTTGCCATTGTAAATAACCGACCTCCTGCAGCCTGCGAGCACGTGAAACTGCAGGTCCTTCGAAGCGGAATGTTTCATGACAGAAAATGCTTTCATGTTTATATTTCATCATTCTTCTTTTTTTTTGTTTGGAACGTGAATAGTTCATAAGTGCATATTAAAGACACAAGGTAACTCTTAATATACTGTCACCTCCTCATCAGTAACTGAGTCTTACTGAGCACACGGTGGGGGTTTTTGTCAGGTAACTATGGTGATATGTGAGGTTGAGGGTTTTTGTGGGTTTTGCTGGTTTTTTGGGGGGCTAGACACTGTCTTTTTTTATCTGTGTTGGAGTCCTGGCTAATTTAAAAAAAATAAATCTTTCTTCCTAAGATAATACATATAAAATGATAAGAATAGCAGTTGATAAACACTGTGTATCACAAGCTAAAGCTAAAGCAGACTAACCTGCAGCCCTTTGTATTTGTATTCATATTCATGTATATGTATTTGTCTTTACATAGTATTTATGCACAAGACATTGTCACCAAGGTCAAAGTTTAGAACAGAAAAATAACATATATGAATACAGAGTAGAATGAGGTCAGAGCGGATTTACCAAACCAGCTCTTGATCATACTTATTTAAGCCATTCACATTTATGCTGCAAGAGTAAGGTGTTAGAACCACCACCATACCCCCACCAACCCATACCCCCACCAACCCGTGTCCCTCAGCACCACGTCTGCCCGGCTTTGAAACCCCTCCAGGGATGGCGACTCCACCACTGCCCTGGGCAGCCTC
>JAOTQQ010000004.1:34094727-34122134 GCA_026546715.1 Gallinago undulata
CTCCCCTCAGCCTCCTTTTCTCCAGGCTGAACACCCCCAGCTCCCTCAGCCGCTCCTCACCAGACTTGTGCTCCAGATCTCCTGCTGCTCTCCTGAATTTTGCAGTTTAGCGTTTTACATGACGACACTTTTCAGATAAATGTTCTCTAACACAGGTATCTCACAGCCCTGTCTGATTCGTTTCTCCTGCAGCCTCTGGGGATGGTACGAGCCGAAGTGCTAAAAATGAGCCATCCCTCTGCTGATAGTGGCCCTGCTCAGAAATGATGGATACCTCAGCCAGCTGCTCCAGCCACAGGAGTACCCCGAGCACGAGGCTTCTACCCACTTTCTGTGGAAGGGCGAGACACCAACACATTCCCATAAACTGATTTCCTGGACGTAGGTGCAATGTGGTTTAACTTCGTTATCAGATGGATCGGGGTAAAGGGGTCGTTTCAACAAGCTGAGACGCTTTATTGAACACGTCTATCATGGTCGAGAGCCGACTCCGAGGAGCTTGGCACCCTTCCCTCTCCAGCCCACAGCCCCGTCCCGGCAGGAGGGATGAGCGAGCGCCCGGACAGCCAGGTGGCCGAGCAGAGACAGCTCCCGCGCCAGCAGCAAAATAAAAAGCAGTAATGAAGCTGCTGGAAGGGTTCTGCAAGGCAAGGACTGTCTATTTACCGAGCACAAACACGCGGTGCCTTGGAGATGAATGCCTCTGCTGACACCTCCCTTGGCTTTTTATCCCCCCCTCCCCTGTCGCCCCATGTCCCGGCTCCCTCCGCAGCCCCTCAAGCTAGCACAAAGTAAAAGTGGGGTGGTTTTTTAAAATTTACAATGTCTCAAGCAAGTCTTTAAAAGTCTTGCGGCTTTTCCTTTTCCCCACAGAAATTTTACCATTCCAGTAACACCCACCACTGAGCTGATGGCACCTGGGCTGGAGAGGGAGGATGTGCCACGCGCCTCGGACCTCAAACTGTCCCACCTTTAGGTGACAACATCAGGGGAAAGAGAACGCCTGAAAAAGACCTTTTCTGCCCCAGTGCAGGAATAGCTCCATCGGCAACTCCAGAGCCCGTCGGTGGGACACTGGTGCTGCTGGGGGTGACACGCAATAAGGACCTGGGGCTGGGGGAGCACCAGCTCTGCCCCCCGAGGCTCGGCAGACGTCTCCGGCAGGAGGAAAAGGCAGGAGCATAATCAGAGGAATAATTGCTGAGGAATATCAGAAGGGGTTTGTTTGCAGAGTGTTCTCTGAATCTCACAGTAAAAGGACATAAAAAGGACAGTAATTGGCCACTTGGGATAAAGTTAATGGTAAATACTCTAATAAAAAAGAAACCCAGACTGCACTTGGAGTAGATCACTTATCATAGCGTTTCTCCAATACAAAGCCTTTTCCCCACACCTCTGCACTTTGATGCTTAATTTGCCAACGACTTCTACAATCACAGCCCCTAAACAAACCAGAAAAGAACCCTTTGTTGCTCTGAATGAGGAATTGTGTCTGTCTAGCTGGAGAACCACTATCATTTTAAATTGCCTTCTCTGGAGTTTGGCGTTCTGGGGTTTGGGGTTGGGGCCACATTTGGTTTGAGGTTTTCTTTTATTTTTTGACACAATTGGACACGGGAACACGTGCCTGGGACCAGTGGGGTCTCATCAATGGCTTTAATGAAGAAAGAAGGCTCCGCTGTGGGCTTGCAGGCAACAGAGCAATGCTGCTCCCAGTGAATTTTTAAAAGGTTTGGGGGATATTTTAAAATATAATATAAACTTAAATGCTTTCGTGAGTTTGGTTTGTGGGTTTTTTTCATGCCAGGCAAGAGAATGAACCGTTTCAGGCACACCAAAACAGCACAGCTTGCTTTCCAGTGGCTGCCACTTCCGAAACAGCAAGAATACGATGCAGAAAAACACTGTTGGCCACACTTGAAATGTGACTATTGAGCACAGCACCTAAGTAAATTTTTGTTGCTATATTTGGCTGTTTCAAACAAAGCTTAGAAAAATCGCCAGCAGAGATCTATGCTCTTACTGGTTTGGGGTAACTACATACTCAACAGCAAACGTGTATGAGAAATCTATGCAGAAAAAAACGTCAGTACAAGGCCATCAAATTAATCTAATAAAGGCTAATGCTGAAAATAACCCCATTGATTATACACCTGGAGACATTTGCAGTGCTCTGCTTGGCATCAGATAACATGTAAAACATTATACATCAAAACTGGGTAAAGAGACGTGTCCTAAGAGAAACTCCATGGTCTAGGATAAAGAAAAGTCATCTGCAAAACTATTATCACCCTTTTTAAGTCTTAAATTGGATGAAAGTGGTTATTTTTATTAGCACAGTGTATGTGTGGATAATCCAGCATGAATCATATACCCAATGACTTTCACCTCTTTTTGGTTTATATATATTGTCTAGGGTCACTTCTCATGAGTGCAAGGATCCTTCTGAAATTATTCTCAGAATTATTTGGTTCATTTGTTCTTTTTTTTTTTTTTTTCCAAATGAAATTTAGGGATAATCCCTCTTCCTGGGAGGTTCACGTTCAGGATTTACAGATACAAAAATGGCCTTGTACCTTCGTGCCGTTTGGCTGGAATGGCAGGAGCTCTTCCAGTGGGATTTGTGGAGCACACACAGCTGACGTGTGCCCTGTGTTGACTATTCATCACATTTCATCTCAGAGGATCCTGCTGCACCATCAATAATAAAGAAGATCTACCATCTATCAACTTTTCAGGTACAGTATCTAAATCAGATTAACTCCAGTGAAAACAGTAGGGCTTTGGACATGTGAGATTGGGGTAAGAATCACCAGATTTAAGCAATGAAGAGGGAGAGCAAATTTGCCAGAAGAAATGAAAATTGGTAAGTGCTAATTGCTGTAAATCTTAATAGAGCTTGATTAAGATACCTGCTTGCTGACTTCCCTTTGTTAGAGTGTGGATAATAATTTTTTTCTTTTTGTTATGGTGATGGTCTTCTTTTCCATGTTCATATTATTATGTGTGACCTATTTTCAAAACTGTGATCCTTTATGTGTCATAGAAACTAAAATTGCTGTACAGGATCCTCATTTTGTACTGGTCAAATAACCCAAGAATACGCTCCCTGCTAAAAAGCCATGGACTATTATCACTTTTGTTTGTCCTCTTGAAGGAAAACCAGGAAAAGCTCCTTGGTTCTTTAAAAATCTCTGCCAAAAAATAAAAAAGGAGAAAATCTCATAAGATATTTGCTTCAATGTTTTAGCACCAATAGATAATTATGCAGGAAAATGCCAGAAGGAATTGCTGCCTGTTGCTGTTGCGGTGTTAAAAGGAGCACTAAGATGACACTGTGCTTCCAGCCATCCTCAGATCAGATTTGCACAGGTTCCTGAACCGTGCACTTCTAAGCTCCGTTTCCTCCTGCCAGCACTCCCACTTACAGCTAGTGATATTTATTTCCCTATTTTTGTGGGAATAAATGCAATTTATTGGAAACAGCTACGCTATCAAATCAATAAGACATATGGTGCCCATCTAAATACAAATGAAGTTGTATATGTAATAATTCCTCTAGGGTTTTAGAGCTGCACCTTTCAAAACGGTCCCTGCAAAGCTGTAACGACACAGAAAACTGTGTATCTCACCCCAAACCGGCTCTGCCCAGTCGTGTCCACTGGCATTCATGGGTTATTCTGTCCTCCGTTGATATCAGCAGCCTTTTCTGAGCCTGAGAAGTCCTTTCTGGTGGGGACCCCTAACATCTCCTTGGCCAACCCCGTGGCCCCGGAGCGGAGAGGAGGGACCACCTCGAGCCTGCCCGGGGGCGGCAGGGGGAGAGAAAAATGCCCTTTCTCTGAGAAAACTTTCCTGGGTGTTTCCAATACAAGGGGGTTGCTACTAAATGCACAAAAAAATATCCTCCTGCACTCATTTATTTATACCATTTCCCCTGTCATTTATATTTACATTGCTTGTATTATTTATCCGATTTATATATCGTATTATTTATATTCTTTATATCATTACACTATTCATTATGTTTAGCTCACCTTTTATCAGCCCATGCGTAACGTAGATATCAATGATTTTCACCTCCTCCTAGTACTTGGGAAGCTGAAGATCACTGATCAAGGTCTCCTCTTACTTCAGCTCTTGCTTCATATACATGCATGTGTTTTTATATAGCTGAAATTGTATGTATGTAGATAATAAAAAGCCTTTAAAAAAAATCCTTATTAATTCAAATGTCTTTAGTTTTAAATGGGTGGTACATAGGAAACATCGTCCAAACACCTGCAAGTAATAACGACATTTTCCTATTTCTGCCTGAAGGACTTTTAGGGTACTTTTAGGCAAAAAGGGTACTTTTAGGCCACAGGAAACCAAAGAGAGACCTGGACGGGTAAGCGACACCCAACTGCTGACACAGTTAAAGCAAAGCACACGGACAGTGTCTGTATTTGTGTCTGGGGTTCGTCTGAAGACTTTTCTTGAACCAAAAGAAGGCAAAGTCACCAATGCAAAGACTCCCTGTCGATTCCCCCCACAGCTCACCTGCCCAGTGGGCTCCACTCAGCTGCCCGGAGCCATGGGCTAAAAGCCTGCCGAGAAAAATGGGTTCTTCTGCATGTTGGTTAATCCTTGCATAAATACCAGAGTGTGTTACATCCATTTCTTCATTAAAATTAAGCAAAACCAACTGTGCAACAGTGGCTTCTCAACTTAGTGTGTAATGTGAGGGAAAAAGGGTTTGGAAACCTCTTCTGGAGACGCTGCTGGATGTGAATTCTGCATCACACATGGATGGGGCAGATGGAATGAAATAGCCATCAGGTGTGAATGTTTGGAAAGTACTGCCCGAAAGATCATATTTTATGTTTAATTGAAGAGTTGAATTGATATAAGACAGAAAAGGTATTTCTGACACTCGGGGAATTGAAAATGTAATTGAGCTTAACTGGTGTGATATCGAGGACCTTCTTATCTGTGGTCAGACAAGTGGTAGCACCCCTTTACCCAACAAAAGTGGGAATTTCAGAAACAGTGAGGGGATGTGTGCAGACCTGTGGGTTTACCTGACTTTGACCATCTGCTCTGCCAACGTTCAGTCACATCTTCACAAGAAGACAGTAAGAACCCATGTCAAAACAGGGAGGTGAGAGATCAATAAATATTTAAATTAGATGAGATGCTAATCAAAGGCAGGAAGGCTGGTGACATTTACCCAGGCAAACCTGGGGAACTTGGGGAAGCAATCACTTATGTTAGTGATTATCTTCAAGAGCTCACGGGCGTCCCCGCGGACTGGGAAAGGAACAAGAGTATTTATTTTTAAAAAGAGGGACCAGGGGAAGTACAAAGCAGTCAATCCACGCTCAGTGCCTACAAACAGGGAATCAAAGCACGGGGCAGGCCATGGCTAGCAGCCGGCGGTAAGAAACAGAGCTGGTGCAAGTGATTTTCAGTTTCACACCGATTTCAGGGCTTTACTGCTGGTGTCAGTCTGGAATGATGGGTGGGCTTCTCCAGAAGAATAAGAAAGAGACAGAGCAAAATCATAAACATTGGCAACTGCCTCTTTGCTGCAGGCAGTGCACTTGCTGACTGGAGGAGTTACTGCGGCCAGAGCTTTCTTCCACTTCTGTGGGACTTTCGTAAGTTTAGCACATTCAGGTAATTTTTTACAATCTCCTGTATTTGTTCATCAAGGCATGCATGTATTTTATAAATGCATTTGGGTTAATGTGCTGCTCAGAAGCATTTTGCATCAAGTACCTACAAAAATAAATGGAAATTTTATAAGATTTCCCTGGCTCTGCCCCCCCCCTCCCCCTCCCTCCCTCCTTATCCTGGCTCGCTGAGGGCCCAGACTGGAAATCTCTTTTAGTTTAGGCTTAATTTGGGACTTTGCTCCCATTTCAAGAAGCTGCCAGAGCTGAGGCATTTGTACCTGCTCAGGTGCTGCCTCCCCCCTCTGAACCCGGCTGTTGGGATGCAGGATGCTCCCGGGGTTGGGCGTTGGAAGGAGGGACATCCATCCAACAGCGACATCAGATGGACAGGCCACAGGGGGAAAATAGGCTTTTAGCAAGAAAAATGGGGTTATGTGAGACTGGAGGACTTCAATATGCTTTGATACACTTGGAACCCTGGTGCTCATGAGAATTTTCCATCTCAAACCAGGGTTTTTTCAGACTGGAAGCTGGAAGAGGCTGCTGGGTCTGTCTGAAGAGCCCCCAAACTTTCACCACGCCATCAGAGGCCATTCTGCACCTCAGATTAAACACAATTTGCTTTCCTAGTGAGACATCTACCCCACGCCATGCATATTAGATACTCAAGAAGAACATTCAATGAATTTCTTTGATGTACTGTCTTCAAAGTCTTTTACCATTAGACCTTCATACGTACATAAAGATTTATTCATTCCTTTTGGGGTGGAAAAGGAAGGAAGGTGTGAGCTGACTTTTGGTTTGACTCCTTCAACACCAAAATTCATTCGTTTCTCTGATAGCGCTGCACTCAGAGCTCTGCCTGTTGTCCCCTGTCCCACTGGGGAGCTGGCAATGGAAATAGAATATTTTAGTAGCGTGTCACCAAAAATTATTAAAAAGTTATATTTTAAATTTTCTTGTTGTGAGAACATCAGTGCAGTGGTAATTGATTGAAAGATCCCGGAACCTTAAATAGACTCTAAAAACAACCTATTCCACTTACACCAAATTGGTCAAACAGCAGCTTGTGTTTTCTCAAACCTGAATTCCTCCTCTCCCCTCTCTCTTGCACCACTCTCCCTCTTCACTGTAGACTTCCAGGATTTCACTTTTTGGCAGTTAAATTATTCAGCGAGAGCTTAAGATCTCGTGCTGCCGTGTGGTGTTACCCCGCGGCGTGTCACCGCGGGAGCTGTCAGTGGGTCGTGCAGACCCTCCCCACAGTCACTCCCAGCACCTCCTGCCGGGGGAGGACATCTACGCTTGCAAATTTCATTAGGGGTCGTCCCAGTAACGTCGTTCTTAAAGGCTGTGGTCAGCCTGAGGCTCCGAAGCCAGGTGATGAACTCGGATGCTACCGAGCCGGCGTTTCACTCCCGCATCGCGTTGCTCCTCACCGTCAGGCAGGAGGAGCAGCTCGGCACAAGAGGAGCCAAGGAAGAAAAAGTAAAAATCTTAGCAAAGCAAAAACTCACTTTGAAAATTCCCACATAGAAAAATACCGAGTGAAAAATAAATTGCATTTATAAGCTTTTGGAAGTTTTATAAATTTAAGCATCGGTTTAGTGACATCAAGGAGGACAGTGGGATGGACATCCCTCTGCAGCGTGTCCACTTCCACCCACTCAGAACGGCGCTGAGTGAGGCAGCTCAGCACTAAATGCAAACATCCAGCCCCTTCACATCTGGCTGAAACAGGGCGTTACTTACTTTTTATTGAAGTGCAATTACTTTTTATTTCGTCTTTCTAAATTACTTTCCGCTCTCTCCGAAGTGCTAAGTTCTGCTGTGTTCCTAACCGCGTTTCCCTGAAATGAACCTGGAGGGATGAAGAGTTTGCATTTGATTAGAGCAGACCTGGCTTCATCCTGCTGGGGTCACTGCACTGGGAAGATGCACACGTCTAAGCCGAAATCTTCAGAGCTGGACTTAGGGCCCGTAAAAGCCCATTAATCAAAAATCTGAGCGGGCTCAGCTGTAAGGGCTCCTCACACATTTTGGGCTAAAAGAGCTTCCGCAGGAGCCTGGCCCTTCCACTAATTAGCCAAGATTTTTAACGTTCCAGAAGCAGCGTTTTAAAAATCAACAGGTGCCATTTTCCAACCTGTTACACACAAAGGCTGCATAAAACGGCTACTAAAAATTAGCTAAAAACTTAACTGTACACTTCGAAAAACCTCCTGCCACGGATGATGTTTTGCCATGTGATTCCAGATATTTTTTTAATAAGCGAGGATCTCAACTGGAGAGGAGGCAACTTTCTGCAGCCCTGCTGCCAAGTGTCTTCGTATAAGAGGAGTGTGAATTTATTTTGCAAAGCAGCGCGTTTTGGGAGAAGCAAATGGCTGGTGTGTTTGCATCAGGAGATTATCGATCCATGAACAGTCGCGGCTGCTCGTTATTGTGAGGGCAGAACACTGCTGCCTGCTCAATGCTGCCCCTTTACATCATTTTAACGTATATTTTATATATGGTTATCCCAAAGTATAGCCACATATTACCACGCTGAAAGCTCTTTATTTTAAGCAATCGTATAAGTGCTGGGTGTTTTCAAATTGCACCACTCTCCTCTAATCTTGTTTTCATAATGAAATTTATTTAAGTCTAATACAGGCGTAATGTAGAGGAATGTATCTTCTGCACCTCAGAATGAATGTTAAAAGTGTAAATTCATTATTTCTCCTTTTTATCTCTGTTCTATAGACATTAGAGTAATATTTTTCTCCTGAATACACTGATGAGGATCCAAAACTAATTTTCACAAAAATGAGAACTCCTTAAAAACATGCTCTTATCATATCGTGCAGGCTCTTCCAGCTGCACCAGTGTTCTTCACTCTCATCTCAGCTTTAATTTTTAAGTGTGGGGTTTTTTTTTTTTTTTTTGAACGTTTCTCTCCATCTGCAGCAGTGAGGGCCAGGTCTGCCCCCTCAGAAAGATGCAGTCGGGGGGTGCATTCCTTCTATTAAAATTCAGGGGGTTCCTTTGCACCGGTGGAAGGGAACAGTGGGAGGCATCACTCTGGGAGCTCAGCAATTCCCCCTGACTCAGGGACCCTCCCTCCTTCCATTCCTGCTTCCAGACAAAGGGAAATCAGCTGTTTAAGGGGAATTTGCAGCTCTTGGGTGGTAGCTCTGTCCCTCAGTGTCCCTCCTACTCACCCGTTCATCGCTGCCGTCCTTCGCCGGTGATCAATCCTGTGGGGTGAGGTCTGCGGTTAGTACTGGGGCTCAGTCCCTGCCAAAGAAACCTTTGCAGTCTTCAGAAAGTTTGTATTCCTAAATGGAAGCACCAAAGTCTCCAAAACCCCAGCCCTAAAATAATTAGAGTTTTAAAACCGATCAGTGTAGTTTTACTTTTGCCATAGCTGGCTCTTCTTGCGTTGCTGTACGGGAAAATGAAGATGAACTCCAACAGAGCAGTTATCCTGAGAGCTGTTGTCAAAAAACTGATTAACCTATACTGCTTTGTTTGAATAATAAGTTCTGGAGAGAGAAAAAAAAAAAATTTTTCCTCAGTCTTAATCTAAGAAAAAGTTATTAGAGATTTATTTCTCAATTGGCATGGTAAAAATCAATGCACGTTTTGCAAAGGTGTGTACAATTTGCTTTAAGAATTTGTACTTGTGTCATCTTCAAGTACGATGAGTTGTTGGGTGATTATTTGTTTCTAAGCTTTTATAGATTCTCCTTCCTTGTCCATGATTTTACGTTGCTGTAACTTTTCCTGAGTTACTGAGCTGGTTCCTGATTTCCAGCACTGGTTGGTTAAAGGAAAATTAAGGTGCCACTCCGTCCATCAGCAGGGCCATCGTGGGGGACAGGTCAGCTGCTGCCAACTCCATCCTCACGCCGATGCCTTCAGAGCAGGGGCATTTGGTTCTCAGTCTTTTTGCAGCAAGAAACCACTTTCCTTGAACAACAGCAGAGCACATGACAAGGGAAACTAAACAAGTAAACAACTTAAGGGCAGAGAACTTGCATGGGAGCATAGGGCAGGCTGAGTGAAATAAAAGTCCTTTCCTTATACACCCTCTCCCTAAATAAATACCCTTAGGGTTGTTCTGAGAATTTTCTTTTTTCCACTTTTTTCCTAGTTTCCTCGAGGAAGTTGGAGAGTGCTGCGAGACCACCTGCCATATCCCACCCGTAGCCAATTTGATATCATGAATCATTGAATCAGGTAATATAATGTAATAATAAGGTTGGACCGCAGCGTTTATTAGCTGATGTTCTCTTAAATGAGTTCAGGCTGAACCAGAATCCTCCAGTCAGTTTGTTCCACTTACCCACTGCTCAGGGGCAAACTAGGAGAAAGAAGGAAAAAACGAGAGCTGAGCCAGGCACCGCCACACGTCTGAAACCTGCTCGGCCATATGAAGAGATATTAAAAGAATACAGATATCTGAGCACATTTTGCTAAAGAAGGCAGCCTTAATTTTAGCTGGCTGGCAGATGGGGTTTCTCATTAGCCTGTCTTTTCATCTTATTTCATGCAATTAAGTAGGCTCGGGAGGGACCCTGCGGGACTGGCCATCGTCCAAAGGCTGGTGCAGCCCAGCCTGCACAGCTCCCCGGCCCCGAGCCCCTTCCTGGGGACTTGTTCTTCTCCACATACGGAGCAGGATGAGGGGTTTTTCTGCGTGGATGGGGTTTGCAGGGCTGCAGGGCTTGCTGGCTGCACAGGGACCGGCCAGCCCCCTCTGCCATGGCAGCACTGTCCCCTGGGCAGCGGGACGTCTCAGACAGAGAGCAGACGTGGCAGGGCTGGCGGGGGACACCAGAGAGGAACGGGCTGTCTGACACCCTTTTCCAGCTCTTTCTGGAGCGTCAGAGCCCCTGCCAAGGTGAGAGGAGATCTCGGTCAAACGTTTCCCAGGAGGGGCAGGAACAGCCTGATCCAACAGAAAAATCTCAGTAGATCCATAATTCCTGGACGTACCTGCTGTTTATAGATGGTGTGTTCAACATCCTGGGAAAGGCCACTCTGACTGGGCTGGGACAGCACAGGGAGATGCTCTGATGGTGGCCCTGCGCTGGGCAGTGTCACCCTGTCCCTCCACGGCACTCACCCTGCTGAGCCCAGGGCTCAGCCCTGGCAGGAGACAGGGGACAGGAATGTGCCCTCCAGGGGTGCACCAGTGGCAGAGCCCTCTCGGCTCCCAGTGCACCCCGGGAGGGAGCAACAGGAGGTGGGAGCATGGCCAGGGAGGCAGCAGGACAGAGGATGCGGGTGGGCAACACGTTGTGGGTACCAACATCCCTCCTCTTCATCCCCCCGGTCTCAGGGGACGTGGATGGGCAGCACACCCTGGGTACCAGCATCCCTCCTCTTCATCCCCCCGGTCCCAGGGGATGCCTGTGGGCAACACGTCGTGGGTACCAGCATCCCTCCTCTTCATCCTCCCCAGTCCCAGGGGATGCAGATGGCCAGCACACCCTGGGTACCAGCATCTCCCCACCTTGTCCACCAGGGTCCCAGGGGACGCGGGTGGGCAGCACTGTCTGGGTACCATCATCCCCCCCAGCCCTTCATCCCTGCAGGTCCCCCCACCACCACCCCAGATTCCCCTTCCCCTGCGCCCGAGCACCGCCGGACCCTCAGCTCTCCATCAGGCCAAGCCATCGTGTCACTCTCTCGTGTCGGGGCCAGTCCTGAAAGCTCTTATCGATGGGAGTAATTTCAGTGTTCAAAGGGACTATTGCTCTGAATAAAACCTGCTCCTCAGGATTTATAGGACAGGCCCCATATTTTGCAGTCCATTGATTCAGTATTATTCCTTTGTTCCCATAGAAACGGGGGGATTTTAAGGAGTAGTTTGAAGCTAAGACAATGAAAATAAAACAAAACTAAACCCTATCAAACCTTTGTATATACATGAACTGGGGAAGAAAATGAAATCCTTGACTTCTTTCTGCGTCCTGTAAAGTACAGTAATTTAGTTGGGGGGAAAAAAAAAAACGCAACAAACCAAAAAACCCACCCTCTCATAGATGTGATCTTTTTGAATTGTTTGCTTTTTTTTCTGAGGCAATTTCAGCAAAATGCTTAGCAACACATATAGAAGGAAACTGGTAAATCTTTGTATTAATTCTAAAAACCTCAATTTCTTATTAAGTCACAAGAGATAGCTCTTACTTTGTTTCCAGCAAAAGGTAATTTGTGCTTTATTTTGTTTAGGATGTTGCCCACCGTGCTGGAGAAGAGAGATTTCTTAATTGCTTTGTTGCAAAAACAATTTATGTGGGTTTTTTTAATGAGTTTAATTTTCTTTAAAGTTTTCCATATATATAAATGTGGCAGCATTTTGAAACCAAATAAATTATCTGCACAGCTGCCTCCGTTCTCCCATCATTAAACCAAACACTTGAAGGTGGTACCTCCACCAGGCCCATTGTATGGGAAGTATGTGTACAGAGAAGGAGTCTGAGTTGGTGTTTAAAAAAACCCCCCCACAATAAGCAAGAGAGAAAAGGAGGGAGATTATTACCTGTATCCAAGAAGCTGTCCTCCTGCTGCAGAGCTGGGGGCTGAAGCCAAGCATGGTGAGCTGCAGCCCAGGAAGGAGGTTTTGAGAAGATGCAAAATGTTGGATGATGCAAAAAAAAAAAAAAACCAACAAAAAAACCACACTGTGCTTTTTTTTCTCAAACCCACCTTTAAAGCAACTGATATAACAGCTGGTGGCTGTGTTTTCTTCCACTGCCGTGAGCAAGGTCAGTGGCCTTCAGAGAGAATCTGGCCAGATTATGGCAGAAAAATAAATAAGCCATCGGTGTGGGACTCGGTTTACAACCCAGAGGGCAATGGCTGCCAAAAGCAGGGGAGCTGCCGGGGGGCTGAGAGAACACGGGACCACCCTGCCCGGTGTGTGTGTGTGTGTGACTATCTGTAGGGACAGCAGCTTGCCTGGGAAGTAAGTAAATGTTTGTGGCTAGCACATTTAAAGATGGTGCCTTGTCTGCGGTCCTCCCCACTGTCAGCACTCCGCAGGCACGGTTTGGGTGAGAAGGAACACGCTGCCTGCCGGGGGGCAGGGGGTGGTGGGGACCGGCGGTGATGGGGCAGTGAATGAGGGGACATCTCCCAGAGGGATGCGGGGAATGTGCTCCTCTTCCCCATCCAGCTGGGCAAGACCTTCAGGGATGCTCTGTCTTCTCCAGAACATCAGTGGAAGAAAGAGGTGAGAAACTGCTACCACTGAAATCAGGCTCGGGTGGAAGAGGACCTCTCTCCTCGTTCCCCAGGTTCACTCTGATGAAAAGAGAGAAGAGGCTCATCACAAAAAGAGGCAAAATGAACCCCTAAGTGCCTGAGGATAGTATAAAATGAATGACTGCAGAACAGCAGAGAGAATGGCACTCCCAAGTCCCAGACAAGGGTCGGGGAGAATGAGGCACCATCCCTGGAGCTATTCAAAAGAAGGGTTGAGACAGTGTTTAGTGACATGGTTTAGTGATATGATTTTTTTGTTTTTGTCAGACTTAGGTTGATGGTTGGACTAGATGATCTTAAAGGTCCCTTCCAACCTGAACAATTCTATGATACTGCGATTCCATGATTCTGTGGTGCCTGGAGGTATGTAGTCAAGGACATAAATACACCTTCCGCTGGGGTTCTCATAAACAATACTTGTAATCTACAGCGTCAGCTGGAAAGAGATAGGTAAAGACCAAGAAGTAATTCCAACATTTTAGAGAAAAGTTACGATGGACTAAAGGAGGAACATTTATAACACACCTGTGTTAAAACCCAGCACTGACAGAAATCCATAAAGCTAACGTTAGTGATGAGTGAGAGGTGATGAGTCCCACAGCTGGATTAAAACACCGTACAACGAGAATGAAACATGAAAAACTTTTGCTGTCCATGAAGGTCTGAGTGATCTCCTGCCACAGACATGCAGGAGAAATGCCTGTGGGAGGACGAGGATGGAGTCATCCCTCCTGGCCCCAGGCATAGAGCAGCAGAACCAGGACCTGCGGATCTCCCTGGAGTTTCCCCACCAGCACCAGGGTCTGTTGGGGACACCAGATGTGTGCACCACTCCTGCTCTGCACCCGAGTCTGGCTGGACCAGACAATCTCCAGAGGTTTGTGATGTGTCACCCCAGTCTGTACCCAAAACTCTCAGCACCCCGAGAGCACAACAAATAGGCCATAATGTCCCCAGTCCACCTCCACGCTGCCCCCAGCCAGCTCCCAGGCACCCACTTCAGCCAGGATGAGACCCTTGGTCCTGCCTGAGCTCCCTCCACCATCCCAGCCTGTCCCAGAACCTGCCCCATGACTTGCCTGGTTATCCCACCAGTCAGCCCCACCTGGTCCCCACAAGGGCAGCTGCAGCGAAGGCTCTGAATAGGTCACAGCTGGATGAAATTTTGGAGAGTCTTCAGGAAGAACAAGTGACCCCAGCTGAAATAGCAACAACTGTCTTAATTTCCTCACCTGGCTGATGACCACAGGCTCACAAAGGGGCAAGAATTCTCCATGAAATACATGCACCACTCTCATTTGTAAGCTGCAGGCGATGGTGGTTAATTTACATGATATATAGGTTTTAGCGATAAAGAATTCATGAAGCAAGGGTTGAATCCCTCCGCTGCCAAGCAAATGGGAACATTTCCACCACCGCAGGCTAATGATTAATTTATACACAAGCACTGGGAGAGCAGACAAAAAGTCCTGTTTATTGTCTAGACAGGAGCCGGTTCCACCTTTCTTGCCCTAAAGAGCACTGCCATTTCTAAAAGTTGAGCAAAACACATCAATGTTTCTTTCGCAAAAGCATTAAAATTAGCCTGTCAATGCAGTTAGAGCAGACAGGAAAGGCTTGGGAGGGAGGTTTAGCCGTATGCAGTCAGGTACTGCCTTACAACTTCAGGTGTAAAGTTTACAATGACCTATCACAACCCCAAAACCATGTAAGATCTTAAAAGCTATCTCTAGAAAGAAGAGAGGTTTGTGCCAAGAGGAGTTCTTGTCCCGTCTTGCTCCTCTCCAGCCCCGTGGATGGTGTGGGAGATGTGTTGGCAGTTTTGACCTCTCCTTGCTCTTCCCTCCGTGGTGTTGGGGTGGCTGTGAGCCCAGCCCATGCCCCACTTCCCCTCCCAATGGGGAGGACTCCACTGGGAAGCCTTTCTCCAACCCAAGAACTGGGGGCAGATGCGTCTTCTCAACAGATTTGCTCAAGTGGACTAGAAGAACTTTCCACTTGCCATTGGAAACCTGGTGCCTGCAAAAACTACCCACGGCAGAGGGAACCCTTGGTCAAATAACATAGCTTGTAGGTCAAGTTGGTGGCTGCCTTCCGAGAGACCTCTCATTCAAGCACTGACCAGTGTCTGCTTAATTTATAGGGTTTGCAAAATTCACAGCCTGAATTATAAACATTGAACTCTGAAAATACATGTTTCATAATTATTTTGAGCTTGGGCATTTCTGGTGTAGAGGAAATATGCAGAACTCTCATTAAAATATTGTTTGGGTAAAAAGCCAGAAGACTTCACTTTGGAAAGGGACAGGGAAAAGGGAATTAAAACAGTGTTTAATAGACTAAAAGCCACACTTTCTACCCACATTTTCCCAAGAAGCCCCTCACAGACAAAGAAGGAGGATGCCACCAGCGCTGTGGCACATTGCTCAGGCCAACCAGCAGCCACCCCTTCTCTTACCCGGACACAGTGGTCCATGGGGCACACGAGGCATTTGGGCTCGTGACTCGGAACAGGATAAAAGGACCCTTTGCCTGGGGTGGGGAAAGCAACCAAAAGGGAGCAAGTCACACAGCTTCTCATCTCTCCTCCAGGGCAGCCAGACCTTCCAGTGGTAAATCATCAGGAACAAGGTGTTCCTCTTGAGCTGCTGCTTCCGAACACCGGCACCGACCCGCACCTTCCTGAGAGCTCTGTCTGCTGACTCCTCGCATCCTCCTGGGTGTGCCACCTCCACGAGATGACACCTCTAAGAGCAGTGTGACAGTGACAGCTAATTAGTGCTGTATGACACTGTAACGGTGTCAGTCCTGAAAGTACCGCTGTCCAGAATGATGAATGAACATGGTGGCTCTTGTATGGCGAGAGCCCGAACAATGACAGGGCGGTGGTGGAGCAGGTCACCACCCGTTAGACACTCTGGTGCTCGTTATGTTCAGCAGTACCTCACAGTTTCAGAACAGTCAGGATGGTTTTTTCTTTCATAATAACTAAAGTTCAAAAGCTGTGGATTTCACCAGCCTGCCCAGGACAGCTACGGGCACCGCCAGGCATTTCACATGTCAGGCTGTTACCCACAAAATGCTTTTTTTCTGCATAAAAACGCTACAGCTGGAGAAATGCTGCTCCCTAAGTGTCTATTTCCAGACGAGATGTTATTACTTATGTTTATGTCCGCAATGTATACCTGGAAATTAAGAGATATTCACAAGAGTGAGATCTCTGGTGACCATCAGGTGCATGATGCTGCCAGCTCATCTCCCTTACATTTGGTTTGCTCCAGGCATGAGCAGTAAGTGTGATTTTGATTCCCAGCAGTAAGTGTGATTTTGATTCCCAGCAGTAAGTGTGATTTCGATTCATTTCTTACATGGCATCTGGTGACTCACCTGGATTCCCTTTCGGTCCCAGTAACCCCGCACGCCGTGCTCCCCAACACGCGCCGAGCGCTCAGCAGGGGCTCTGCCTGACGGTGACACCGTGTTTTGCCCACACGTGGGAGCCTCACGGGTTACACGCTCATACCTTTGTGTGCACCTCAGTCGTGTGTTGCCACCTCCTCCTCGGTCGGTGAGGTGGCAGCAGGGCCACCAAGGCCACCCCTCTCTGTCCTCTCGAGGGCAGACAGCAACGCCACGGCTCCTCCCCAGCCCGCTGGCCGTGCCGGGCAAAAGGCACTTGGGAACAGACTCCAAATGCAGAGAAACAAACAATTCCATTTCCAGCCCGAGCAGCGTGTCAGCCTGCAGCTGGTGGCAGGCTCAGTGCCACAGATGCCGCAGTGATGACCAAGAAAATAAAGAAAATAATGGCGTCCTGGGCTCCCTGTGCTATTTCCCCTCCCCAGTTGGCAGCCACACACCAGTTGCACAGAGGGGTCCTCCAGGCTGGGGCGGTGGTGGGATCTGCCGAGCGCGGGATGCCTGGGAAGGGCTGGGATGCAGCACCAGCATCCCCGCTGCTGAGCCCTGGGGTCCCAAAGGGCCGGGATGTGGCCCTGAGCATCCACCCTGCCCCTGCCCCCCTCCAGACCCTCTGGTCCCTCTGGCCCCCCCGTCCCCTCCAGCCCCCCCCGAGGATCACATCACTCCCAGCAGGCAGCCCCATCGCTCTCCCAAAGAGCAAACGCTTTTTTATCTCTTCCTTTGTGAGCTAATAATGTTTTTTTAATTGAAACGTGCTTGGCTTCTCCTTCTTTCTTCTTGTTTCAAATAAGTTCTGCCTCTGCCAGCAAAATAAGAGCCTGTGTTGCTGGGTTGGGTTTTTGGGTGGGTTTTTTTTCACAAAATGCAAGGATTTTTTCTTCCTCTTTTTTTTTTTTTTTGCAAGATTTCAGCTCTTTGACTTTAGAAAAGAAATCATTGTGGGAAAGTATTTCTTGAAATGATGACAGAAGCAAAATTATATTCCTTTGTAGAAAACAGGGATATTTGAAGACAGGCTTAACGTCTATGGTCTTTGTTCCGGGAAGTGTGAATTCTCAGGCTCCTGGACCATTAATCCTTCCCCGTTCTTAGTTTTTGAAGATGAACATTGCAGAGAATGAGGCATTGTGCTTGAAAGGTCTTTTCAGAGAATACCTTTTCGCTCCACAATATGTTGCAGTTCTCTGATAATTTGCAGGATAACTTGGCAATTTGTGGCATTTCCTCATAAATATTTATTTTCCCGGGGCACGCTGGCGTGAAGGGGCTCCCAGGGCTGCTGCCAGGCTGGTCACCATGTGCCGGCTCTCACCGGCACCCCCTGGGCTCCTTCCCAACGGCTTTGCTCCACCAGAGGATGCTCCATCTGTAGCCAAGGGCCAGTAGCCCAGTAGCCAGGCCCCGGGGGTCTCCTCCTCTCCCTGCGAGCCCAGTCTCCTGAGAGTGCAACCAGTTCCCCCTGCTCGGCACCCATCATCTCCTCTGTAAATATTAGCCTGACATTCATTTTTCCTCTCCATTGCTGGCTCCAACACTTTTTCCTACAGGTTTTCAAAGTCTGTTATCCTGAGGTTCAGAAACTTAATTTGCTGACTCCCCCAGCACCTTAGCATGAATAGCAGACGAAACTAAATAATGTTTTCCACATATTCCCTTTATCAAGTGCTGCTCTAAGAATAACTTTAAAAATTCTCCGAATACATCTACTTTAAGCTAGATCTTGAAGAGGTCACGGATATTTCATGAATTCCGAGTCAGCTTCAAGTTTATTTTCTCCTGTTCCTCATTTCTACTGGATCCGCTTGGCTTTCCACAGTTATACAATCCCCATATATTAGTCCCTGCTTTTTAAAATATTTATTCTGTCTTCAGCGTCCTACCCATCAATATTTTTAGATGGCACCTCCTTTCTCTGGAGGCGCCACCCAGGGTGTCCTGACTGGGTGCTGCTCCCGGTGGGAAAGATCTGGTTCCCCCATGGGAACACAGAAAGGGTTATGAAGCCTTGGAATGGGCTGCCCAGGGCACCGTTCCTGGAGGGATTTAAAAGACGGGTTGACATAGTGCTTAGTGACATGGTTTGGTGATGGTTTTTATCAGAGTTAGGTTGATGGTTGGACTAGATGATCTGAAAGGTCCCTTCCAACCCAGACCATTCTATGATTCTATAATGCAGATGGACACACATGGAGAGCACCTTCCAGATCCTGAAGTTTCCCAGTTTCAGTCTCTCAGCCCAAACACCTGATTGATTTCAGGTTTCACATTCAGCACTAAAATCTGAAGATTTTCCCCCAGCCTTTCCCCGCGTGCCAATGAACTGCCTCAAGGTCCCAAGTGCAGGGAGAGAAAACGATGACAGTTGATGTCAAACCCATGTCAAATCTTCTTGTGTAATTTTAAATAAAAGGCATCTATCTGCCCCCTGGTTGCAGGCCCCAGATGCTGGGGGGTCGGCCACGAGAGCAAACCCCTGCTGTGATGCCAGCACATGGGGGTGCTGGACACAGAGAAGCTGTTTTTTGGGGTGGAATCCACATCTTGGTGTCATCACGGGAAACACAACCGTCAGCTTGTGTTTCTTCAGAATGTGGAAACAGGAAAATAAAATCTGGATGCTCCTTCATCCTCCAATTTACACATGATGAGTGAAAAAAGAAAGGAAGGCTGGAGCCTTCTGGAGTGTTAGCCAGAGCGTGCTCACAGCAGATGGCTGGTTTAGTGTATCACGTGCTCCGTGAAGGAATAAAGGAAGCCAGAGCAGGACAGATCCACGGACAGCAGGGAGAGACCACAGAGGCTGGGCAGGACAACACACCATAGAATTCATAATTTTAGTAACAGGGCTGACAGCTCTGTATTTTAAAATATGGAAAAAAAAAAAAGAAAAGAAAAAAAAAAAGAAAGATTCGAAGTATGGTTCTAGCCTGTAAATTCCCCAAAATAAGGATTAAGCCATAGAGTAGTAGAATCATTTGGACTCACAGAGCATCACAGGGCAATGCTGTCCAGGCCCTTCAGCGTGAACGTCCCTTATGTCCCCAAGCAGCCAGTCTCACGCGGGGTCTGGGGTTGGTTGGAGGTGGGACAGGGGGCGAGCATCGCGGGGTGGGCGTGCAGGACAGGCAGAAAGGCCCCCCCGGGGGGAGAGCAGCACGGAGGGGCTGCAGAGCATCCCCCCAGCTGGGAGAGGGCAGCGGGAGGAAAAAGCAGCTCGTCCCAGACCAGGGAGGAGAAAGAGTCTACAGGGACCTGGGCTGTGTGGATGGGCCCAACAAAATATAAACCATACTGATGGATTCATCAAAAACCACAAATCGTATCGGGTATATGCAAATTGTATAAATCATATACACACACACACCTGGCTGCCTGAGAGCAAGGCCCCTTTAATTGCTTAGATATTCCCGAAACAGATGTCTGAGATCCAGCATATGCCTTTCATATACATTGCTTGCCCCTGTGGAAGTGAAAAAATACATAAAATAAAAACCAAAGCAAAACATAAGGAGAAAGAACAAGCCAACATCTTCTCTGATGGGTGCAGGCCATCATGCCCCCTGAAGTACTGGCCATAAGGGTTACTGAAATAGATCTTGCACTTCCCCAGCGTATAATGGGGAAAACTCGATCTTTGTGAGGCGATGGCTGCAAGGCTGGCTGGCTGCTCCAGAGCCTTTCTGAAAAACCAAAACACCCCCACCATCAAATCTGCGTGTTGCTGCCAAATTTTGTGTGCGTCTCCTCCTGAGAGGATCCTTTAAACCTCAGCTCGGCGGGAAGCGAAGAGAAAGGCACCACACTGACATCTAAAGACATGGGCACAGGTACAGCACGGGGAGGGGGCTCCCCAGTGAGGGAAATCTGTGCATCAGCCCCCGCGGGTAAAGCAAACCCCTTCCTGCTCTGCAGCAGTGGGCTACCCCGACAGTGGGCTATCCCGACAGTGCGTTATCCCGACGGTGGGCTATGCTGGTAGTGGGCTATACCAGCAGAGAATTATCCCAGCAGTGGGCTATCCTGACAGAACATTATCCCAGCAGTGGGCTATCCCAGCACTATGTTATCCCAGTAGTGGGATACCCTGGCAATGGGTTATCCCAGCAGTGGGTTATGCTGGTAGTGGGTTATCCCAGCAGAGCATTATCCCAGCAGTGTGTTATCCCAGCAGTGGGATGGGATACCCTGGCAATAGGCTATCCCAGAAGAGCATTATCCCAGCAGTGTGTTATCCTGGCAGTAGGTTATCCTGGTAGTGGGATACCCTGGCAATGGGCTATCCCGGCAGCGGGATACCCTGGCAGTTGCTGTGCCCTGCATCACCCCAGCACGTGCCCTGAAGCTGCTGGCATCGATCAGGGAGGGGGTCCCACCCAGGGGGGTCCCACCCCCAGGGCTCTGGTGCCGGGGCAGGGATGGGCACAGCAAAGCCTGGAGTTGGCCGCAGACCGTGCCCCGCAGGAGAGCCATCACCCCGGTACAGCCATGGTGCTCCTGGTGAGGGACCCAGCAGTTGTGGTCTTCAGTCACACTTTTCCAGGGGTCACGGGCTTCTGAAGCGGCAAGTGGCTCTGCAGTGTCTCACTGTGGTCATCGCCCAGCAGCTTTTTATCTCCAGTGTTGAAAAAGAAAATGAATCAAAACACTTGTTTTTTACCCATCAGATGTGACAGTGCCCACCCACACCCCCCCGCCGTGACGGTCCCTCCGGGCAGCACCGCGCTGGCATGAAGGCAGAGGGGACAGGGCAGGTGGGCTCTGCTCTCCCCAGGGTGCCCCAGGCCCCCCGTCCAGTGCTGTCAGAGGGGCTCTGCCACTGAGATCCCCGTCCCCAAGGGCGGCCACCACAGCGGGGGGTCCCCGAGCCCCCCCAGGCAGGCAGTGACGGGAAGCTGCAGGAGGGACAGCTTAACAGGCAGCTCTAGGGAGGAAGGGGCTTCAGCTGGAGGCGTCTGCCAAGGCACAGGCAGAACCTGGCGGGGGGAAAATCTGCAGCCAGTGCAGCTCAGGTGCTCCCCGTCCTGCCCAGACCTGACGGGCACACTCAAACCAGAAGGAAAAGAAAAGAAAAAAAAAAAAAAAGACCCAACTTTGCAAGAGTTTAAGAGAAAGTGATTATCAACAGCGTTAAAACCCCGGACACTTCAGGAACAACATCCTGTGGGAACTGCTGAGGCTGCCGGGTCCTGCAGGGAGATTATGTGGTGATAACGCCAGGAGGTCGGGGGGCTTTAGCAGGATCCACAGCTCTGGCTGCGCACCGAGAACTCCGGGAGCAAAGCTCACAATCTCCTCTCTTGTCCCAGCGGGGAGGCTGGGGGCGGGAGGGGGGACCGCAGGCTCCCAAGGGGCAGTGGCAGAGACAAGGGCCAGGCAAAGGGCTGCTGTCAGTGCCGGACCCCCCACATTGCCCCCCCACATTGCCCTCCCCGACCCCATCTTCAGGGCAGGGGGACGGGCTGCAGGAGGGATGTAGGCAAAGTCAGCCCCCGCCTCTGGAGGTTTCAATATTGCAACTGGATTTAGTGTATTCTTATTAAATGTCACTCTAGATTTTTAAGTTTTAATTTTCACGTCTTACTTTGTTGTACTCGGAATAGGATGCGGGGTGTAAAACCAACATTGCAGCGGGTTTTTCCCATCTCAGGGAGGAAAACAGGGATGCCCGGCAGGTGCCAGAGCCTGACGGGGAGCTTTGCAGACAGAGGGGGGACCCCGCAGACACCCCTCGCAGCACCCACGGCCGGAGCAGCCAGCACAGCCGTGTCACGGGAGGGATAAATTACAGTTATGGACCAGTTCCACCTCAGTGCTCAGCCCCCACAGCCAACAGCCACGGCGGCTCCTTTAGAGGCAGAGCATCGCCTTTCACGCACCCACCCGCCGAGGAACCAGCCCAAACCACGCTTCCAAGCCCACTGTTCTTATCCCCTCCCCAGTCCGAGATCCAAACAGAGGGTTATTTCCATCGTCTCAGCTGCTCACCACTCGCTGTCTTTCCAGCACCGCAGCGCCCCGAAGTTTGAAGAGCCAGTGTCACACGCCTTTTGAACTGGTTTATGTCTTTGACAGGCGTTTGTGTGTGCACAGACACGTGCATTATGGTTTGCTCTGGTGGCCCCCACCACCCTCTAGCTCGGGGTCTGTGGAAAATGCTGGGTTTAAAGGTTTATGGCTTAACTTCTGCAATTTTCCCGGTGAGACCTGTCCGTGTGTTGCTATGGAGGGAGCAGGTGTCACAGCTGGCAGCCCCATCCCCGAGCAGAGGGCAGGGAGGGTGTGCTGGGGACCCCAGGGAGCTCGGCACAGACCTCTCTCCCGGGTCCCCGCTCGGCACGGTGACACCGGGGGTGGCAGCGCCACAAGGAGCCACCCTCCCCATCACCAGCCGAGGAACAGGGCCCGGGCAGGGAACCCCACGTCCCTGGGTATCGCCCCCGCGGGGGCTTTTCTGCTTCAGAAATTAAACAAAAAGGAGCCCAGGTTCACAAGAATGAACATGAGGGTCTGGGTTGAGCAGAAGGGGGGGACGCTACTTCCCCTGTCGCTCAAAGAGAAACGGTGTGGCTGCAAATAAATAAATAAAATGGACCATTTTCCCCCCATGCCCCGACTCTGGCATAAGATATGCAACCTTTTATCACCATATTGCTCATAAAACCATTGTAATAATTACTTTCAAGTTTGATCTCACCCTCATATTATTAATAACACCAGCCCTGTGCAAATATAGCAAATTTAAATAACGGAGATTATTTAAGCATATTGCTTCCCAGGGTGAACATATTACTTCCAAGCTAAACTGTCACTTACCTATTGGGGTGTGTTTTCCTGGAAAAAAAAATAAGCCTGTACTGTTTTGTTTACAAAACATGGAAAGGAACTGTAACTCTGCGAAAGAAAAAACGAACCCCAAAGTGCTGTTTGCTTTGTCTGTACTTTTTTCCTGGGGTGACCAACATTCCTTGCTGCTTGGTGTAGGCATTGCATGGCATCGGATTTGTCACAAAGGGGGTCTCTGCCCCTACCCCTGCTCTGGGGCTCCTTTCCCTCTGGGTCCAGTTGTGGGAGCCGTTCCGAGACTCCCCAGACCCACGGGCTATTTCACAAAAAGGCTGTATTTATTTAAACGAGACCTCCCCTACACCCACACGGAAATATTCCCCCCCCGCTCATGTGTTGGGCTTCGTGTGCGACGTGTGAGCTGCAGCGTCAGGCTCCCGACAAAGAGCTTCTGGAAAGTGCCTTTATCTTTCCGTGGAGGTCCCGGCACAGCTCGTGTAAGACCCACTAAAAGCAAAATTGCACGGGAGGAGAAAGCCCTCTGCAGAAATAACGACAGCCTGTAAAAGTGAAGAATGAAGTGACAGAAGTAGCGGCAAAAACTTTATCACGCCCAGCCAGTACGGGCCCAGGGAAATTTATAGAATAAGGTTAATAAAAACGGGATGGAAAATAAATAGCAGAAGGAAAGACAGGCACAAATCAGCATTTATTTATATATTTACGTTGAGTGCCTCATTCACGGCTGGCCTACCGAAGAGACTTCCGGAGAAATGCCGGCACCGCGCGGTGCGCATCCCGGGAAACCCGTGTGGGGTCCAGCCCGTGCGGGACGCGATGGCGCAGCTGATGTGAGAGCATCGTCTCTCCACGTTTTGAAGTCAAAGTGGTGAAACTAACCCCATCGAAACACTCACATTTTCCAAGCCTTTGCAAATGCTATTCCTATCAAATATGATTGGTACCATTAATGGCTTTTGCTTGGCGGTTTCGGATGACTAATGAGCTTGCTAACGATGTTCTCACACCATCTCTTTGCTCAGAATATGTTTAAATGATCTGGTTGCAAAACCCACGGTAGTTAACACGGGTTCATGGTGACTGCTGCTTTCTCTAAATGCATTGTCAAGGTTCCTCAGACTGCGTGCTTTCAAGGTTACCACAAATTAAAAGCTATTTTGGCTTACCCTTCAACAGCCCAGCTACAATCATGCCATATGCAGCAAATCGACCCTCGGGGTGTATTTACGCAGCAGAAAACGCGTGCACAAATGTTTCTCCCCACCAGCACCCCAGCCTGGTGCTCGTCCCCCCAAGGTCTGTCTTGGCCAGCGGATGCCTTCCAGAGCCCAGGAGGGTGCCCGGCAGCAGGGCGGGTGGAAGGGAGAGATTTCCAATCAGCCTCTTACAGAAACTCATTTCTGTTATTTAATAAGCCAAAGCTTCCAAAAACTGAAGGAAGAAATACATCCCACTCATGACAAAATAAAAATAAAGATGACTCTCAAATTCTAGCATCTCGGGTCAAAAATAATCACCCTCCAGGCAAAGCATTGTACGAGCTTGAAGCTTGCTAAGGAGAAGGCATTAGTCCAAATTCTTTCTACATGTGCTGGCTTCTGCCCCTTTTCCTTCTACCACCTCTCATCATCTCACGCACTCACTGAGCTCAGACAGAGAGGTCTTTGAGGTGCTTTCACGCCAAGCCTGCGTGAGTTGGAGAAGGAGGAACCAAAGGCAGGCAGTGAATTAAAAGGGGTGAGGTGTCCCTCTGACTCCTCGGTTGGCCGTTAGCCATGGAGGATGTCAGCAGAGGTGGGGCCAGCTCACCCCATCAGTCCAGCAGCAACCGGTCCCCATGTCATCTCCAAGTGCCACTCCTGGGATGTCCCATGCCAGGTGATGAGGGGTTCAGGGGCCCTCACAGAGGTATTTACTGCTCCTTTGGTCACCTGGGGATCTTTCTCCAGGTCTCCAGGTGCTGCTGGAGCAGGGGGTTACCTGCCAGCTCCACGCAATGGCTCAGACACCTGGGGATGGAGAAATGTCCCCAGAGGCCCATGTTTAGACAGGAGAGTCCCAACCCAAGCACCAGCAGGGCCTCCTCTCGGTCTTGCTAAGATTCTTACCAGTGTTTTGCCCTTTCTCTGCCACTACAGAAGAACAGTCAGAGAACTGCCCTCAGCGTCGCTTTAGGAAAACACTTTTCAGAAAAAGGGAAGCTTGGGGACCATTTATACAGCATATTTTAAAATGAAGCAGTGTCTTCTGCCATGAAAGAATCTCTTCTGCTCATTTTAAGTCTCATAACGTGATCGATAGTCAAACAATTTTTCAGCTCCAGCTCTCGCGGACGTGTTAACTTGCAATTATGCTCGCAGTGTGTAGGGGCACGGTACGGTATCGACAGGAGCTGAGATATCTTTCTAACTCTGCTGAGATATTTGCCCCATTCTCGCTTGTTTCCTCTTCTTAACCTTGCTGAAATATACATTTCATCTTTAAAATGATGCAATTGTTGCTAAACAAGAGTCTGTATGAGGCAGTGAAAAGCTTTTCTTTATCGAGTTGATGTAGAAAGCAACTAATTACACACCCAAATTCCTGCTCCTATAAGGTAGCCTCCAAACCTCAGCACCTTCCAGCATCTCAGTAACGAATCTGCAACATTAGACAAGAGTATTTTCTTCAAGCTCTCCTTCCTCTTCTGCTTTTATTTATTTCTCTGCTCTGCTGAGCAGCCTCGAGCATCCTGCAAACCCCAACCAGCGCTGCCCTATTTCTGAACTTTGTTTTGGAAGTCGACTTTAATTATCCTGGCGCTGGTGTCCACGGGCAGATAGCCTGCCCCTGGCCTGGCTGCGGTGGCCAGCATCCCCCAGAGAGACACCACCAGGCTGCAGGCAGAGGCTGGCCCTTGGACTGGCTCTTGGCTGTGGCACCACATCCCCATCCCACCGGGCAGCTCTGGGCTGTGCTGATGGGCTGGGCACACCAGGCAGCTCCTCCTCCCGTGTCACCCAGGGTCTCTCCATCAGCTTTAATGGCCTTTGGGTCAGAGCTTTAGGCAGGAGCAGTTTAGCAGATGACCGATCATAAAAACACCTTCTGGTGACACCTCAAATATTCTCTACCACATGCAAGTAGACTCGGCTGATGATGACCACCAGCAGCCACCCCTCACTTGCACGAAGGCTCGGCACGGCCAGACGCACCACCGATGGGAAGGGGCTGCACTGGGAGGGAGCCCAAAACCTCCCCACGGTGAAGCCACCCAGCCGACAGCAGCTCAGCAGCTGGGTAAGGGCTCGGCTGCTGCCCCTTGCCCCATGTCTGTGCCTTTAGGTGGGAAATTTCGGATGCTGATGGACAAAGTGCCTCAAGTGACAATGACATCTCTCGAGGCAGCGGCCGCAGTGGTGCTTCTGGAGTCAGGGACCCTGCCCGGGGTAAGGACAGCCCCTGTTTGGGGTAAGGACAGCCCCTGCCCAGCCCCACGGGCAGCAGAGCGAGCCCCACGGGCTGTCCCAGCACAGATTTCGGCAGAGCAGAGGCAGCGTCACCGGCTGAGAGAGAACCCCAGGTCTCCTCTCTGCAGGGATCAGGAGATGTCAGTCTGGAGCCAAAACACCAAAATTTCTCCTTGCTTGTCCTCCTCTTCGTGCATGTATGTAATTGACTGTAACGAAGCTGGCATAGCTTCTAAACCATGAAACCTAAATGTCTCTGGGATCAAATGACAGCATCAGGAGAGAAATTACTGCAGCATAACTTATAAATATTACTGCTTCACAAATGAATAGGTCCTGGATTGTTTTTCTTTTCCCTAGATCATTTTCTTAAACTTTCTGCTTGCTCACTCTTTTGCTTCTCCTTTGGTAAGACTTCACCAGCAACAGATAAATAGTACCCAAGAGAGAGCTGAAGTCAAACTTTTAGAAGAAGTTGGACTGCAGAAAATATAAATATTGGATTAGTCCGTTTCATCAAAGGGGTATTTAACCAAGAAAAACCAGAGACTCTGGGGCTGGCCTGGCTCCCCCAGCCCCATACAAACCTGCACCTTGTTACGGAGAACAGCAGGGCTCTCTCTGAGCCATTTCTCCTCCTTCTCCCAGTGAGACACACAGCCTTCACCAAAAATGTTGTTTCATTTAAATCATAGAATCACAGGATGGTTTGGGTTGGAAGGGACCTTAAAGATCATCCAGTGCCACCCCCTGCCCTGGGCAGGGACACCTCCCACCAGCCCAGCTTGCTCCAAGCCCCCTCCAACCTGCCCTT